>JAVGWX010000006.1:88946592-89305011 GCA_036924085.1 Ariolimax columbianus | reverse complement strand
CTTTCTTCAGGAAGGAATCATTTTATTATAATCTCTTTCTTCACTCAGGAATCAAATTATTGTATGCTCTTTCTTCAGGAAGGAATCATTTTATTATAATCTCTTTTCTTCACTCAGGAATCAAATTATTGTATGCTCTTTCTTCAGGAAGGAATCATTTTATTATAATCTCTTTCTTCACTCAGGAATCAAATTATTGTATGCTCTTTCTTCAGGAAGGAATCATTTTATTATAATCTCTTTCTTCACTCAGGAATCAAATTATTGTATGCTCTTTCTTCAGGAAGGAATCATTTTATTATAATCTCTTTCTTCACTCAGGAATCAAATTATTGTATGCTCTTTCTTCAGGAAGGAATCATTTTATTATAATCTCTTTCTTCACTCAGGAATCAAATTATTGTATGCTCTTTCTTCAGGAAGGAATCATTTTATTATAATCTCTTTCTTCACTCAGGAATCAAATTATTGTATGCTCTTTCTTCAGGAAGGAATCATTTTATTATAATCTCTTTCTTCACTCAGGAATCAAATTATTGTATGCTCTTTCTTCAGGAAGGAATCATTTTATTATAATCTCTTTCTTCACTCAGGAATCAAATTATTGTATGCTCTTTCTTCAGGAAGGAATCATTTTATTATAATCTCTTTCTTCACTCAGAATCAAATTATTGTATGCTCTTTCTTCAGGAAGGAATCATTTTATTATAATCTCTTTTCTTCACTCAGGAATCAAATTATTGTATGCTCTTTCTTCAGGAAGGAATCATTTTATTATAATCTCTTTCTTCACTCAGGAATCAAATTATTGTATGCTCTTTCTTCAGGAAGGAATCATTTTATTATAATCTCTTTCTTCACTCAGGAATCAAATTATTGTATGCTCTTTCTTCAGGAAGGAATCATTTTATTATAATCTCTTTCTTCACTCAGGAATCAAATTATTGTATGCTCTTTCTTCAGGAAGGAATCATTTTATTATAATCTCTTTCTTCACTCAGGAATCAAATTATTGTATGCTCTTTCTTCAGGAAGGAATCATTTTATTATAATCTCTTTCTTCACTCAGGAATCAAATTATTGTATGCTCTTTCTTCAGGAAGGAATCATTTTATTATAATCTCTTTCTTTCACTCAGGAATCAAATTATTGTATGCTCTTTCTTCAGGAAGGAATCATTTTATTATAATCTCTTTCTTCACTCAGGAATCAAATTATTGTATGCTCTTTCTTCAGGAAGGAATCATTTTATTATAATCTCTTTCTTCACTCAGGAATCAAATTATTGTATGCTCTTTCTTCAGGAAGGAATCATTTTATTATAATCTCTTTCTTCACTCAGGAATCAAATTATTGTATGCTCTTTCTTCAGGAAGGAATCATTTTATTATAATCTCTTTCTTCACTCAGGAATCAATTATTGTATGCTCTTTCTTCAGGAAGGAATCATTTTATTATAATCTCTTTCTTCACTCAGGAATCAAATTATTGTATGCTCTTTCTTCAGGAAGGAATCATTTTATTATAATCTCTTTCTTCACTCAGGAATCAAATTATTGTATGCTCTTTCTTCAGGAAGGAATCATTTTATTATAATCTCTTTCTTCACTCAGGAATCAAATTATTGTATGCTCTTTCTTCAGGAAGGAATCATTTTATTATAATCTCTTTCTTCACTCAGGAATCAAATTATTGTATGCTCTTTCTTCAGGAAGGAATCATTTTATTATAATCTCTTTCTTCACTCAGGAATCAAATTATTGTATGCTCTTTCTTCAGGAAGGAATCATTTTATTATAATCTCTTTCTTCACTCAGGAATCAAATTATTGTATGCTCTTTCTTCAGGAAGGAATCATTTTATTATAATCTCTTTCTTCACTCAGGAATCAAATTATTGTATGCTCTTTCTTCAGGAAGGAATCATTTTATTATAATCTCTTTCTTCACTCAGGAATCAAATTATTGTATGCTCTTTCTTCAGGAAGGAATCATTTTATTATAATCTCTTTCTTCACTCAGGAATCAAATTATTGTATGCTCTTTCTTCAGGAAGGAATCATTTTATTATAATCTCTTTCTTCACTCAGGAATCAAATTATTGTATGCTCTTTCTTCAGGAAGGAATCATTTTATTATAATCTCTTTCTTCACTCAGGAATCAAATTATTGTATGCTCTTTCTTCAGGAAGGAATCATTTTATTATATCTCTTTCTTCACTCAGGAATCAAATTATTGTATGCTCTTTCTTCAGGAAGGAATCATTTTATTATAATCTCTTTCTTCACTCAGGAATCAAATTATTGTATGCTCTTTCTTCAGGAAGGAATCATTTTATTATAATCTCTTTCTTCACTCAGGAATCAAATTATTGTATGCTCTTTCTTCAGGAAGGAATCATTTTATTATAATCTCTTTCTTCACTCAGGAATCAAATTATTGTATGCTCTTTCTTCAGGAAGGAATCATTTTATTATAATCTCTTTCTTCACTCAGGAATCAAATTATTGTATGCTCTTTCTTCAGGAAGGAATCATTTTATTATAATCTCTTTCTTCACTCAGGAATCAAATTATTGTATGCTCTTTCTTCAGGAAGGAATCATTTTATTATAATCTCTTTCTTCACTCAGGAATCAAATTATTGTATGCTCTTTCTTCAGGAAGGAATCATTTTATTATAATCTCTTTCTTCACTCAGGAATCAAATTATTGTATGCTCTTTCTTCAGGAAGGAATCATTTTATTATAATCTCTTTCTTCACTCAGGAATCAAATTATTGTATGCTCTTTCTTCAGGAAGGAATCATTTTATTATAATCTCTTTCTTCACTCAGGAATCAAATTATTGTATGCTCTTTCTTCAGGAAGGAATCATTTTATTATAATCTCTTTCTTCACTCAGGAATCAAATTATTGTATGCTCTTTCTTCAGGAAGGAATCATTTTATTATAATCTCTTTCTTCACTCAGGAATCAAATTATTGTATGCTCTTTCTTCAGGAAGGAATCATTTTATTATAATCTCTTTCTTCACTCAGGAATCAAATTATTGTATGCTCTTTCTTCAGGAAGGAATCATTTTATTATAATCTCTTTCTTCACTCAGGAATCAAATTATTGTATGCTCTTTCTTCAGGAAGGAATCATTTTATTATAATCTCTTTCTTCACTCAGGAATCAAATTATTGTATGCTCTTTCTTCAGGAAGGAATCATTTTATTATAATCTCTTTCTTCACTCAGGAATCAAATTATTGTATGCTCTTTCTTCAGGAAGGAATCATTTTATTATAATCTCTTTCTTCACTCAGGAATCAAATTATTGTATGCTCTTTCTTCAGGAAGGAATCATTTTATTATAATCTCTTTCTTCACTCAGGAATCAAATTATTGTATGCTCTTTCTTCAGGAAGGAATCATTTTATTATAATCTCTTTCTTCACTCAGGAATCAAATTATTGTATGCTCTTTCTTCAGGAAGGAATCATTTTATTATAATCTCTTTCTTCACTCAGGAATCAAATTATTGTATGCTCTTTCTTCAGGAAGGAATCATTTTATTATAATCTCTTTCTTCACTCAGGAATCAAATTATTGTATGCTCTTTCTTCAGGAAGGAATCATTTTATTATAATCTCTTTCTTCACTCAGGAATCAAATTATTGTATGCTCTTTCTTCAGGAAGGAATCATTTTATTATAATCTCTTTCTTCACTCAGGAATCAAATTATTGTATGCTCTTTCTTCAGGAAGGAATCATTTTATTATAATCTCTTTCTTCACTCAGGAATCAAATTATTGTATGCTCTTTCTTCAGGAAGGAATCATTTTATTATAATCTCTTTCTTCACTCAGGAATCAAATTATTGTATGCTCTTTCTTCAGGAAGGAATCATTTTATTATAATCTCTTTCTTCACTCAGGAATCAAATTATTGTATGCTCTTTCTTCAGGAAGGAATCATTTTATTATAATCTCTTTCTTCACTCAGGAATCAAATTATTGTATGCTCTTTCTTCAGGAAGGAATCATTTTATTATAATCTCTTTCTTCACTCAGGAATCAAATTATTGTATGCTCTTTCTTCAGGAAGGAATCATTTTATTATAATCTCTTTCTTCACTCAGGAATCAAATTATTGTATGCTCTTTCTTCAGGAAGGAATCATTTTATTATAATCTCTTTCTTCACTCAGGAATCAAATTATTGTATGCTCTTTCTTCAGGAAGGAATCATTTTATTATAATCTCTTTCTTCACTCAGGAATCAAATTATTGTATGCTCTTTCTTCAGGAAGGAATCATTTTATTATAATCTCTTTCTTCACTCAGGAATCAAATTATTGTATGCTCTTTCTTCAGGAAGGAATCATTTTATTATAATCTCTTTCTTCACTCAGGAATCAAATTATTGTATGCTCTTTCTTCAGGAAGGAATCATTTTATTATAATCTCTTTCTTCACTCAGGAATCAAATTATTGTATGCTCTTTCTTCAGGAAGGAATCATTTTATTATAATCTCTTTCTTCACTCAGGAATCAAATTATTGTATGCTCTTTCTTCAGGAAGGAATCATTTTATTATAATCTCTTTCTTCACTCAGGAATCAAATTATTGTATGCTCTTTCTTCAGGAAGGAATCATTTTATTATAATCTCTTTCTTCACTCAGGAATCAAATTATTGTATGCTCTTTCTTCAGGAAGGAATCATTTTATTATAATCTCTTTCTTCACTCAGGAATCAAATTATTGTATGCTCTTTCTTCAGGAAGGAATCATTTTATTATAATCTCTTTCTTCACTCAGGAATCAAATTATTGTATGCTCTTTCTTCAGGAAGGAATCATTTTATTATAATCTCTTTCTTCACTCAGGAATCAAATTATTGTATGCTCTTTCTTCAGGAAGGAATCATTTTATTATAATCTCTTTCTTCACTCAGGAATCAAATTATTGTATGCTCTTTCTTCAGGAAGGAATCATTTTATTATAATCTCTTTCTTCACTCAGGAATCAAATTATTGTATGCTCTTTCTTCAGGAAGGAATCATTTTATTATAATCTCTTTCTTCACTCAGGAATCAAATTATTGTATGCTCTTTCTTCAGGAAGGAATCATTTTATTATAATCTCTTTCTTCACTCAGGAATCAAATTATTGTATGCTCTTTCTTCAGGAAGGAATCATTTTATTATAATCTCTTTCTTCACTCAGGAATCAAATTATTGTATGCTCTTTCTTCAGGAAGGAATCATTTTATTATAATCTCTTTCTTCACTCAGGAATCAAATTATTGTATGCTCTTTCTTCAGGAAGGAATCATTTTATTATAATCTCTTTCTTCACTCAGGAATCAAATTATTGTATGCTCTTTCTTCAGGAAGGAATCATTTTATTATAATCTCTTTCTTCACTCAGGAATCAAATTATTGTATGCTCTTTCTTCAGGAAGGAATCATTTTATTATAATCTCTTTCTTCACTCAGGAATCAAATTATTGTATGCTCTTTCTTCAGGAAGGAATCATTTTATTATAATCTCTTTCTTCACTCAGGAATCAAATTATTGTATGCTCTTTCTTCAGGAAGGAATCATTTTATTATAATCTCTTTCTTCACTCAGGAATCAAATTATTGTATGCTCTTTCTTCAGGAAGGAATCATTTTATTATAATCTCTTTCTTCACTCAGGAATCAAATTATTGTATGCTCTTTCTTCAGGAAGGAATCATTTTATTATAATCTCTTTCTTCACTCAGGAATCAAATTATTGTATGCTCTTTCTTCAGGAAGGAATCATTTTATTATAATCTCTTTCTTCACTCAGGAATCAAATTATTGTATGCTCTTTCTTCAGGAAGGAATCATTTTATTATAATCTCTTTCTTCACTCAGGAATCAAATTATTGTATGCTCTTTCTTCAGGAAGGAATCATTTTATTATAATCTCTTTCTTCACTCAGGAATCAAATTATTGTATGCTCTTTCTTCAGGAAGGAATCATTTTATTATAATCTCTTTCTTCACTCAGGAATCAAATTATTGTATGCTCTTTCTTCAGGAAGGAATCATTTTATTATAATCTCTTTCTTCACTCAGGAATCAAATTATTGTATGCTCTTTCTTCAGGAAGGAATCATTTTATTATAATCTCTTTCTTCACTCAGGAATCAAATTATTGTATGCTCTTTCTTCAGGAAGGAATCATTTTATTATAATCTCTTTCTTCACTCAGGAATCAAATTATTGTATGCTCTTTCTTCAGGAAGGAATCATTTTATTATAATCTCTTTCTTCACTCAGGAATCAAATTATTGTATGCTCTTTCTTCAGGAAGGAATCATTTTATTATAATCTCTTTCTTCACTCAGGAATCAAATTATTGTATGCTCTTTCTTCAGGAAGGAATCATTTTATTATAATCTCTTTCTTCACTCAGGAATCAAATTATTGTATGCTCTTTCTTCAGGAAGGAATCATTTTATTATAATCTCTTTCTTCACTCAGGAATCAAATTATTGTATGCTCTTTCTTCAGGAAGGAATCATTTTATTATAATCTCTTTCTTCACTCAGGAATCAAATTATTGTATGCTCTTTCTTCAGGAAGGAATCATTTTATTATAATCTCTTTCTTCACTCAGGAATCAAATTATTGTATGCTCTTTCTTCAGGAAGGAATCATTTTATTATAATCTCTTTCTTCACTCAGGAATCAAATTATTGTATGCTCTTTCTTCAGGAAGGAATCATTTTATTATAATCTCTTTCTTCACTCAGGAATCAAATTATTGTATGCTCTTTCTTCAGGAAGGAATCATTTTATTATAATCTCTTTCTTCACTCAGGAATCAAATTATTGTATGCTCTTTCTTCAGGAAGGAATCATTTTATTATAATCTCTTTCTTCACTCAGGAATCAAATTATTGTATGCTCTTTCTTCAGGAAGGAATCATTTTATTATAATCTCTTTCTTCACTCAGGAATCAAATTATTGTATGCTCTTTCTTCAGGAAGGAATCATTTTATTATAATCTCTTTCTTCACTCAGGAATCAAATTATTGTATGCTCTTTCTTCAGGAAGGAATCATTTTATTATAATCTCTTTCTTCACTCAGGAATCAAATTATTGTATGCTCTTTCTTCAGGAAGGAATCATTTTATTATAATCTCTTTCTTCACTCAGGAATCAAATTATTGTATGCTCTTTCTTCAGGAAGGAATCATTTTATTATAATCTCTTTCTTCACTCAGGAATCAAATTATTGTATGCTCTTTCTTCAGGAAGGAATCATTTTATTATAATCTCTTTCTTCACTCAGGAATCAAATTATTGTATGCTCTTTCTTCAGGAAGGAATCATTTTATTATAATCTCTTTCTTCACTCAGGAATCAAATTATTGTATGCTCTTTCTTCAGGAAGGAATCATTTTATTATAATCTCTTTCTTCACTCAGGAATCAAATTATTGTATGCTCTTTCTTCAGGAAGGAATCATTTTATTATAATCTCTTTCTTCACTCAGGAATCAAATTATTGTATGCTCTTTCTTCAGGAAGGAATCATTTTATTATAATCTCTTTCTTCACTCAGGAATCAAATTATTGTATGCTCTTTCTTCAGGAAGGAATCATTTTATTATAATCTCTTTCTTCACTCAGGAATCAAATTATTGTATGCTCTTTCTTCAGGAAGGAATCATTTTATTATAATCTCTTTCTTCACTCAGGAATCAAATTATTGTATGCTCTTTCTTCAGGAAGGAATCATTTTATTATAATCTCTTTCTTCACTCAGGAATCAAATTATTGTATGCTCTTTCTTCAGGAAGGAATCATTTTATTATAATCTCTTTCTTCACTCAGGAATCAAATTATTGTATGCTCTTTCTTCAGGAAGGAATCATTTTATTATAATCTCTTTCTTCACTCAGGAATCAAATTATTGTATGCTCTTTCTTCAGGAAGGAATCATTTTATTATAATCTCTTTCTTCACTCAGGAATCAAATTATTGTATGCTCTTTCTTCAGGAAGGAATCATTTTATTATAATCTCTTTCTTCACTCAGGAATCAAATTATTGTATGCTCTTTCTTCAGGAAGGAATCATTTTATTATAATCTCTTTCTTCACTCAGGAATCAAATTATTGTATGCTCTTTCTTCAGGAAGGAATCATTTTATTATAATCTCTTTCTTCACTCAGGAATCAAATTATTGTATGCTCTTTCTTCAGGAAGGAATCATTTTATTATAATCTCTTTCTTCACTCAGGAATCAAATTATTGTATGCTCTTTCTTCAGGAAGGAATCATTTTATTATAATCTCTTTCTTCACTCAGGAATCAAATTATTGTATGCTCTTTCTTCAGGAAGGAATCATTTTATTATAATCTCTTTCTTCACTCAGGAATCAAATTATTGTATGCTCTTTCTTCAGGAAGGAATCATTTTATTATAATCTCTTTCTTCACTCAGGAATCAAATTATTGTATGCTCTTTCTTCAGGAAGGAATCATTTTATTATAATCTCTTTCTTCACTCAGGAATCAAATTATTGTATGCTCTTTCTTCAGGAAGGAATCATTTTATTATAATCTCTTTCTTCACTCAGGAATCAAATTATTGTATGCTCTTTCTTCAGGAAGGAATCATTTTATTATAATCTCTTTCTTCACTCAGGAATCAAATTATTGTATGCTCTTTCTTCAGGAAGGAATCATTTTATTATAATCTCTTTCTTCACTCAGGAATCAAATTATTGTATGCTCTTTCTTCAGGAAGGAATCATTTTATTATAATCTCTTTCTTCACTCAGGAATCAAATTATTGTATGCTCTTTCTTCAGGAAGGAATCATTTTATTATAATCTCTTTCTTCACTCAGGAATCAAATTATTGTATGCTCTTTCTTCAGGAAGGAATCATTTTATTATAATCTCTTTCTTCACTCAGGAATCAAATTATTGTATGCTCTTTCTTCAGGAAGGAATCATTTTATTATAATCTCTTTCTTCACTCAGGAATCAAATTATTGTATGCTCTTTCTTCAGGAAGGAATCATTTTATTATAATCTCTTTCTTCACTCAGGAATCAAATTATTGTATGCTCTTTCTTCAGGAAGGAATCATTTTATTATAATCTCTTTCTTCACTCAGGAATCAAATTATTGTATGCTCTTTCTTCAGGAAGGAATCATTTTATTATAATCTCTTTCTTCACTCAGGAATCAAATTATTGTATGCTCTTTCTTCAGGAAGGAATCATTTTATTATAATCTCTTTCTTCACTCAGGAATCAAATTATTGTATGCTCTTTCTTCAGGAAGGAATCATTTTATTATAATCTCTTTCTTCACTCAGGAATCAAATTATTGTATGCTCTTTCTTCAGGAAGGAATCATTTTATTATAATCTCTTTCTTCACTCAGGAATCAAATTATTGTATGCTCTTTCTTCAGGAAGGAATCATTTTATTATAATCTCTTTCTTCACTCAGGAATCAAATTATTGTATGCTCTTTCTTCAGGAAGGAATCATTTTATTATAATCTCTTTCTTCACTCAGGAATCAAATTATTGTATGCTCTTTCTTCAGGAAGGAATCATTTTATTATAATCTCTTTCTTCACTCAGGAATCAAATTATTGTATGCTCTTTCTTCAGGAAGGAATCATTTTATTATAATCTCTTTCTTCACTCAGGAATCAAATTATTGTATGCTCTTTCTTCAGGAAGGAATCATTTTATTATAATCTCTTTCTTCACTCAGGAATCAAATTATTGTATGCTCTTTCTTCAGGAAGGAATCATTTTATTATAATCTCTTTCTTCACTCAGGAATCAAATTATTGTATGCTCTTTCTTCAGGAAGGAATCATTTTATTATAATCTCTTTCTTCACTCAGGAATCAAATTATTGTATGCTCTTTCTTCAGGAAGGAATCATTTTATTATAATCTCTTTCTTCACTCAGGAATCAAATTATTGTATGCTCTTTCTTCAGGAAGGAATCATTTTATTATAATCTCTTTCTTCACTCAGGAATCAAATTATTGTATGCTCTTTCTTCAGGAAGGAATCATTTTATTATAATCTCTTTCTTCACTCAGGAATCAAATTATTGTATGCTCTTTCTTCAGGAAGGAATCATTTTATTATAATCTCTTTCTTCACTCAGGAATCAAATTATTGTATGCTCTTTCTTCAGGAAGGAATCATTTTATTATAATCTCTTTCTTCACTCAGGAATCAAATTATTGTATGCTCTTTCTTCAGGAAGGAATCATTTTATTATAATCTCTTTCTTCACTCAGGAATCAAATTATTGTATGCTCTTTCTTCAGGAAGGAATCATTTTATTATAATCTCTTTCTTCACTCAGGAATCAAATTATTGTATGCTCTTTCTTCAGGAAGGAATCATTTTATTATAATCTCTTTCTTCACTCAGGAATCAAATTATTGTATGCTCTTTCTTCAGGAAGGAATCATTTTATTATAATCTCTTTCTTCACTCAGGAATCAAATTATTGTATGCTCTTTCTTCAGGAAGGAATCATTTTATTATAATCTCTTTCTTCACTCAGGAATCAAATTATTGTATGCTCTTTCTTCAGGAAGGAATCATTTTATTATAATCTCTTTCTTCACTCAGGAATCAAATTATTGTATGCTCTTTCTTCAGGAAGGAATCATTTTATTATAATCTCTTTCTTCACTCAGGAATCAAATTATTGTATGCTCTTTCTTCAGGAAGGAATCATTTTATTATAATCTCTTTCTTCACTCAGGAATCAAATTATTGTATGCTCTTTCTTCAGGAAGGAATCATTTTATTATAATCTCTTTCTTCACTCAGGAATCAAATTATTGTATGCTCTTTCTTCAGGAAGGAATCATTTTATTATAATCTCTTTCTTCACTCAGGAATCAAATTATTGTATGCTCTTTCTTCAGGAAGGAATCATTTTATTATAATCTCTTTCTTCACTCAGGAATCAAATTATTGTATGCTCTTTCTTCAGGAAGGAATCATTTTATTATAATCTCTTTCTTCACTCAGGAATCAAATTATTGTATGCTCTTTCTTCAGGAAGGAATCATTTTATTATAATCTCTTTCTTCACTCAGGAATCAAATTATTGTATGCTCTTTCTTCAGGAAGGAATCATTTTATTATAATCTCTTTCTTCACTCAGGAATCAAATTATTGTATGCTCTTTCTTCAGGAAGGAATCATTTTATTATAATCTCTTTCTTCACTCAGGAATCAAATTATTGTATGCTCTTTCTTCAGGAAGGAATCATTTTATTATAATCTCTTTCTTCACTCAGGAATCAAATTATTGTATGCTCTTTCTTCAGGAAGGAATCATTTTATTATAATCTCTTTCTTCACTCAGGAATCAAATTATTGTATGCTCTTTCTTCAGGAAGGAATCATTTTATTATAATCTCTTTCTTCACTCAGGAATCAAATTATTGTATGCTCTTTCTTCAGGAAGGAATCATTTTATTATAATCTCTTTCTTCACTCAGGAATCAAATTATTGTATGCTCTTTCTTCAGGAAGGAATCATTTTATTATAATCTCTTTCTTCACTCAGGAATCAAATTATTGTATGCTCTTTCTTCAGGAAGGAATCATTTTATTATAATCTCTTTCTTCACTCAGGAATCAAATTATTGTATGCTCTTTCTTCAGGAAGGAATCATTTTATTATAATCTCTTTCTTCACTCAGGAATCAAATTATTGTATGCTCTTTCTTCAGGAAGGAATCATTTTATTATAATCTCTTTCTTCACTCAGGAATCAAATTATTGTATGCTCTTTCTTCAGGAAGGAATCATTTTATTATAATCTCTTTCTTCACTCAGGAATCAAATTATTGTATGCTCTTTCTTCAGGAAGGAATCATTTTATTATAATCTCTTTCTTCACTCAGGAATCAAATTATTGTATGCTCTTTCTTCAGGAAGGAATCATTTTATTATAATCTCTTTCTTCACTCAGGAATCAAATTATTGTATGCTCTTTCTTCAGGAAGGAATCATTTTATTATAATCTCTTTCTTCACTCAGGAATCAAATTATTGTATGCTCTTTCTTCAGGAAGGAATCATTTTATTATAATCTCTTTCTTCACTCAGGAATCAAATTATTGTATGCTCTTTCTTCAGGAAGGAATCATTTTATTATAATCTCTTTCTTCACTCAGGAATCAAATTATTGTATGCTCTTTCTTCAGGAAGGAATCATTTTATTATAATCTCTTTCTTCACTCAGGAATCAAATTATTGTATGCTCTTTCTTCAGGAAGGAATCATTTTATTATAATCTCTTTCTTCACTCAGGAATCAAATTATTGTATGCTCTTTCTTCAGGAAGGAATCATTTTATTATAATCTCTTTCTTCACTCAGGAATCAAATTATTGTATGCTCTTTCTTCAGGAAGGAATCATTTTATTATAATCTCTTTCTTCACTCAGGAATCAAATTATTGTATGCTCTTTCTTCAGGAAGGAATCATTTTATTATAATCTCTTTCTTCACTCAGGAATCAAATTATTGTATGCTCTTTCTTCAGGAAGGAATCATTTTATTATAATCTCTTTCTTCACTCAGGAATCAAATTATTGTATGCTCTTTCTTCAGGAAGGAATCATTTTATTATAATCTCTTTCTTCACTCAGGAATCAAATTATTGTATGCTCTTTCTTCAGGAAGGAATCATTTTATTATAATCTCTTTCTTCACTCAGGAATCAAATTATTGTATGCTCTTTCTTCAGGAAGGAATCATTTTATTATAATCTCTTTCTTCACTCAGGAATCAAATTATTGTATGCTCTTTCTTCAGGAAGGAATCATTTTATTATAATCTCTTTCTTCACTCAGGAATCAAATTATTGTATGCTCTTTCTTCAGGAAGGAATCATTTTATTATAATCTCTTTCTTCACTCAGGAATCAAATTATTGTATGCTCTTTCTTCAGGAAGGAATCATTTTATTATAATCTCTTTCTTCACTCAGGAATCAAATTATTGTATGCTCTTTCTTCATGCTTTTGTAGAGGTAGTTTCTGTAGCACTATATTTGATATAATGAGATTTTAAGCACCATGCACAATCCTACTTACTCACCTTTTACAACTTGCATAGTAAGGGTGGAGGGCCTATTCTTTCCTTCCTCCATAAGGGACCCAGATTCATTCATTCATCTTTTTACTCCAATGTGAAGTACAGGCCAACCCTGTATCTGAGCTTTTGCTGTGACTAATTATAATGACAATACATTTTTACATGATGAGGTTGCCAGCCTCAGGATCCAAAGGGGGAAAGTGAGATAATGCATAACCATTGTGTTGTAAATAGCAAATTTAATTAAATGGTGTCTATTTGCAGGTAGTGATTGGGGTCTTGTTTGCATTTGCGTGTTATGAATTCATTTTTGTGAGCACTGTAACAGCAACTGGACAGACTGAGCCTGCCATAGAGTTTCTGACACCTCTTGCTGTAATGCTCACAATGGTAAGTTTGAGAAATGTCTACTTTTTGCTTGTTCGTTATTCCATCTGTCTCTCACACGACCTCGTCTACTTCCCTCATATCCCTGTGAGGATCCAGCGATCCCTTATTGGGAAAGAGAGAATAAAATAACTACACCCTACTATACATGTCATAAACAGTGAACTAAGCAGGGCTGTGCATGGGACTAGCAACCTCATCAGGTTAAACAATTTGACACAGCATTTACCTTTGCAAGAGCAGAAACAAGTTTTCAATCAAAGTCCATTGCTCCTCTCAGTGCATAGGCCATTGACCACATCTCACCAGCATACATGATCCATGGCTACTCTTTCTGCCTCCCTGCAAGTGCAACCATTAAATTATGGTTCCCTCTCACATTCTTCTCGTCTTCATGTATTTTTTGGTTTATCTCTCTATATATTCACCTGAGAGCTCCATGTGAGAGCCTGTCTAGCTATGTTGGACGTTGCCTTCCTCAGCGTATGTCGTATGTAGCCCCATTTTCTTCTGTTAGTTTGTTGTTTCAGTGGCTGTTGTTGGCTACTTTCCCATAGGTCTTCATTTTTCACCATGTTATCCTGTAGGCATCTATTAACGAAGGACGGAAGTCATTGTTGTATTGCCTTGGTCATTCTCCATTTTCGGTCCCATACAAGTGCATTGACTTAACACTGGCATAGAATTTTCTGTCTTTGGTGTAAATCTTGATTTATCTGGATCTCCATATGTTTTTTAGTGCCAGGAATGTCGTTATTGCCTTTCCAATTCTGGTCTTCACATCTGCATTTGTAGATGTAATGTTTTGGCACAGGCCTTTTACAAGGAAGCCAAATGTAACGGTGATTTCATGTTAAAATGGAAATGATATGATATGTTGGTTTCTCTCATAGATTTCTTTCATCACCACACAAGTTATCCCTCAAGTGGTTTGCGTAGAGACGTACTGTCATGAAGTCAGCATGCTAGGGAAGAACATGTTCTGCTGATTGTTTAGGGAGCGAAGAGTAACCAGGGTCAGGTGAAACATACTGATGAAGACCACCACCTCATGTCCCTCTTTGTCCTCCTGGAAACAGTCTGTGTCCCAACAGTCTAGCCAACAATGGGGGAATCGACACTGTGGTTCCCATAGTGGTGAGCTTACTTAGAAGCCTTGCATTGCCTTACAGCCAGGAGGACCCTGGTCCATCCTAAATCTTTCTCAGAACGTAAGAAGAGCCACAGAAACTCGCTACCAAAGAAACATCTTTAAAAGCTAACTTAAGCACACTAAGCCCAAATATTGTCACTTGATCTCTTCTTGATAGCAATAGTATTCTTGTGTTATATCAGACTATGGGGGGCTATAACTGGTGTTCTATTGCAGTTGTTATTTCTTTATAGCCAGTAATGGAATTTAAAATGAGCTCTTGATTTCATTTTGAAGTTGAAAATAATATATGAAGAGAAGTGGCTGACTGACCAGCTTTGATGTCAGTCTTCAGGATCAGGACATGTGTTGAAAACCTCAGTACGGCCAGCTCCCTTACAGTCACTATGCACTGTACTGGCCAAGTTTTTAGTTTCACCTGTGATATAAAAAATTCTATATCACAGGTGAAACTAAAAACTTGGCCTGTACAGTGCATAGTGACTGTAAGGGAGCTGGCCTTAATCCTCAGCCTCGTACATCCTTCTCTTGGACCACAGCTATTGTCATAATGATAGTATTCGTAATAGCATGTGAGCCAGACTTATTTATGTTTTGACCAACTTGTGACCTTCAATACCTCCGCAACTTCAGTTTATTTTCACCTGATTCCATTGAAATGATCTCAAGATGAGAACATGGAGATTCAGTGGTCTAGGAGTTGTGAGCTTAGTTTACAATTACATTGTGCCAGGTTCTCTGCCATCAGCATTTTCATTGCTGATAAGGGACTGAGCACAGTTGTGACCCATGCACAATGAAGTTGGTTCTATGAACCATATTTTATTTCCCAGAATGGCACAGCACATTACTTCTGACATCAAAGGTCCATTTTCTGACCTACATGCAGGTATTGCAGTTTAACTATAATACATGGCATAACATAAATAACACTCAACCAGCTATAACAAAAAAAAAACATTATCTGGATTACATTGGTTAATTACTATATTGAAGCACAGAAAATAAAGTGGTTTGGTCATTTGACAAGGATGTTGTATGATCAGTGAAATCGTTCTACATGGAGGTTTCAGGGTCTTGAGCCAGAGGACGATGATGGATAGAGGGGATACAAAAAACACTTGAAAAGTTCAATATGTGAACATCACAAGCCTCTCACCTAGCGCAAACTGGAAGTCTACGCATACCTCCTCTTTGTGACACTGCAAGACTAGAGCAGTAGGATAAAAGGAGAAGAAAAAAAAAATTCTATGATTTCATTATAAAAGTTCAAATAGATAATTTTGGACATAAATATGAATGTTTTCCTTCAGCTGTTCCATGGCATTTGTAGAATGTTTTCTTTGTGGTGTGTGAATATTTGATGTAGTTTTTTTTTTCTTTACATATATCTAAAAGTAAGAACATTTTTATATCTTACAAAGTGACATGTGATCTTTTTTGGTTCTTTCATAAAACACAGGCTCTGGTGACATTTCTGATTAACATCGAACGTATCCGCGGAATGAGATCATCTGGTATCCTCTCATTGTTTTGGATGTTGTATCTGTTGTGTGGTATTATCCTCCTACGATCAGACCTTAAAAAAGCTTTTAAGACAGTAAGTAACTCTTATTATTGCTTCATCTCTCAGGGAATCTGAGAGGCTAGTAAATGTGTAAACAAAGTTATGAGAAATATTACAAATACAGGAAAATGTATTCCATTGCTTAAAAATAGATGGTCAAAACTTTCGAAGTCAACCACTCAATGGACTAGTAATCATTGGTTGGCTTAGACAGGTGTTATGCACATGTATATTAGTTTTATTTCAAAATGCTTCATTAAAACAATAATACATTGCACCAGTAGTTTCATTTCAAAATGCTACATTAAAACAATAATACATTGCACCAGTAGTTTCATTTCAAAATGCTTCATTAAAACAATAATACATTGCACCAGTAGTTTCATTTCAAAATGCTTCATTAAAACAATAATACATTGCACCAGTAGTTTCATTTCAAAATGCTTCATTAAAACAATAATACATTGCACCAGTAGTTTCATTCCAAAATGCTTCATTAAAACAATAATACATTGCACCAGTAGTTCCATTTCAAAATGCTTCATTAAAATGATAATGTGTTGCACCAGTAGTTTCATTTCAAAATGCTTCATTAAAACAATAATACATTGCACCAGTAGTTTCATTTCAAAATGCTTCATTAAAACAATAATACATTGCACCAGTAGTTTCATTTCAAAATGCTTCATTAAAACAATAATACATTGCACCAGTAGTTTCATTTCAAAATGCTACATTAAAACAATAATACATTGCACCAGTAGTTTCATTTCAAAATGCTACATTAAAACAATAATACATTGCACCAGTAGTTTCATTTCAAAATGCTTCATTAAAACAATAATACATTGCACCAGTAGTTTCATTTCAAAATGCTTCATTAAAACAATAATACATTGCACCAGTAGTTTCATTTCAAAATGCTTCATTAAAACAATAATACATTGCACCAGTAGTTCCATTTCAAAATGCTTCATTAAAATGATAATGTGTTGCACCAGTAGTTTCATTTCAAAATGCTTCATTAAAACAATAATACATTGCACCAGTAGTTTCATTTCAAAATGCTTCATTAAAACAATAATACATTGCACCAGTAGTTTCATTTCAAAATGCTTCATTAAAACAATAATACATTGCACCAGTAGTTTCATTTCAAAATGCTTCATTAAAATGATAATGTGTTGCACTAGAGAGCTGAGGCCATAACTAAAGCAGGTGGCAGGATGGAACAATTTGTCCACTCAGTGTTTTACACAGAAGCAAAAATGATTACCCACAATCAGTGCAACTCAAAATGGAAGAAAGACATGGACGAAAGCAGTAGTTCTTAGTCAACCTGTACTTCTATGAGACAGATGTCCTTGTGCAGGTCGGAGCTCTGGTATGAGCTGGATGTAGCTGGGCTAAGCTAGAGCAGCTTATTACTCCGCTGCATTGGGGCGAGTGCTGCAGAGAGTGGTTAACCGATGTGCGAGTCCTTCTTAATAAACTCAAACACTAGAGCAAAGTAGACCCGTTGCCAGTTAGATGCCATCTATACTGCTCTAAACAAACCATGACAGGTGTTATGCCATGTTACAGTCGCCTCTTACAAAATACTTTCTGTGGGGCAGTGGTGCTTTTCTTGTCCTCATCATACATAAAGACCTCAGCGGACCACTCGGGAGAGCAGTAGACCTGGCCCAATCCATCAGCTCCACAGATACCACCAAACTACCTTCTTTCGCCTGGGAATAGGCCACTGCAGACAATGGGGCCACCTATACTGGCTCAAGCTATCATATGCAAGTGCCCATGTGGAACTGGAGTTCAGACCCCCAAATATATACTACAGGACTGCCCAGCATACATAGACCTAAGATGCCAGACTTGGCTAGAGGAAGCAGAGCTGATGCAGAGGCTGTGGAGCCATCACCTGAACCTGAAGAGGACTATAGAGTTCGTCCTAGGGACAAAACTACAAATGTAGCATGACCAAAATGGACCTGAACACAGAAGAAGAAGAAACATTGTACCAGTATGTACATTAGTTTAATTTCAAAAGGTTTTATTAAAATAATAAACTATATGCTTCGAAGAGGTTGCAAAAAAAGATTGATCTGCTATTAGAAGTTTCCAATACTGTATTCAAGTTGTGCTGTAAGTGGAGCTAGGTGTGACTGGGCCACCCCTTCTTCTTAAAACATTAGTTCAGTTCAAATCATGTTGACCCAAACATCCTGTAGGGACAGTTATCCACCATTGCATCATATTCTGGTGTGCTCAATTAGTGCAGTACAAACAGGTGGCAGGGATTGATTTTGGGTGGCCTTGGCTGCGTTGGACACATGGGTTGCTTATGTGATGACATTATAGATTGCAAGTGGATGGGGATACTTTTGGCTGACTGACTCGGGCAAGAGGTGGCCAAGCAGCAGGTTTGACTATCTATCTGTGGATCATTGTCCCCACTCTGTTAACAGAATTAAGGAGCACATTAATTTTCCAACTAAGACTAGTCACTTAACTAGTAAGTGTAAATTGTATGGGTATGTTTTCAAGAATCAGAATTATTGCATGCTGGGCAGACCTACATTCTCAGCCGTTGACCAGATACTGATGGATCACTAAGTTATAGAGGCCAAAACTGTTTAAAAAATGATTTCGCTCTAATATTTTGGTGTTCTCTGTGTGGATCTTGTGGCCTCTTATTGGAGAGGAAAGATTATGCCACTACCTCCTCAGATGCATGCCATTAAGAAGAGGTTTGAAGAGGGTTATGCACTGGGCTGGCAACCTCATAATGTAAAACGAGGGTTTGACCATACAGAGATTGTCCGCAAAATTTGTACAGAAGCTGCTAGCGACAGAGCAGAAGCAACTTCATCTGTAAGTCTTCCAAACATTCTGCACTATGCAAACGGTGAACGTTCCTTCCTAAACATTGTGATCACTGGTGATGAGTCGTGGGTTTGTGGGTACGACCCAGAAACCAAGTTGCAGTCATCACGGTGGAGTCATTCATCATCACTGAGGCTAAAAAAACAAGGCGGGTGTGCAGCAACGTCAAAGTCATGTTGACCGTTTTCTTTGACTCCCGTAGGGTGGTGCATTACGAGTACGCATCACAAGGCCAAAACATTACCAAAGAGTACTATCAGGAGTTATTTATCGCCTTGGTGATGCTGTGCGACGCAAATAACTGGACCTGTGGGCAGCAGGAACTTGGCAACTCCAGAATGACAACACACCTGCCCATTCTTTGCTTCTGATTCAGACTTCTTTGCCAAACAACATTGATTGTGATTTTTGACTGTTCCCCAAGCTGAAAATGCTGGAAAGGACCCAATTTGAGTGACAAGAGGGTATTATGCGAAACACAAAGGCCCAGCTGTACTTCATTCCCAAAGAGGTTTTCTGAAATGCTTCAACAATGGTGGGACCGCTGTGAGAAATATGTGTTATCCCAAAGAGAGAACTTTGAAGGGGATTAGTGTTTCAGACCTCCTTGTGAGTAATTGTATTTCTCCGGGCCAAAGGTCTGATATATTTTGAAGACTATGTATACACACACGTAACATTCTCACACACTAACTGGTATCCGACGATGCAAGGATTGCATTTTTCTTAAACACCCCCCCCCCCCCCCCCCCCCCACACACACACACACATCCTCATTGCCCTGACATCCTCCCTGTACTTCCCAACCCAACCTTCTTCTTTCCCCTTTAACGTGCCTATCTCAAAATACCTCGACCATCTGCATCCCATTCTCCTATCATCTATCTACCCCCTCATCCTGTCCTTCTCTCCTCAAATCTTTTCTCCCTTCAACACGCCCATCCTCCAACCTGAACATGCCCATCCTCCGCCAATCTCCTCAACCTGCATATCCCCTAGTCCACATCCTCCCCCTCTCAATCCATACGTATTTTCCGCATTCTCAAAATGCCTCCACCTCCCTCAACCCACACATATTTTGTGATCGCTCTTGTAACTAAGTCAAGCCCACAATTTGATGAAGACGTGTAACAGGAAATGAGCATACCATTTGCACATATGTACGGAAACACTAGCCAAGCAAATTTGGTCTAGTGGTTAGAGTTCATATTTCTCTATGCTGCCTCTGTAAATATAAACAAAAATCGTGTGCTATTTTCTTTTTTCTCTTTTTTGTGCTGACATGAACTAAAACCTTAAATGGATCAAAAGGATGCCAATTTTGGTGAATCTCGGATTCGAGGTGGGAATGTGCATGTGAAAGATACTTTTTCTTTGCTATGTGTTAGAGATTATGTATACCAATTCTCAACAATGAAACACTTTTAATATGATCATTTGTATTGCAGGGAGATGTTTCACCTTCGATATTTATCCCTTATCCTTGCCTACTGTTTGCAACCATCCTTTCTTGTTTTGTTGATAACAAACCAGAGTATGAATATCATCTGGAAGGGAAGGTAAACACATGGCATTTTGGAAGTACAAACAGTATGTGATATACAATCGATAGATTTTTTGTGTTTTGTATGTAAATTATCAGTATTTTAAAATGAAAATAATAATTTTTTAAAGCAGCTATAACTGTTTGAATGGAAAACTGTTTTTAAAAAAAAGCTGTTGGAAGTTTAAATTAAGAGAAAATTATGTTGTTTAGCTTGTATAAAAATCATCAGCTTAAAAACAATAATATGTTTTGTGTATGAAATTTATCATTATAAAAATGGAATATAAAAATTTTTTCCACAACATTTTTTTATTTTAATAAAAATAGAATATTATCATTTTGAAATTGAAATTTCAACAAAATAAAATAAAATACCAGAATTTTATATGCAGTTTATGATTTAAAAAATGGCATGTAATGTGAGTTTTATTTTGTAGTAAACATCATATTTTCATTGTGCATGGTTATTATATTGTAAGATTGTAAATGATGATTATCTTGATCATTGTTTGTGCCTGGTGTTATCTGTCAGCTTATTTTCTTGTATACTATTAAACTAGTATTAAGGATGCACTGAATAGAGGTCTTTACTATTTGACAAAATGCAAATAGAAGCCTATAATTAATTGACCAGATGCAAATGTGAATCATTGACTCTTTCCATCTTATCAGATGATAGTAGGTTGTGCTTTGAAAAAAAAGGATGTAACTGCTGTCCATGATGATAACAAATGTGACTAGCAAGACCACTTCAAGCAGAGAAGCGTTTTTCATAGTATGTTACAAGGAAAATCAGGAATGTTTACATCATCGCATGGTGCGCTTCTCAAATGCTGAGTCCTTATCCTATATACAATCAGTACCTTCTTTGCCTATATTCCATGCTTAATCCTGCCCCTCCATGCAACTCAATCCATGGCATCCTCTTTCGTGATTCCAAATAGTTGATGCTTGCATTGTTCCTATTCCACTTGCACATGTCCCTGTACTGAATTAGAGTCTGGCCCAGAGATGTTTTCCCCAACTGTAATTCCCCAAAGAGAAGATCCTTTGGTATTCTGCCATCCTCCATTCTCCGAATGTGTGTCAGCCATCTGAGTTTTCGAGGGCCAAGCATGGAAAAGACTGTGACATACCTATTCTCTCCAGCACCTCTGCATTGGTGGTCTTCTCCTACCGCCCAATTCTCAGGATTCTGCACATGCACCTTATGTGAAAGCTGTTTAGCCGCCTCGCCTGGTGCATGTAGGTAGACCATGTTTCACTGCCATAAAGATGGGTGATGAGGAAACAGGTCCAAAAAACAAGAGTTTTTGTTTTAACAGTGAGCTTTTTTGTTCTTCCAGGTCCTTTTTATTAGTCTGTGAATAGGAGTGGTCATTTGACATAAAAAGTTATGTTCAATACACCTGTCAACATTTCTTTAATTATAAAGAAATCAACAAAAAGATAACGTTTCAAAGTGTCATGTTGTTACAGAAATGGAACAAATATATTTCTTAAATCTGAACAGCCGCTATAAAGTATAGCAAAACAACAGTGGACATTTTAAACAGTACACAATGTCAGGAATAACATAGATCTAGAAATTTACACTTGTGGTTTCAACCGACTGCCTGGCTATTCTCTGCCTAGTCAGCTGATGTAAGCCGATATTCACCACTCAGCTGATGTGCCCGGTAGGAGGTTCGGATCCTTAACCAAGGTCACTCTATTTTACTGTCTCAAAGTCTGAAATTTAACAATTTCTACTTTCTCTATAATTGTTTTGTTTTACATAATTTCTTCTTTCAAAGCATCAACATTGAATTGCTAGCTGCCAAAAGAAATGGCGGATTTACTTAATAATGTCGGAGTATGTCTGTGTTGTTGATTTAGATACCATTTATGTATGTGTGGATATGTGAGTGCAGTCAGAATCATGAGTATATATTTTCTTTAATATTTTTGCTACCCAAGTTCAGCTTGCAGGGGAAAATTTGAAGTTCATCATTAACATTGAACCATTTCAGAATCCATGTCCAGAAAAAGACTCATCCTTTCTGTCCCGCATCACGTTCTGGTGGTTCACAGGGTATGATTTATTGTGGAGAATGTTTATTGTCCCTCAAATGTTATCACATCTTATTTATCAGATACAATCACATCTTATATTTTAGTCACATCTTGTTTCTCGGAATAGTCACATCTTATTTCTCAGTCACATCTTATTTCTCTGAATAGTCACATCTTATTTCTCAGAATTCAGTCACATCTTCTTTCTCAGCCACATCTTATTTCTCAGTCACATCTTATTTCTCAGAATACAGTCACATTGTATTTCTCAGTCACATCTTATTTCTCAGAAAACAGTTTGTAGTAACTACCTTGGCCTTGACTGAAAGTATTCCTATTTCTCAGAATGGTGGTCCAAGGATACAAGAGGGCCCTCACTCAAGCTGACCTCTGGTCTCTCAATAAGGAGGACACTGCAGATTATGTGTCACAGAAGTTTTACAGGCAGTGGAACATAAGGAAGCAAGTGTAAGAGAGATGGACACTGTCTTGCTTCTCCTCATTTGTCCTTCTACCTTCTTCTTGTCCATTTTGCACCTTCTCTTTATTAATCTATTTCCTCTTTTCTTTTATCTTCTTCATCTCCTGTTTCTTCCAATCATTTCATATCTTTTCTTCTTATACTCATCCTTCTTGTCCTTCTTCCTCCTTTTCGTTATTCTGTCCATTCTTATCTACACCTTAATTCTCTTCTCTCCTTCAAATAAGTAAATCTCTTAATATACTTAATATTTTTATACTCATCTTCCCTTTACCTTATCTTCTTGTCCATCATCCTTTCCCTATTTATTTTATCCATTCATTTCATTTAACTTTTTCCTCTCTTCTCCTTCCTCCAATCACTTGATCTTTTACTTTTCTTTTAAACATCTTGATTTTCTTCTTCATCTTTTGTCTTATTCTTTTATTTCTCTTCTTTCTCCCTTCTTCTCCATCTTTCTTTGGTATTCATCTTCTTCCGTTCACCCCTCCACCCATGATTAGACTTATTATCATTTCTGTTTACCCTAAATATTTTGCCTTTAATTGGTATTTATTCACTATCAGGTCTACGCAAGCAATTGCAAATGGGGACGTCCATGAGACCAGTTTCATGTATAAAGAAGGAAGTGCTATTCTGACTGCATTTACCGTAGGCATAGAGGAAGCAAAGTCACCAAAACGTAAATTATTTTCTGCATTGGTGCGCACACACATGTGGTTCTTCCTTCAAGCAGCAGTGTATAAGTTGGCTCAAGACATTCTCTCATTCATTAGCCCTCAGTTACTCAGGTGAGCATTATTAGTATTTTTGTGTCTTTCTCTGGTTTTCATTGCATGTGTTTGTCTTTCATAATCAATTCAGACTTTCTCACATTGCTCCTGACTTTATTGTGCTGTTAAAGACTTTATTGCATTGTTCCATAATTTGATGTGCTGTTCAATTGCTTCTACGGAGTGCTTTTGCTGTTCCATAGTTTACCCAGGACCAAAGAGGGTTTTATTAGCAAATCCTGTGACATCATTTATTTCATCCCTAGTGTGACATTAGATACACCTGGGAGACTGATCTGAAACTACGTGCAGGCATCTGGCAACACCTCAGTGATATTTATGCAACTGGTTCCCCTATTGCCAACCTCTTCAATGGTCTTGGGCACTGGGGTAAGGTTGTTGTCAGTGTAACAGTCATCATCTCTTGCTCCTCTGATGATCGACAAAGATTTGCGAATACACTCATCTCCTTCAGCTGTACCACATCAACATTTTCTTTACCTTTACCTAGTCTTTATCTCCTCTTTCCTTTCTGTCTTCCTCCATCTGCCTTTCTTCTTCTTGTTTTCCAAGTTGGATGTATTATGTGTACACTTACCATATCTGGTCTTTTCTTATTTGACCGCTTTTGGCTATGCGGTTTTCTCTTACTTTGCTCACTTCATTTAACTTTCTTCATTCACTTCATCCCTTCATCTAATTAATCCGCTTGTGAGCCCGCTTGTTATTTTACTAGTGATGAGTTCAGATGTGGTATCAGGTAACTTTCACACTCATTGATGTGTTCATTTGCCTTACTTATGTATACATCTTTTGCTCTATGATTTTTTAACATATGTTTCCTTTCTGTTTTTGTCCTAGTTCGGTATTTGATCATAACTATAAGTGCTTTTTGCACCCAGTCTATATTGCACTGTTCAATGTATTGTCTGCTAATTTAAACTTTACTACAGTGTTCCATTGTTTGTCTGTAAACTTTATTGCAGTGGTCCATTCTTTGTCAATGTAAACTTTATTGCAGTGGTCCATTGTTTGTGTATGAAAACTTTATTGCAGTGGTCCATTGTTTGAAAACTTCATTGCAGTGGTCCATTGTTTGTGTATGAAAACTTTATTGCAGTGGTCCATTGTTTGAAAACTTCATTGCAGTGGTCCATTGTTTGAAAACTTGATTGCAGTGGTCCATTGTTTGTGTATGAAAACTTTATTGCAGTGGTCCATTGTTTGTGTATGAAAACTTTATTGCAGTGGTCCATTGTTTGTGTTTGAAAACTTCATTGCAGTGGTCCATTGTTTGAAAACTTGATTGCAGTGGTCCATTGTTTGTGTATGAAAACTTTATTGCAGTGGTCCATTGTTTGTGTTTGAAAACTTCATTGCAGTGGTCCATTGTTTGTGTATGAAAACTTCATTGCAGTGGTCCATTGTTTGTGTTTAAAAACTTCATTGCAGTGGTCCATTGTTTGTGTATGAAAACTTCATTGCACTGTTTTCATTGTTTGTTTGTCCAAACTTAATTGCACTTGTTCTATAACTTATCTAAACGTTGTTGCAGCATTCAATTGTTTGTTTGGGGATGGTGTGGGCAAGTGATTAAGTGACATGGCTCACATCCCGGAGGTACTTGGTTCGATCCCCATCACATCACTGGCCATTACCACGGGGAAGTAAACCCTTAGAAAATGCAGGAGGAAGCAGATCCTTACATAAAATGCATGCCAAAATTGGATGCATTGGGCTGACAGGCATAAAAACCGTAGTGCAACGCACACCGCCTTGAGGAATAGAGAAATAAGGCGAACAAAAAAATCCAAACAATTTTTTGTCCAGACTTTATTGCACTGTCCCATTACTTGTCCAAACATTGTTGCAACATTCCATTGTTTGGTCTGTCTAAACTTTATTGCACTGCTCCATTATTACTGATAGTAAAAGCTTATTTTCTCATGTTAGAAATAAACAAAGAATGAAAGACAAAGTAAGCCCTGTCATAGATACACAGGAAAAATAATAAGTGAGAATAGGGAGGCAGCTAATCTAATCAATCAGTACTTTAGCACAGTATATACAATAGAAGACTGCTCCAAGATCTCAGAGAATATAGATATTTAAAAAAAAGACATGGATATAGATGGATTAAGATCAATCTGTATTACAGAGGAAATAGTTTTTAAAAACTGAAGGGGTTGTAAGTGGATAAATGTCCAGGGCAAGATGTTATTCATCGAAAATCGCTGATTGAAATTAAAGACCAACTAACAAAACAATTGGCTGTATTATGTTCAGTTCTCAGTCACTTGCAAAATGGATTGTTCCAGAGAATTGGAAAGATGTAGGATTGATCCCCTTATTCAAAAAGGGCAAAAAAATCAGACCCAGCAAATTATAGACTGATGAGTTTAACGAACATAGTCTGTAAATTGTTAGTCAATAATCAAAGAAAACATTGTAATGCCTTTAGACAAGTTTAATCTAATCAGAAATAGTCATCACAGGTTTACTAGAGGGAGATCATGCTTAACATATCTATTATAATTTGTGGAGGAGGTTATTAAAATGATAGACAAAGAGGAGCCAGTGGATGTTATTTATCTTGATTTGGCTAAGGCCTTTGATAGAGTATTTGGAAAGTTAAAATCACATGGAATAGGTGGCGAAGTTGCCAAATGGATTGAACATTGGTTAACAGTAAGAAGGCAGATATTGGGCATAAATAAGGAGAACTCTGAATGGAGTGAAGTAAAGAGTGGAGTGCCAACTGGCTCAGTTTTGGCACCAATTTTGTTCTTGATATATATATAAATGATTTGGACATTTATATCGGGCGGATCCATAATTGCAAAATTTGCTGATGACACAAAACTATGCAGTAGTGTCTCATCTAAAACAGAAGTGGATATATTGAGGTCAGATTTAGATAAAATTTGAGAATGGTCTGTGAGCTGGCAAATGGAGTTTAATGTAAATAAATGTACAGTCATCCACATGGGTAGATCAAATATGGAACAATTACAGAATGAACTAGAACAATATTAGAATGATAGAAAAGGAAAGGGCCCTAGGGGTTATAATAGATCATACAGATGAACTGAGTGAGCAAGTCTAGGTAGCAGTGAAAAAGACAAATGCAATGTTAGGTATAATAAAAAGAAATATTAAACATAGTAGCAAGGAAGTGATAGTCAAACGGTATAAAGCATTAGTTAGACCTAGATTGGAGTACTGTGTACAGATGGGGAGTCCTTATTGTAGAGGCGATATAAACATGCTGGAAAGGATACAAAAAAGAGCGACAAAGCTGATAGTGGGATTCCACAATTACAGTTATGAGGAAAGACTTAGAAAAACAGGACTAAAGTGTCTAGAAAAGAGAAGAATTCGCCGTGACTTAATACAGGTTTATAAGATAATCACAAGAACGGATAAATTAGACTATAACAAGTTTTTCAAAATACAGCCACCTACATGAACAAGAGGGCATAGCTACAAATTAACTAAAGAAGGTCCAGATTAGATATTAGGAAATATTTTTTTATTCAGAGAGTGGTGAATGCTTGGATTGCATTGCCACAGGAAGTAGTGAAGACAGAAACAATTAATACATTTAAGAATAGATTGGTTACACATAGCTTTTAGAGAAAGGAAATGTTAAAGAAACTGGTTGTTTACAGTCACTGCAGAGTCTTCTAAACCATTAAAAAAAATGTTACGTTAAGTTATTACTTGTCCAAATGTTGTTGCAACATTCCATGCTTTGTCTGCCCAAACTTTATTGCACTGTCCCATTACTTGTCCAAACATTGTTGCAACATTCCATGCTTTGTCTGCCCAGACTTTATTGCACTGTCCCATTACTTGTCCAAACATTGTTGCAACATTCCATGCTTTGTCTGCCCAAACTTTATTGCACTGTCCCATTACTTGTCCAAACATTGTTGCAACATTCCATGCTTTGTCTGCCCAAACTTTATTGCACTGTCCCATTACTTGTCCAAACATTGTTGCAACATTCCATGCTTTGTCTGCCCAAACTTTATTGCACTGTCCCATTACTTGTCCAAACATTGTTGCACCATTCCATTGTTTCGTCTGTCTATTGCACTGCTTGATTGCTTATTTATCCATAATTATTTGCACTGTTATGTATTTTGTCTATCCAAATTTTATTGCATTGTTTCCTTATTTATCTGTCAGGACAATTGATGACAGTTCCATTGTTTGGTCTGTTTTGACAAATTGATGACACTTTTCATGTATTTGTCACAGAATGGCTCTTGGATTTTTTTGTAGTTGACCTTATATCTTGAGTGTCCGATTGATGGAGCAGTTGGATTGCTTGCTTCTCATAGTAAAACGGTCAAACTACATTTAGCATTTGCCGCTCACTCCATCGAGCGAAATGGTACCAGTCAGTGTTTTGTATATAATATGAGGTTAATGTAACGTGAGTGATCATTTATTTTGCAGACTCCTAATACAGTTTACCAGCTCAGATGAACATGCCTGGCGTGGGTACTTCTATACATCTCTGTTGCTGATTGTTGCATTACTCCAGTCTATATTGCTGCACCAGTACTTTCACTGTACCTTTCTGCTGGGCATGAGACTAAGGACTACTATTATAGCTGTGATCTACAGAAAAGTAAGTGATCTCTTGTCTTGGCTATACTCTCGTTTTCTTCCTCCAAACCCCAGGATAATGAATTATTGACACTTTTATTCCAGAACATACACTATCACCAAACAGTGACTGAATTTTCTGGAGCTCATGAAAAATATTTTCTTTATGAAAATTTGCTTAACATTATTAAACTCAAAGTTCAGATTGGCAAAACTGCATGCACTAAATCAAATTGACAGTTCGATGTAAAGTACAGAATCTGTGTGGCATTTTGTCTCAACAGAAAAGTACCCCATTTTGGTTTTAATTGTGCTAAAAGTAAAAACATTGTTCTGTTCTACTTACCTTTTATGAGTCTTTGTTTTCCAACAATTAATGTGGTTAAAACAGACTGATAGACATACATCTTGGTAACTATATTCAAATGGGATTGACAAATTACTCTACAATATGAAAACAAATTTTGGAGGAAGATGAATGCCATTCTTCTCACTAAGTTACACTTCAAGTTATTTTTGTTACAGTAATTTTATTTCAATAATGAACACTTTTATAAATCTAAAATCATAAAATAATTAATTTTTGTTTGTTAATAATTTATTTCATATCGTGTTATGTTACCATTGTAAAATTAATGTTATAATTTCTTGCCTTTGTGTACGTTATGCATATGGATAAGTTCTAATACTTGTCAATATGTGAAATTATAAAAATGCTATACGTTGGTTGGTAGCTTGACAGAATTTTTAAAATGGCTTCCAGAAATGCTTCTAGCAGCGGGAGCACTGGTGTGGGAAGTCTGTTAACTCAGAAGGGGCCTATTAGGTTATGAACTAAATAGGTCAGTTATGTTCTTTCCCATTTTAAGGTTATATGCTTTTTGATCAGCCCTCGTATATGCTAAAAATGCAGTGATATTCATCATTAACAATGCTCGTCGCTCCTTTAGAAATAAATGCCGTTGACAACCTTCCTCCAGCAAATTCAGTCTTGTGCTGCCTTTTCTGCCTCTCTCCAGTTGAGGTTCAGGGTCCAAAGTTCATGGACCAAAGTTCATTTTCACAGTCCAGGTGTTTCTTGGTCTTCCTCTCTTTCTCTTCCCCTGTGGATTCCATGTCAGGACCTATCTGGTTACATTTGATGATGATTTCTGTAACATTTGTCCTATCTAACACCAATTCCTGTGTTGTGTGCTCTACTGGTTGTTGGCTTCTTTCCCATAGGTCTTTGTTCTTCACCATGTCATGCTAGTCTATACCAATTATCCTTTGTAGACATTTATTGATGAGCAATGAGTTTTCTCTGTATTGCCTTTGTTGCTCTCAAAGTTTCCTCTCCCAATAGGAATACTGACTTGACATTGGAATTAAACAATCTTAACTTGGTATTAGTCTTGATTTCCCTGGATTTCCATTTATTATTCAGTAATAGCAATGCAAAATTCAAAAAGAGTTTGCTTGGTCTGAAAATATTAGTTTCTAGGCTTACAATTTTAATAAACTAGAGTCGGCCACAGGAGCTAAACAATTTTCATATAATCAGTGTTCATTCTTAACATTAATGTTTACCTTTTTTGTTTTCTTATAGACCTTGCGGTTGTCAAGCTCATCCAAAAGAACATCTACAGTGGGAGAGATAGTAAACCTCATGTCCGTAGATGCCCAGCGGTTCATGGATCTCACCACCTATCTTCACATGATTTGGTCAGGTCCCTTGCAAATCACACTGTCCCTGTATTTCCTTTGGCAGACCCTGGGCCCATCAGCTCTTGCTGGTATAGCTGTGATGGTTCTGCTCATTCCTATCAATGCTGTTATTGCTCACAAGATAAAAGAATACCAGGTGAGGCTGTGCTTTGTTAGAAGTTTAACAGTCAAATAAATCACACTTAAGGCTGTGCTTTGGGAGAAGTTAAACAGTCAAATAAATCACACTTAAAACTGTGCTTTGGGAGAAGTTTAACAGTCAAATAAATCATACTTAAGGCTGTGCTTTGTGAGAAGTTTAACAGTCATATACATCACACTTAAGGCTGTGCTTTGGGAGAAGTTAAACAGTCAAATAAATCACACTGAAGGGTGTGCTTTGTGAGAAGTTTAAGGCATTGCTCTAGGTTATCTGTAAAAATGGAAACCTGACTCTGCTCTGGTACCATTTTCTTTGTATTCAGTAACTTCTTACCTCCATTTCATTCCTCACAAAACGTAAGGCCACAACCACAGCTGGTCAATTATAAATCCTGTGCTAAGGCACTTTGTTGACTTTTGTTGTGGTGGTTTCTTTAGTAATCTGTTATACATGATGGTGTTGCTAGCTTCATACACAACTCTCTTTAGTCACCTTTTATAACATACTTGACAAGTTACATTGAGCCTATATAATTCTCTTCATGTATCACTTAGATTGTTCAATGACTACCTACTCTCAAAGAATCAGTTATATTATTGCTTGAACTGCAACATGCATATGTCTTTAACATTTCCTTTTTCTGTGACAGAGTGAACAAATGATACTAAAAGACTCAAGAATCAAGCTGATGAATGAGATTCTAAATGGTATCAAGGTAAGTGACGAAGACATTCAAGTGTCCAGTGTAATGGAGAATGGCTGTAGCCATGCTTACCAATTACATTAATAAATTTGATAAAGTGTGATGTTTAACATGGGCTTGGTTTAAAGTGCCAATCTTTCAACCACAAGGGATATTGTTGTTTGAAGATACTCAACTCTTGATGTTTATTTGGTAGCGGGTTACAGTGGCTCTTCTTACATCTCAAGGCACACTTGAGAAAGTGGACCAGTCTTTCTGGCTGTAGTGCATTGTGAGGCTCCAAAACATGTTCATCACTGTGCGGATTACAGTGTTGATTTCTACCTCGCTAGCAAGACTGCTCAGACACAGTGTGTATCCAGGAGCATGCACTAGGAGGTGAGGTGGGGTCTTGATCAGTATGTTGCACCTGACCATCATTTCTCATAGCTCTCCATTTGATCTTGTTACATGATCGCACCATTAGAATTTCCATGTTTTTACAACTGTCAGGGTCTCTAAAAATGATCTGACATTCTATTAAATTATATTTTGTGTCTTCAGATTTCAGTTGTCTTTATATTTATTTGAACAATCTACACTGAAGCATCTCATCATCTTTGCATTCATTTTTCATTCCAATTCTGTATTTAATGCCCATGTTGAACACTCATCAATGTTTGCATTAATTTGACCTTAATGTTTAGAGATAAAATACATAAAACAACCTGGATGAAAAAAACCTATGTAGATAGAGATGAAGAATGATATTGATTAGGATTATCAGCAGCAAGTTACCATTGCCAAGAATTAGATTTTTGAATAATTGCAGTGGTGATCTGTTTTGCTACACTTTTTAAATAATGCTGTACTAGTACACGGACTTTCAGATGCTTATCACAGAAAGCAGGTCACCTGAAATGCAACAAAAATGAACTCATAGATGTTAACTGGTATTGGCGTTTCATATTTCTTACAGTGAACAACCATAGACTGTTTGTACAAGTTTCTTCCTAAAGAGTTTTCTTATTTCATATGTAAAAATACTTGTTTTTAAATTCACAGGTGTATAGACAACAGTCTTTAACCATCAATCAATCAATCAAAGCCTTAGCCGCACTCTTCAACAAATATGTGACAAATCTTCTGTTCTGGGCTCAATCCATGTCTTTCCTTTCACCTTGATATTAACCCCCTTGGAACAGAAGGACATTGCTGCAGAAGTTGAGAGATAAAACACACCAACGATCCAAGACACCTAATGAATTAACACCAATTGCAGAAAATGAGACTTAAGTCTAGATAGAAGAGTTTCCTATTTTCTACAAACAACAAAACCTTTCCTGGGGAGCCCTGGAGAGCATTGCATTGAGAAATGACACAAACAACAGACCTCCCATGGATAAAACTGCAGGAGGAGACTGCACTAGGAGCACACCTACCACATATACTATGGAGAACCTTAAATAAACTTTTGTCTGGAGTGACCTGATGCAGATAAAACTTTATCAGACGGGGATACAGTGTGGGGAAAATATATGTGTGTGTAACGCTGTCCAGGCAAAGGAGCACATCATGACTTGATCAAATCTAGTACATGCACGTGTGATGGTTGACCTGCTAAAGGGAAACAACAAGGCAGTCAGTGTGGCAGAAAACTGAATCTCTCCCATATGACATGGTACTATGAAAAGTATGTAAATAAGTCTTGATATTTGTCTCAAGCTCTCGCCTCCACGAATGAGTAGGCCTGCCTCTACTTCTCTTGCTTCTGGAATTCCAGAACAGAGACTGTCTGGTAATGCTATCAACTGTTTTCCTTGGTGCCATCACCTCCTGTACATCTTGTTCCACTGGTATCTGAGGGGGTGTCTTCAACAGTTCCACATCAATGATTTTTTCATACCACTTCATTCCCTCTATTCTGCGTAGGAACCCATTTATGGAAGCCTGCACTTGTGACATCTTTTTTATTCAAACCGTCTGTACTCCTAAAACAATTAATCATATCAGCCTGAAATGTATTTCCTGATAATTAATTTTTGACAGAGACTGAAAATAGCTGTGGTCATTTCATTATAGAAAATAAGATATCACCAAACATGGCCTGCTCTGGTTACCAATTTGCAAAAATAATATACTACATGACTGCCATTTTTATAAGTTTGTTTGTTTTGCAGTTACTTATTCAGACCTATAAATTGATGACATTTGTCATTCTGTTGTTTTCTCTTCTCACTCTCTCATTTTATCTCTCCCCACCACCCCCCACAAGCATATATAAATGGAAGATATAGGGCATGTCATAGGTTTTTTCATGGTATGACTGCTTCTCCCTGTTAACCCATCTGTAAATGGGTACCTGATAGTCATGAACATTTTGGAGCCACAGGAGGATTTACAGATTTCATGCTCTGTTAGCACTTTCAGCAATGAAAGGGACTGAAGACATATTGGGGCTCCCAGGTGCAATGAAGTTGGTTTTATCAACCATTTTCCATTTCCAAATTTCCAATGTCTACCTTTGATAGCAATGAGAGTAAATGAATACAAAATGAATATTTTACTTGAGAATAAACATTTCTAAACAAATTTTTGTGTTTATTTTTATAAATCATGTGCGAGCAATTTCCTAATTTAATAACAAGATGGCACATTTAAAAGATATGAACCTGCTAATAGCATTACAAGACAAGACTCTGTTTTGGAATCCCCTGGATAAGAAAAATAGAGAAATGTGCAGCCAAAACACATGGAGAAGAAAGCTCTAGATCGATATAAAAAGGGATGAGGAAGACATAGAGAGTAATGGGATGAATGGCATAAGATAGTTAGACTAAGATATCATATTTTTGTTGTAGATGTACATATCACAGGTTGTCATTGATTGATAATATTTATACCTGTACCAGTTTACTAGTAGGAAAATATATGCATGTAGAATCATACAAGCCTCTGTAGATCCTGTTGCAATTATTGAACTAACATTATTATTACCTATTCAGGTTTTGAAACTCTATGCTTGGGAGCAGTCTTTCCAGGACAAAGTAATTGAGATTAGAAATAAAGAACTGAGAGTGCTGAAGAAGGCAGCATATCTTAATGCACTAACAGCATTTTTCTGGAGCTGTGCCCCTGTTTTGGCAAGTAACACAATACATTTATTTATATGTTTGCACATTATCTCAGTTTATAGCTATTTATAGATTATGCTTCATATGTAAGAATAGATAGTGTAATAATAAATCTAATTTAAAAAAAAATTATTTAAAGTATTTAGTACTGTAACAAAACACTTTGGCATATATTTGCATTATCCATTTATTAGAGACTCTGAGAGGCATATAAATGTCAGCTTGCAGAATTATTAATACCGGTGTAAAATAATACTTGTTAATTTTAGCCTGTTTTCATTTTGAAATTCAAAATTTTATTTCTTCCCTACAGGTATCACTGACCACATTTGGAGTCTTCGTATTGTCCTCCCCTAAAAATGTGTTAGATGCGGAAAAGGCTTTTGTGTCGCTGGCCTTGTTCAACATTCTACGTTTTCCACTGTCCATGGTGCCTAATGTCATCACAAGTCTAGTACAGGTAATAGTACTGGTTACATTGACTTACAACAGTCACCCCTCCCAACCTTTTCCAGATTTAGAGAGAGAGAAAAAGAGACGCACCCCTCCCCTCCCCCACCCATCCTCCCAATGATAATTTACCACAGATTCCCCCCACGTCTTCCTAGCCACAGGAGTTGAAATTACAAACATCCGCACACATTTCTAGTATATGTATTCTACACACCCTCATTTCGTATTAATATAGAACAGAGAAATGACATAGGGGTTATAATAGATCATACAGGTAAGGTGAGTGAGCAAGTCCAGGTAGCAGTGAAAAAAGTAAATGCAATGGTAGATATGATAAAAAGAAACATTAAGCATAGGAGCAAAGAAGTGATTGTCAAATTGTATAAAGCATTAGTTAGACCTAGGTACAGGTGTGGAGTCCTTATCATAGAGGGGATATAAACATGCTGAAAAGGATACAAGATAATTGACAAAATTATAATGTGAATGCAGAAACCAGTTTACAGTGTCTAGAAAAGATAAGAATTGGAGGCAATTTAACACAGGTTTATAAGTTAATCAAGGGAAAGGCTAAATTAGACTAGCAAGTTTTTCAAAATACAACTGGCTACAAAAACAAGAGGACACAGCTACAAGAACAAGAGGACACAGCTACAAGAACAAGAGGACAGCTACAAGAACAAGAGGACACAGCTACAAATTAATTAAAGAAAGGTCCATATTAGATATTATATATTTTAGTCACAGTGGTGAATGCTAGGAATGCAAGTAGTGGGGGGCAAGGTCAGTTAGTGCATTCAAAAATAGATTTGATGCATTTAGTAATTTTCAGATCAAGTTGAGTAGAATAAACTGGTTATTTTGGCTACCAAAAGTGTAAATAGTAATAATAATATTCGCTTAGGCGTCAAAGGTCCGCAGCGACGATCGAACACTACCAAATCCAACTATTGAGTATTGTTTATGCATAGCGTGTCGACCGAAATTCCTACAGCCTTCCCAGATGGAGCCGGTACTCCACAGTCTCGTTATAAGGGCAGTGAGGAGTGTGTGTTGAATCAATGTTTGTGTCGGTATTCCTTGTCCCTCCGTGTCTTGACTCCCTTTTTCTTCATGTTCCGCCCCAGTGCCCTCTGAATTATGTCCACCTTCGGGTCAGTGTGACTCTTGCTGTGCTGAGAATACGGGGTTGGGAGAGGTATGGTGTAACCTCCGGTAGAGGGGAATAGGTGGAAGTCAGCTTCAGTCCAAGCCCTTGAGTAGTGGAAACCTGCGCTGAATTCTGTGGTGCATTCAACGCCATCCTGGACTGTTTTCTCACAGCTTAAGCCAGGCACAGCCGCAGCAAGATGCAGCATAACAACAGAATAACTGAACGAAAGCACCACATGAATTCCACAGAATGAAGTCCTTGATATCACCTGGTGAAGGAGTCGTGAATTGTAATCCGAACAGGTACTAGCAAACTGCAGAAATAGACACAAACACTGGAGCTAGTCGAGAGCGCAGCTAGTCAGGCACGGCCATCTGTGTAAAAGAGTAACTTATTTTAGCCACCAAAAGAGTAACTTATTTTAGCCACTGAAAATGTCAAAGTAACTTATTTTAGCCACAGAAAGTGTAAAAATAACTTATTTTAGCCACAGAAAATGTAAAAATAAACTTATTTTAGCCACAGAAAGTATAAAATTAACTTATTTTAGCCACAGAAAGTGTAAAAATAACTTATTTTAGCCACAGAAAGTGTAAAATCAACTTATTTTAGGTCCAGAAGAAGAAGCTGGAGGTGAAGACGCGTAAAAGCTATTGGAGACATTGAGAGGCAAAAAAACAGTGATTTCTTACTGTATGTTGGTTAGTAATAACGATCATGAAGACAAATATTTTTCTGTACTCAGAATATATATAATGAACAACAGAAAAGAAAGTGAAGTAATGGGCACCTCAGATTCAAACCACGAACTTCCAGGTGAAGAAAGTGTCTTGCCACAGGAAAGAAGTTAAAGGATTCTGCCAGCTAGACACCCTGAAAGCAATATCCAAACTGGCCACGTCTTTCGTCATTACACGCATGTGACTGGAATATAGACATATTGGAGATCCTGCTGTAGTCAATTTTCTATGTTGAGATGGGGGAGTTGAGACTAACGTCTGGTCACACAAAACATACTGATCAGATATTTTGTCATACTGGTCAGAGTTGTAAAATATACTGACCAAGAACCCCACCTCACTTCTATGCAGTTATCCCTGGAAACAGGCTGTTTTATTATAGATAGATTAACGAGATGGGGAATCAACGTGATCCTTGTAGTAGTGAGCAACATGCAAATGAAGCCAAGCATAACACAACCTACATCAGCAACCCCAGGATGTGAGAAAAGCTACTGCAGCCCACCACTTAATGCCATTTTCAAGGCGCACAAAAAATAATGTTACTCATTGTGGGCAATTGACAACAACAAGCACATTGAGATGCTGCTTGATCTAATCTGAACTGTATCAAAAGCATGTAAATTGTATGCCTTGTCTTTTATGTGTTGAATGTAAGGGATTGCGGATCCCATCTTTCATAAGACTGATGTCCTCCTTTTTCTCTGTTATTGGCAAGCTATAACTTTTTAAGGATTAATAGTAACTAGGGCATGCTGTTCAAATATTTGTTAGCCTTTTTGAGATAAACACCCACACATCAGCTGGTCTACTAATCAACAACTGGTTATACTAACTCTGTGCTACCAGTATCGAACTTGTTCCTTATCCAGGATGCAGGAGTGGAGAATTTCAGTGTGTGATATAAAATGTCCTTTGAAAGGTCATTAAGAGAGAAAGAATGAGAAATGAGGATATTAGAAATTTGGTAGGAAGTTGCCCCTATGTTGAGTAAATTAGCAGACAGAAAATAAAAACGTTCGGTCATGAGGATGCATCCTGATTAGCCCCTTCTGCTTGCTTAAAACACAGGATGATCTGGTTGCAGAGCATGAAAGAGGTAATGGGACAGATTGGTTTCTGACATATGAGTAATCCTACAAGACTGCGGGCTTACAACAGATGCAACACACTTAGCCCAAGACAGACGATTTAAACTCACTATGGCGGTAATCAGCACTAGTGGATGGAAACAGGACTGAACTGCACAAATAACACTTGATCTGAACTGTATCAGCTGTATGTAAACTGGATACCTTGTTTTCTACTTGCTGTATATTGGGATTTTAGACTCACATCTATACTATATTTCTGAAAGTTTTTATATTTGTCTGAAGATGTCCTAACTTGCGAACAGAACAGCACATTGAGATGAAATTTTAACTGAAAATTCTATGGCTGAATGGAACGATATATTGAGCTGAGATTTTCACTGAACAACTGGTCGATTTTTATATCAATGCAACTTTTTGAAGTCACTTCACAAGTTATGGGCAAGTGATTATTTAGTCACACAAAGAATATTGTTTACGGCGTATACTCCTTCTTCGTTTGTTCTCAATCTCCCGCTATCAAGGCCTGAACAGAGCTTTGCAAGTAGTAGGATGTAGTCCGGAGAACGGAATGCGCTGTTCTGCTTATTTACAGCTTGACTGTGATATTTACACCATCCGTCTTCTGCAGCATCGACATATACTGACATCTGGTCTAGCGATTTTTTTCCAAGGAGTGAGATGTACAGGCAGTTGGCGGATTGGAAAATAAATGGATATTGGCAGGTTTAGAGGCAGAAGAGATGGACGGAAGGATGGCGAAGATTTTGATGTTGAGAAAAAATGGGCAGATGAATGGATTGGTTGACTTACATAACTATCCCGGGCAATGCCGAGTAATACAGCTATCATAAAATCATGGTCCTCATGTGCTCTGTTATTATCAAAACGTCTTTTTTTAAGATTGATAGCATCTGTGCCTTGCTTATAACTATTTATAAAATTGTCTGTCTTGTTCTAGTAAAATGTTGGTAACTAATTCATGGTGATGCAAATTTCCAGACCAATGTCTCACTACAGAGGATCCAGAAGTTTGTAGACAATCCAGAACTAGATCCAAGCTGTGTAGAAAGACAAACTTTTGGCAGTAAGTTTCATTCATCAAAATGTTTTTTTATGAATAGTAACATAGAGAGACACTATAACAACTGGTTGTTTATACCTTTTAGCTGGGACTGGCTAATACATGACCACAGTTTTCTTTGTGAAATGATCAAGCCAAAGTTGTCACAAGCAGCAGAGAACCAGTCCACACCTTCCTGCATATTCTGTTCTGAGCTACTGTTCAGTGTACAATCATCTACAAATCACTCATATCATATCATGCACCACCTTGGTTTATGCATTCAGTCTGCAGGGATTAGATGGACTGCCATTCAGTCTGCGGGAATTAAATGGACTGCCATTCAATCTGCAGGGATTAGATGGACTGCCATTCAGTTTGTGGGGATTAGATGGACTGCCATTCAGTCTGCGGTATTAGATGGACTGCAATTCAGTCTGCGGGGATTAGATGGACTGCCATTAATGCAAAACTTTATAGGTATGTTATGCTCACTGTCCTTGAAGTTGTCCGTCAGCAGAAAACATCATGCCGAATAGTGTCGGGGTAAGTACCCATCATTGTTTGATGCCTTTTTTATAACCTCAAACGATGTAGAGGTCTTGCTGCTGTCCAGCATATATGCAATTAATAAAGTGACATGGCCATTTGTTGAAGGGAAAGTTAGACTAATGGACACCATACAACCCCCTCCCCCCAAAAAAGACAACACTGGAAAAAACTATTGAGATATAAACAAAGAAGAGTATTTCAGTGTATTAAGGACATTTTGGAAATGCATGTTATATTATTTTCAATATTGGAGTGACTCTTGATCTGCATTTGAAATTCTGAGACATCATTTTATAGAAGTACACAGAACAGTGCACTATTGTATCATTTTATACAAATGATAAGAAACCAAAGAACACCACACTGAAACATCACATTAAAGAAGTTATGTTACCAAAAAACATCACATTGAGACATTATATTATAGAAGTTATGTTACCAAATAACATCACAGTTTTGTAGAAGGTAACATCTACTAAAAACCACTACACATTGAACACCACAATTCTTGCATGCCATTTATCATTACCTAATATTTGTTGCAGAATTAGCAGTTGCCATTGATAATGCCAGCTTTACATGGGAAGAGGGACATACCATTTTGTCCAAGTAAGTTTCATACTCGAAATCATAATTTTTTTGTCTTGCTGAAAATAGCATATATTGTCCTATCATCAATAAAAATGGCAAACAGATCGAGACAATTGCACACTTCAAATGTCTGGGATCTGTAATTGCGGCAGAGGGGACCAAGACAGAGCTAAAAATAAAGTCTGCACAAGCAATAACGATCCTCACCTTACTAAAACCATTGTGGAAAGACAAGAACATCTTGCTGAAAACCAAGGTCAAACTAATGCAAACACTAATATTCTCCTTGTACCTCTACACATGAGAGACATGGCCTCTCATTGCTAAATTAGAACACAATTTTCAGGTGATGGAGATGAGGTGCTTCATATGAATACTTGACATTACATACATGAACCATTTCACAAATGTCAACGTACACAATACAATTACATCGTCTATCGAACCTTATCAAGACCTTCAATCAGTAAAAACACACAAGCTCCAGTGGTACGACCATATAATACGATCGTGTGGACTATCAAACAAGATAATCGAAGACACAGTTCCTGGCAAGAGAAAAAGAGATCACCCCAAGAGGCGCTGGACAGATGATGTTTGAAAGTGGACAGGCAGAACCTTGAAGGAAGCCGGTGTTATGATGATGGATAAATAGAAGTGGGGACGAATGGTAGAGAGATGGGATGTTGCTACAGTTATGGGAAAGATGAGAGATAGCTTGAAAACTGCTAAGAAATGTGTCACGATCCTATGGCATTGCAAACATTGAAAATATATCATTTAGCCTTCTAAGACTATGCAGTACAGGATATCAATTCTAACTTTGTAAACCAGTGATTCTTACACTTTAGTAGTGTGTTCCCTTTCAGTAGTTTATATATTCATTCTGACATTCCAAACAACATTCATGATCCCAGTTTCAGAATCACTATCAATTATTTTATTACAACTCTGAAATTGTCTTTTGTTCTTGTTTTGACTTAATGACCTAGAATTGTACCCACAACCTTCTTGGCTGTCAGATAGGGATCTATTCAGCCATCTTAAGAATGAAACTAATACTTTAAATCTACAGACTTTTATTACACTACATCCCATTTCCAAATGTGTGTGATCTACAGCAAATATATGGTCCTTTCAGTTGTACAGAAAGATTCTGTCATTGTACTAAATATTGACAATGCTTTCACTTCTAGTAGATTCAGTAGGCCATATAAAACTCATGCATCCACTTCTACAGCTCAGACTTTGGTAATGAGTGATAATGCCAGACTGTTCATAAATGCATGTGCAAATAATGCTAGATGAGCGATTTGATAAACAAAAAGACAAGACTAGGAGGGATACGATGACTAAATAAAAGAACTAAAAAAGACATCTCAAAGCTGACATTTAATAACATCGCTTCTTACAACTGCCAACCTATTTAGCTGCTAAAATTTCTTGGCAGGTGTGCAGTACGATAGGTTGCCATTACTTTCCATACACGGAGAAGCAATCACATCGAGAGAAAAAAAATAATGTTTCTGCCAAACTGGACATGGCGAGATTCAAACCCGGTGTGCTGGAATTGGGAAATGGATTGTGAAATTCAATGTTGATGTACTTGTCTTAGTGTACAAAGTTTGTGTGATTGTCTTAATGTACACATTGTTGATGTGATTGTCTTAATGTACACATTGTTGATGTGATTGTCTTAATGTACACATTGTTGATGTGATTGTCTTAATGTACACATTGTTGATGTGATTGTGTTAATGTACACAATATTGATGTGATTGTCTAAATGTACACATTGTTGATGTGATTGTCTTAATGTACACATTGTTGATGTGATTGTGTTAATGTACACAATATTGATGTGATTGTCTAAATGTACACATTGTTGATGTGATTATCTTAATGTACATATTGTTGATGTGATTGTCTTAATGTACACATTGTTGATGTGATTGTCTTAATGTACACATTGTTAATGTGATTGTCTTAATGTACACATTGTTGATGTGATTGTCTTAATGTACACAATATTGATGTGATTGTCTTAATGTAGAAATTGTTGATGTGATTATCTTAATGTACACATTGTTGATGTGATTGTCTTAATGTACACATTGTTGATGCGATTGTCTTAATGTACACATTGTTGATGTGATTGTCTTAATGTACACATTGTTGATGTGATTGTCTTAATGTACATTGTTGATGTGATTGTGTTAATGTACACAATATTGATGTGATTGTCTTAATGTACAAATTGTTGATGTGATTATCTTAATGTACACAATGTTGATGTGATTGTCTTAATGTACACATTGTTGATGTGATTATCTTAATGTACACAATGTTGATGTGATTGTCTTAATGTACACATTGTTGATGTGATTGTCTTAATGTACACATTGTTGATGTGATTGTCTAAATGTACACATTGTTGATGTGATTGTCTTAATGTACACATTGTTGATGTGATTGTGTTAATGTACACAATATTGATGTGATTGTCTAAATGTACACATTGTTGATGTGATTATCTTAATGTACATATTGTTGATGTGATTGTCTTAATGTACACATTGTTGATGTGATTGTGTTAATGTACAGAATATTGATGTGATTATCTTAATGTACACATTGTTGATGTGATTGTGTTAATGTACACATTGTTGATGTGATTGTCTTAATGTACACATTGTTGATGTGATTGTCTTAATGTACACATTGTTGATGTGATTGTCTTAATGTACACAATATTGATGTGATTGTCTTAATGTAGAAATTGTTGATGTGATTATCTTAATGTACACATTGTTGATGTGATTGTCTTAATGTACACATTGTTGATGCGATTGTCTTAATGTACACATTGTTGATGTGATTGTCTTAATGTACACATTGTTGATGTGATTGTCTTAATGTACATTGTTGATGTGATTGTGTTAATGTACACAATATTGATGTGATTGTCTTAATGTACAAATTGTTGATGTGATTATCTTAATGTACACAATGTTGATGTGATTGTCTTAATGTACACATTGTTGATGTGTTTCTGCAGCATCAGTCTGGATGTGGATGAAGGATCACTTGTGGCTGTTGTAGGAGTTGTTGGTGCAGGAAAGTCATCCCTCTTGTCAGCAATCCTTGGGGAAATGGATAGGCTGTCTGGCTCTGTTTCTGTTAAGGTCTGTTACTGACTTAAAGCACACACCATTGCGTTTGACTAGAATTTATATACATTATACTAATGAAAGTGCCAGACAGTAGAAGTGTGGAAATGTGAGAAAATATTAATGTTGACTGTACAGAAGGGTAGAGAAAGAAGACCAGCAAGAAGTGGGAGCAATGCTGTGCATTGTTTAAAAATGTCTCTGAAAAGTTTCAACATTGATGTCACCTCCTGGGAGATGCTTGTACAGAACCGTTCCACCTGGCACGCTAGCATCACACAAATTGCTCAGATTGCAGAGTGAAACATCATGGCTGAGTCTCAGAGAAAGTGAGCCACCCGAAAGAACAGAGCTTATGATGACCCACACAGCCAACTCCTCACATGTATGTTCAATGTGTGGCAGAGCCTGCCATACCAGGATTGAATTTTTAGTTAAATGAGATCATATCTTACAGCACAGCTATTATGATATTGCAATCTTTGCTTGAAATCTTGGACAACTATTAACCTTAACCACCCTCCATTAGAAAGGACACAATTTTTACTGCAGCTGCATTAATTTTCAGCGCTTTATGTTTTTTTTAGGTTGTTGACTTTGAAAACCTGTATCTTTTTTGTTTGTTGAATAGATATGATTTGTTTATGAGTAGAGACATAAATGAATAAAGAACTTATTGGTGTAATATTTTAAATTGTGTATGTGTTAGTTTCTGAGATACAAGAAAAAACAGCACAAACATATACTCACCAACTTTTTGTGTTCCTTGCTTGAAAAAAATAAATATTCGACCGAAAACGGATTATCAGTGTTTACTTAACTTAATGTTTATATACTGCAGAGTCAGTAAACAACCAGTTTATGTTACATTTCTTTGTAAATGGCCTTATTTGTCAGTTTTCAATATAAATACACTAACAAACACACACTAACAACAACACCAATGAGTTCTTTATTAATATATGTTTCTAGACACACAAAAAATTAATAAAAAGGATTATAGGTTTTCAAAATCAACAACCATGTTGTGATCTGACGTACTGAAAAATTATGCAGTTACAGGAAATAGATGTAATCTTGAAAGCAAAAGCTAAATTATTAACGAATGCTTAAGAATTATATGCCATTCTGAAGATGACTGAATGATTGGGCTTTTTTAACAAGTTGTTGAATACACTCTCTGGCCCTGTGAGCGACTTATGGTAGTTAATGTGTTCAAGTAGTGATAGTGTCGAAGAGCTGACCCACAACTTCTTGCTAATGTGCTTACTATCCAGGGTTCTCTGTCCTATGTGGCCCAGCAAGCTTGGATACAAAACGACACCTTGCAGAACAACATTCTCTTCAGTAAGTCTCTGAACCAGAGCCAGTATAGCAAGGTGGTTGAAGCTTGTGCCTTGCAGCCAGACATAGACATCCTGTCAGCTGGTGATAAAACAGAGATAGGGGAAAAGGTGAGACTTAGGATGCAGATTCAAATATCTTTACTGCTTAACTTTTGTTTCTAGCTTTTATTTCTATTTTATGAGTTTGTTTCTGTTCATTCTTTTTATCTTTTTGGAAACTTCCTTTTTGAAACTATTGCTTTATATACATTGAGGTACCCACGGAGCAATAAAAAGGAAAATATACACAAGATCTATGTAACACGCAACCTAATGTTCCTGTAAATGACATATGCAGACTATCAATGAAAAATGCAAAAAAGAGAATTCATTTTTAGCTTTTTACTATTTTTGTAGCACTTTTCCTGACTTTATTATATTTATACTAGCAATAGTCTGTTAATAATGATGAAAATGAAAAACTCTTTGATGGCAACATTTTTGTGTGAAAGGGCACCAATTTTTCAGAAAAAAATATTCCATGATAAAATGTGTTTTAATAAACTTTAGAACTTTAATTGCAATTATAGAATTTGAATGAAAGGAAACTAAGAACAGAATTTGTAGAATAATTGTAATCTAGATATTCAAACAGGTAGGTTAAGCTTGCTGCCAGGTAGCTGAAGGCTATCCGTATTGCTTTCTTTATTTTGTAGTGTTTACTTCCTGCGGTTTACTAGATCTTGGGAAAGGTAGATTGCATATTGGATAGAAATTGTAATTATTTTTTGGTTTTTAAAAATTTATCTAGGCCTCGGCTAACAGCCTGATCTTATTGATTTTTAACTGCCAAGGTATCTTTTTCATGCACAGCATTGGGATTTCAGTATTTTTAATCAATCTCCAATATGTCTAGATGCTAGTCCCACATCCCTTGAGACCAGAGGATGCTTGAAACTTATGGCACTCGATACCCGATACCCAGCTGTTTTGTGCTTTCTTTTTCCTTAGAGGCTAGTGTCATTTACTGCTCACCTATAGCGAGCAGAGTAAATATTTTTATTGACATAAACTTTATGTTAAACTATTAACAATCAAATGTTTTTAAGTACATTGTAACACTTTAGAGGAGTGATAATTCTTAATTCTTCAAAAATATATAATATTTGTGACACTCAGTTATTAGATTCACATTTCATTCTCACTCATTTTGTGTTTCTAATTCACCAACTAAAAAAATATGAATACATATTGTCTCGTAAAATATTCAACGTATAAAAATTCAATTCTGAAATTGAGATATCATATTCATCTCGTCAATAATGGTTTTCAAAATAAAATTTAAAAAATTGAAAAGAGTTTTATCATTCAACTTTGAAAGACAAATAAATTACAGCAAGGCAGATTCGAACTATCGACCTAAGGATTTCAAAATATTCCACTAAAGTCCTCTGCTCTTACCAACTCTTACTGCGGGCTACACAAATGTTTCTGGATTTTCTGTGCTTATGTTTAGGATGTAAAATCAAATTGGTACTGTCAATTATGGCTGTTGATATGAGGATGCTGAGGATCATGTGGTATTGTGGACGATGTACAAATGACAAGGTATGAACAAACGGGGAGAGTTATATGTTATTGGATTATTTGTGCATTACTCTCGCTTTTTTCAACTATCCGGTTCAGTTACATTTTTATGATTTTGTTTATTATGTACCTATTACTGTCAACTCTTTCAGTAAATTTTCACTCTTCATAAATGTAATATTTCTCTTTGAATTGTTTGTTTATTACTGTTCTTTTTTTCAGCAGTTTTTGTTTGTTTATTGAACTCTTCATGAAGTATTATGCTGTTTGATTTTTGTAATTTGATTTTCTACTGCTTTTATTATACCAAAAATATAAACAAACAAAATATCTCCATTAACCTTAAGCACTCCAATATATTTTTGAAAAAAATGTGACCTAATTAATTTTCTTAATTAGTCGATATGGTAGTCGTCTTTCAAAATTTGTAACTTTTATGTTTGTTTGTCAATAAATATGATTTTCTGGCGTGTAGATACACAATAGCATAACGGACATGTGGGTGTTATTGTTTTTGTTGTGTGTTTGTTAGTTTTTGAGATTCAAAAAGATGAAGTTGAAAATTTATGAAAATCTCTGGAAAAATTTGGACTCGACCACTAGGCCTAGTCGCTTCGATAGAAAACCATGGAAACCACAACGTATCGATACTGTGTTTACAATATCGCCACAACTGTTAGTTTTCAATTCAAACGTAGTTCTTTCATTTAAACAAACAAAATAAACAGATCTACACGATAAAAATCTTTCCCTACAACCTACTTCCCCTTTCGCAAAAGTCGGCTTGCTCCAAACGGCGTATACAAAATTAAAACTGTTCAAAAAGCCATTTGTAATCGAACATACGATACTTTAACCAGCAAAATATCATATATATATGGAGGATGTATTCAGCAGTAAAAAATGGCTGTCGGGAGTGACTCCGTTTAAAAAAAAAATATTTTTTTTCCGCACACCGTTTTTGTTGGCCAGGAAGGGTGGTTTTCTTCTAACATTGGCGTGCTGAAGGTTAAACACTTCATTGTGTAAAACAGAATAAATAATAAAGAAATGTAACATATTATTTAGAAAACCAGACTAATGTTAGTATTTGCAACTGTTAAGGTATCTTTAGCATAAAAATACTTCATCCTAAATTTGACACATCTGTGAATAACTTATTGAAGCTAGCTTTGTTGTGAAAAGTTATATGTTGTAATGGGCATTGAATGTGTAAGCCTCTCTAAGAAAATCAGGCTGCAAGTTGGGATTTATAATTTTTACTAGTCCTCACTGCCTCTTATGGTAAGGTTCGGTTGTTTTTCCAACAGAGGTAAAGTAAGAACATATTCTATACAGTGTGTGCTGACTGCAAGTGGCCTTTGTTCCTCAGCCCTGTAAAGTCCTATAAATCTTTCTGAAGGACTTCAATAATGAGATTAATTGCCGTAATGATAGTCTACAGATAATTCTTCAAATAAGCCAGCTCTTGCTAGACTGTTATGTCCTTTTAAATCTTCTTATCATTTCAATTTATTTTCCCTTATTTTGTTTTTTCCAATTCTCTTCTCCTTGTGATATTCTTATATTTCTTCAATACATGGGGGATGTTGGACCAACATGTAAGAGAAAGTTTTGCTGAATAGAGGAAAGCAAACCAATAATTCAGACTCTCAACAGTCCTCTTCTCAGTTCTACTTTTACAATCTTCCAGCCTGAAGAACATTCCTCCATGATGACTGACTAGTCTACTTGAATTGAACATATAAATGAGTAAAATACAATACTGTTTCCATTTCCCCCTGTTTACATTTCCCCATGTTTCCACTTCCTCCTGTTTCCATTTTCCCTTGGTGGATGCAAGACATGTTATTGTTGAGGAAAAAATAAGGCAGCTGCACCCTACAATGCTATTGCAAAAGACAGCTATGGAGGGTTTTGTTTTTAGACTGGCAACTTCATCATGTAAAATCAAGTGCCACAGCAGACAGCCCTGCTAGAGTACGTTAGATACTTTGGTGCAGCTCACTGCAAGTTGGTCAACTGCAGTCGTGTTCTCATTTTAATGACAAAGCATAAAATGGCTTATAGATCTGACCTCATTACACCTGCTTGCTCCAATAAATGCTCAGTTCCTTTTATTGATTGGTGGCGGAGCATGAACTTTATAGCTTTCGTGGTGACTTCTGTATTTTGCCTCTTACTTCGTCAGTTACTCATTTACAGCTTAGTCAATAGGAAGAAGCAGTCATGCCTTGAAAAAAACCCAAGCACGACATGATAAGAACCAAACTCACAACTCCTAATGCAAAAGATGAGATTAGAAAAATGTTGGTTTCCAATTTATATTTAAAAATAAATATGAAAACATTTGCTTGGGCCTGCAGGGAATCAACTTATCTGGGGGCCAGAAGCAGAGAGTGTCACTGGCTAGGGCAGTGTACCAGAATGCAGATGTCTACCTAATGGATGACCCACTATCAGCTGTTGATTCCCATGTAGGCAAACATTTGTTTGACCAAGTCATTGGACCGAATGGATTGTTAAAGGACAAGGTTGGTATAACCAACTCTCATTTTACATTATTATTGCTTTTCAGAATTTGTTCTTTTTGTCCATTATCTTTGTTATGTTGTGGTGCTGTGAACTGAAACTACGAGGCGTGTTCAAATGAAATCGGACAGAGTGGCTTTATTACAAAGTTACATCATCTGGTGTGACAGAATTAAATATAGGAATTGTTATGAAGCAAACATGCAACATAATTTTTTAGAAAAAGCTGCCATAAGCATTCAGACATGCATCCCACTGCTTGGGTAGACGGCAGATGCTGTCCGTAGTAAAATGACCGTGGCTGCTCTTTGAACCACTTGGTCATCGAGGCCATGGCGTCTGCATCAGAGAATGAAAGTCACAAGGAGACATATCGGGGCTATAGGATGGGGATAGCAGTACTTCCTACCTTTTCTGTGCTGACGCTTTCTAAACAATGTTCGCGACATGTGGACGAGCATTGTCGTGCAACAGAATCAGACCACACGAAAGCATGCTGGGTCGTTTATTCTTGATTGCTGTATGCAACTTGTCTAGTGTGTCATTGTAGCGGATGGCATTGATGTTCATGTCAGGCTCTTTAAAGTCTACCAACAAAATTCCCTCATGGTAAAAAAACACTGTCAGCATGACCTTACCAGCGGAATTTTTTTTGGTTTCGGTGATCCAGGATGTTCCCATTGCATGCTAGCAGTTTTGCTGCTCGGCTCAAAGTGGTGGCACCACAATTTATCACCTGCCACTATGCGCAAAAGAAACGAATCACCCTCCTCTTCGAATCACAGCAAGTGGTTCAAACTCCATCTCATACGTTCTTCCTTATGGTGGTTGGCCAGCAACCGTAGTGCCCATTGTGAACACATATTACAATACTTTAGTTTCTTGCTAACCACCATTTGAACTGTCCCTACATAGTGGATTTCTCTGCTAGCAAACGTAAGCTCCGGCGATGGTCCACTCGAATTGCTTCATCAATTTTGGCGATGTCATCTTCTGACGCAACAATATGCACCTGACTTGGTCTCGGAAGATCTTTCGTTAACCCATGTCCTTCTTTAAACATCGTTGTCCAGTTCTTCACTGTTGTCTTCAACACACTTTTATCACCATACACTGCCTGCATTCTGCAATGAATGTGAACTGGTCGACATCCTTCAGCTGTTAGAAACCGAATCACAGCTCAGTGATCAACTCGGGATAGATTCCGTATCACACCCATCATGTTTTCAACGGCCTGCTGAGGAAACTATGAATTGGAGGATAATGAAATTTTGCAAACTTGACGGTTGGTATATGCTGAAGTGACATCATCATGCACATCGTAAGTATGTTCACTTGTTGCAGTTTGGTCCGGTTTCATTTGAACACGCCTTGTATTTAAGTACATCGTTATTGAAATGTCTGAGTTTCTTTGAAGGGACAAGCTTTTTAATTTGCAGGCTGAGTCATTTTTGTTACACTAGGACATGTTTACCATCTTAATAATGTGGCATTCAGCCTTGTGTTTGTAGAGATATATATTTGTGTGCTTTCATAATTGCCTGCTTCAGTTTCTGCCCATTTCAAGGCGTTTAAGGTCGAATGAGACTGTAAAGAGTTAAACCATTTTCTTTGGTATGACACATTTAACAATTCGTTGTATTATGTTGGTAGATTATTTAGAGAAGTATATGCAGTGATAGACGTAGTCTTTGTGTAAGATTTATATTTATTTTCTTATAAATATACACATATTATGACCATCTTATTGTTAGATCAGTTACAATGTTTGTCTCCCGCTACAAAGGGAATGGGTTTGTACCATTGTAATACCATAGCTAGGGAAGGTAAGACAGCTGAAAGTGGAACTGATCACCATACCTTACAAAAGGGTGAGACCTCATACAATCTTCTTTTTCGTTGCTCGTCCTGAAAATGATGTTTTGTTACATTTTTTCATAGTTTGCTGCGGGGGGGGGGGGGGGGGGGGGGGGGGGGCCTGCAATATTTGCACCTTTTGGCGCCCTGTCACATCTGGTCCCCTACAACACATTTTTCAGACTGTTTGCCATGCATCTTCTATCCCTTTTCTCTCAGCCAGGCTGAACAAATGCAGCCGGTGTCGACGGCTGCCACATGGAAGCATAATAGGGTCTTGGACATTTATACTTCACTGATCATGATGCAAACAGTCAGCTGAGTCGCTGACTGCTGTCATCTTGTTCGCTGAGTCTTCAATCCCCAAGAAACTTCATCTATTAGGATAGCGTAGGCTAATAGACTACTTTTACCTGTCTTTTTACACATATTACCTGTGTTTACGAGACTGCCGAAGACCCTCTTGGGTGATAATGGATCATTTGACCCGCATGACTACTCTAAGTACATGCCTTCTCAGGATCTTTGTGATTGTTTGCAGGTTTTCTATGGATTGTATGATTTAATTATTGCAGTCATTATTTAGAGACATCAAATGTTAAATTATTTTCGATGGTCCTACTATGGATGGGCAAATAAATCTAGTTGAAAAAGAAGGTATACTTGAAGTCCATATTATCTATGTTTGTATTATAATTTATGGCATCTTTGTCTATTGTTTTATTGTTGAGTATTTTGTTTTGGATTAATTATAATAGAGGTAACTAAGCCACCAAGATGGCGAATGGTCAGTTGTATCTATGATGGCTCTCCCATTATGGTGTTTTCATAGCGGAAATGGATGTACAAGAATGAAGAAATGTGGTCAAATTTGTGAAACATATACCATTACACTACTTCTTGAAATTTTTTTTCATGGAATTCGCTTCAGGGACGTTTGTTTGTTTTCATACAATTTTGTCATTAGATTTATTGAACTGTTGTCAAGACATATTTTCGTGATGTGTCTCTCGAAGTACACATTATCATGGAAGAACTTCCTCATAATTATTGGCAGCTAGATCTACTATTTCTGTGGAATGGAATGTGCTTTGATCAAGCTACACATATAATTACCTTGTTCTACTAGAGGGAATGTCCATACCCTGAATACAAAGTCTGTAACAACCTGAGATGCGGAAGAACCTATTACGGTCAATGACTGAAGGGGTGATACAGCAAATTTTGTGGCACACATGGGGCGCATCCAGGACACTTAAGTTGAAGACCTAGGAACCTCACCAAGTATAACCCATAGTTAACAATGGAAGCACTGGTCTCAGAAAAACTGAATGGCCGTAAGAGAGGACTGAAAATAGGAACGTGGAATGTCCATACACTTCACCAAGCCGGAAAACTGGACAATCTGATAACAGAGGCAGGTGCTATGAATATAGATATATTGGATGTGGCAGAAATAAGATGGAAAGACACTGGGTACACACAGAAAGATAAATACATTTTCATACATTCAGGAGGCGAACAGCATACAAGAGGCGTTGGTGTATTATTAAAGAAAGAATTAGAAAAATACATATGTGGATACTGGACACACAACGATCGAATGATGCTACTAAAAATCAGAGCCAGACCATTTGATATGTCCATTTTACAAATGTATGCACCAACTTCAGATTACAGCGAAGAACAATTAGATAAATATTATGAAGACGTGAAGCAGTTACTTAACACAGTGGCTTCAACGGATATACTAATTGTTATGGGCAACATGAATGCTAATGTAAGAAAAGGGGAATATAAAAACATTGTCGGAAAATTATGGAATTGGAACAAAGAATGAAAGAGGAGAAAGACTGATACAATTCTGAAATTCTGAAAACAAACTTAGTATTTGTAACGCTTTTTTGAACACCATATTAGAAAATTATATACATGAAAAAACCCCAGTGATAGGACAAGAAATCAAATGGTTTTTGCTATGATCAGACACAGATTCAGAAATATTGTCAAAAACACCAAGACATAATCAGGAGCAGACATCAATTCAGACTACAATTGAGTTTGTATGAAAGTGCATATACAACTCAAAATCACAGAGAGTAAAGGGTCAAAGACACTTAATAAAGACAGGTCAGTGCTAAATCAACCAGATATACGGCAAAAGTACCAGGCAGCAGTAAAGAGTAAAGAAGGTGTATGAAAACTTACAATCAGAGGACAAGGAAGGAAATACAGAGCGGATGATAAACATTAAAGGGAACGTATAATAACCAGTATCCAAGTAGCAAATCAATCGTTACCAGATAAAGAACTTAGGAAAATCCAAGAATGGATGATAGATGACATCTTAACTAAAATGACAGATAGAAAGAAGGCTAAAAACACTCCTGCTTATTCATCACAACACAAAGAGATACGTACAATGTGCAGGCTGGCCAAAGAACAGTTGTTTGGAAGAAAAATGCAAGGTAATAGAAGACATGAGACTAAAACACACTACCAGAGAAATGCATATAGAAATAAAGAAAACAAACAACACATAGGTTATCCAGGGTGAGGGTGCCAAGAAGGGTGTCATTTTAGTGGATGAGAATGACATATCAAACAGATGGGCGAAATATACAAGGGAACTTTTTGAGGACTGTCACGGAGCCAAACCATCAACATATGATAATGAAGGACCCAGCATCCTCAGGTCATAAGTGGAACATGTGATCAAAACTATGAGAAAAGGGAAAGCAACAGGGCTGGATTCCATAAACATAGAAATGATAAAAGCCCTAGAGGAATTTGGTATAGATATACTTACTGATCTGTGTAAGGACATATACAAAACTGGATGCATATCAACAGACCTGAAAACATCTACATTTATAACACTCCCAACATGCAACAGAATGTTCAGACTTTAGAACAATAAGTCTGATGAGTCACACAATTTAAAAATACTACTCAAGATCATACAAGAGAGAATAAGAGTTAAAAGAGACAGAGAAGTTTCAGAAGCACAATTTGGTTTTTGAAAGTTTAAATGGAACAAGGGAAGCAATTTTTTGTTTGCGAACTTTGACAAAAAAATATATAGAAATACATAATGACATTTATATGTGCTTTATAGACTGCCAGAAGACTTTTGACAGAGTCGAACCTGAAAAATTAATTAAATGTCTCCAAGAAATAGGTCTAGATGGTAAAGACATAAGACTGCTCCATAATCTGTACTGGGAGCAAACTGCTACAGTAAAATCAGGAAAGTTATACTCTCTAAGTATAGATGTAAAAAGAGGAGTGAGACAGGGATGTGTATTATCCCCTTGTCTTTTTAATATCTACACAGAATAAATATTCAAACAGATAGAGAAGATGCCAGGGCTTGTCATTAGAGGAGTAGCAATGAACAAACTTAGATATGCGGATGATACAGTTTTGATGGCAAAAAGCGAGCAAGAATTACAGGAGCTTGTGACAACAATATACAAAATAAGTCAAGAATTTGGATTAGACATAAACATAAAGAAAACAAAGACTGATAACTGGAAAAAGTGACAAGAGACCATGTATGCAGAAAAAAATAAAAGATCAACTACTGGAACAGATACATAGTTTCTCCTGACTAGGTCAAATAATAACTGAAAAAGAAACCAGAAAGAGAATAGGTATGGCCAAGATGGTATTCGACAACATGCGACATACTCACATTCAAACAGATAAATCAGAATTTGAAAATGAGAATTGTCTGGTATTATGTATACTTGTCAATACTTTATGGCGCAGAAACATGGACAATGAATAACAAGTTGGAAAAGAGTATTGAAGCCTTCGAAATGTGGGAATATAGAAGATTGGGTCACATTTCTTGGAATAGAAATAAAAAAAATTTTGAGGTTTTGGAAAAGTTGGGGGTGAAAAGAGAATTAATGACCAAAATCAGGGTTAGTTATGTTATTTTGATCATATAACAAGATATACCTCCTTGTTGAAGACTATACTGAAGTGTAGGGTGGAAGGCAGTCGTTCAAGAGGCAGACAATGCTTTAAGTGGGTGGATAACATCAGGGGATGGACTGGAAAAAGCCTATCTGATTGCACAATTACGGCAAGAGATAGAGTACACGGGAAACCCATTACAGCCGACCTTCGATGTGGGGATGGCACTTGAACTGAACTAAACTAGAACTGCGTATGAAGAATAGTTTTGTTGAGGTTGTAGATTGAACATTTTTGTTCACCACTCCAATATATTTATTTCTAATTTGTTTAATTTTAAATGTGATTTTTTCCCCCCTCCAATTGCAGACCCGTATCCTGGTCACTCATGGAATAAGTTTCCTACCTCAAGTTGACAAGATTATTGTGCTTGTCAATGGTAGTGTCTCAGAGTCTGGTTCTTTCTCAGAACTGATGGACCATAATGGAGCTTTTGCTGAGTTTTTGAGAAACTACCTATCAGGGTTACATAATGACGATGACATAATACCAGACACTGAAGGTAAGACAGTTTTGGTCTGTGCCTGTCATTGCAGAAACAGTCTCAGGTCTTCAATTTATATAAATTTCTCAACTTAACGTCTTTATGCTGGTTTAGATGACTGCAGTATACAACCAGTTTCATTTACATTTTCTTGCTATAAAAGCTATGCGCATCCAATCTATTCTTAAATGCATTAGTTGTCCCTGCCTCCACTACTTCCTGTGGCAATGCATTCTAAGCATTCACCACTTGTCTTTATGTACAGTGAAGTTGCCCAAGGAGTTTCTGTAAATGCTCTTTATGTGACAGAAACAAGGATAGGACTAATTATACACTGAAAGCATGGGTTAACCCCTATAGGATAGAAGATGCTCCAACTTATGGTACACATCTTGCTATTCACACAGTCTGTGCTAAGCATTACTGCAAACATAATAAACAAACACAGCAAGCATGTGCACTGACTGATAGTGAATCGTCTACAGCCTTTAAGTCATAAATAGAATTAAGCATTATATTTGCTGCCACAATTTCTGATTTTACACATGATTGTGCCACTGGCGTACATAACAGATACAGAATGGAGGGGCATCTATTCAATTTTAGATGCCTAAAGTCCCTTACAAAGGTAACAGAAACAGACGCTGTTGGTGACGCAGCCAATGACACACGCAGTGGTACTGTCAGACTCGCTGGGTATGCTTCGTAAGATAGAAAGGTGCATGCTAAGAAGGGAGTGGGCTTCTCTTCTGAGCAACTCTGGTATACAAGGTGTCACATGAATCTACTGCCTGGGACATGCAGGAGTCTGGGGCAATAAAGAAGTGATGCAGTGGGTGGATAAGCTGGGATGAATGATGCAGTGATAACAAGAGACAAGACAGTTTTGAGTTGATCAGGGCAGTTATGGATACTCTACAGAGTGAAGAAGGGACAGAAAGTTGGACAAATGCATATGTGCAGAGGATGATAGATTTGAGAGTGACTAGGGAATAGAGGAGAAAGTGTGTCCTGTCTGGAAAGATCTGAAGAACAGAAAATCAATAAATTGGCTGCTTGAACAGAGAACGGAGCACTAATGGGAATGTTCCCTAACTTTGGTCTTCCCATCAACACAAAGGAAATGGAAGAAACATTTCTACTTTCACCCTGGACAGTGTTAGTGAGGGTCAGGCATAATATACTAACCAAGACCTCGATCTCATGTCCATGCAGCTCTTCCTGGAAATATGCTGTTTCATGGCAGTCTAGCTATTGAGGTGGGGAATCAACGTGATCCCCTTAGTGAGCGACACACAGATATCACCAAGCCTAGCACAATCGTCTAGAGGACACCCAAGTCTACCTTCATCAGCACGCTCGGGATGTGAGGAAAACTACTGCAACCCACCACTTAACACCAGTGCGCAGAAAAGAATAAACTTATTCATCATGGTCATTCAACAACAGCATTATTATTACCACACATTTTCACTTATACTACACTACTACTTTGAGATTTCCTTACATTGGCAGTCATCATACTACACTACCATTACTTTGATATTTAATTACATTGACAACCCACATGCTAGACTACCATTACTTTGAGATTACATTGCTTTGACATCTCTTATGTTACACTACCATTACTTTAATATTTCATTACATTGACAGCCCTTATACTACATTACCAATAGTTTGAGAGTCCATCATTTTCATCTTTATTTATATTCTGTAATGTCTCTTTCATTTTTCTTTGCAATGCAATTTTAAAATTGCTTAATGTGGTAAGTAGTACCAAATTTGTTAACCTCCCTGTCAACTTTTGGACATTTGCTTGTTCATTCAGTGACTAAAGGTTGCTGTTACTCTTGTTCAAAGAATTCACTTATTTGTTATTTTTTGTTCTGCTTCATTCAGTAACTAAAGGTTGCTGTTACTCTTGTTCAAACAATTCACTTATTTGTTTGTTATTTTTTGTTCTACTGCATTCAATGACTAAAGGTTGCTGGTACTCTTGTTCAAACAATTCACTTATTTGTTATTTTTTGTTCTGCTTCATTCAGTGACTAAAGGTTGCTGGTACTTTTGTACAAAAAATTCACTTATTTGTTATATTTTGTTCTACTTCATTTAGTGACTAAATTTACAGTTACTCTTGTTAAAAAAAATTACTTTTTGTGTCTTGTGTTTATTTGTTCTGGTTCATTCCTTTTTACAAGCTTTAATTTAACTTAACATGACCGTTGTCCGTTTACATGGACTTATATTTCTCCTATTTTAACCAACTTGCCCATAACCTAGCAAGCTGACATGTTGTACACAGCCCCTAATATTGCGACCTGTTAATCTATCAAATTTGTAAAAATCCTCAAAAATGCAAAAAAACCAAAACAAAAATGCCAATACATCAATTCACAAAAGAAACACCACAATAAAAAAAAATTTACGCTCCTGTAGTCGCCTCAAAAAAAAAAAAAAAAATGTCTTGCAGAAGCTTGTACCAAAATATATAGTTTTATTTATATTTACTAATTTCTCATCAAAATGAACGTGGAGTCACCATTGCAGCTGGCTTTCTTAAAGGATGCCTGCATCAAAACATGGAGGATCTTTTGTAGTAGTGGTTTCAGTTGTGCTTTTTTCCACTTGATGAGGTTGCCAGCCCCATTAATAACTCTACTTAAGTCAGCTTTTAGAAAAGTATAGTAGAGTGCACTTGTTCTATTCTTTCATAGCCAAAAGGGACACAGTAATCAAGTAGTTCATTTGTTTTCTTAGAATGGAGCTATTGTTTTTTACACTTTATTTTTATAGTAAATATGACCAGAATAAAATGAAAGGTTTGGACTGGTTATTTTTAAGAGTAATTTCTAAATGAAAATTGGTTCTTGTCATACGTTATTAATTAAATTTAAAAAAAACGTTTTTATATAATATTTGCAGCTTTGCTGTTATTTATAATGCAAATATTATAAAGAATAATATGGGAAGCATGTTCAAATGAAACCGGACCAAACTGCAACAAGTACATACAATGCGCATGATGTCACTTCTGGTGTATACAACACATACCAACCGTAAAGTTTGCAAAATTTCATTATCCTTCGACTCGTAGTTTTCCTCAGCAGACCGTTGAAAATATGGCAGGTGTAATACGGAATCCGTCAAGAGTTGATCAGCGAACGGTGATTCGGTTTCTAACAGCTGTAGGATGTCGATCAGTTGACATTCATTGCAGAATGCAGGCAGTGAATGGGGACAAAAGTGTGTTGAAGACAACAGTGAAGAACTGGACAACAATGTTTAAAGAAGGACGCGAGTTAACGAAAGATCTTACAAGACCAGGTCAGGTGCATATTATTGCGTTAACCCACGTCGTTCTTTAAACATTGCAGTCCAGTTCTTCACTGTTGTCTTTGACACTTTTGTCATCATACACTGCTTGCATTCTGCGATAAATGTGAAGTGGTCGACATCTTTCAGCTGTTAGAAACCGAATCACCGCTTGTTGATCAACTCTGGATGGATTCCATATCACACCTGCACAACGGTCTGCTGAGGAAACTATGAGTCGGAGGTAAATGAAATTTTGCAAACTTGATGGTTGGTATGTCCTGTTTACACTAGAAGTGACGTCATCATGAGCATCATACGCATGTTTACTTGTTGCAGCTTGGTCCGGTTTCATTTTAACACGTCTCGTAATAACATTAATAGGTATGGTTAAAACCTGCACAAAGACAAAAACACAAATGAAACCTACGTTAACACCAAAAGGTCTTCATCAGGGACAACAGACATCACAAATATTTTTGTAAGTTTGACATGTGTGGAAATATGAAAACAACACTCTGTCTGGGACTACATACAACATTAACAAGTTTATGTAACTAATCTAAATGCTGCGGCCCTCTAGAGTAGAAGACTATAACTCATAGATTTTCACACCTTGAGTCACTTACCGAGTGGTCTGCCGGGGTCTTTGAGTATGACAAGGACAAGAATATCACCACTGTCTCACAGAGAGCGTGTCGTAACTGTGTGACATGGCATAACACCGGCCATGGTTAGGTGGTTTGTTTAGAGCAGCATAGATGACGCCTAACAGGCTGCGGGTCTACTTTGCTCTAGTGTTTGAGTTTATTAAGATGGACTTGCACATCGGTTAACCACCCTCCATAAGCCCTTGTCCCAGCGCAGCAGAGTATTAAGCTACTCAAGCCTATACCGCTAAGCAGGAAACACTTCTCCCGGCTACATCCAGCTCATGCCAGAGCTGGGACCTGCACAGGGGCATCTGTCCCTGTAGAAGCACAGGTCGACTAAGACTAAGAACTAAGAGTCACTTACAGTCTAAAAACTTCTGAATGTGGGTTAGTGCTCTGGGTTTGCAAGAAAGCTCTAGAAACAATACCCCCATATATAAGACATTCTGTGCAGAAGGATGAATCCACTATTTGTACAGCATTAGATATTTCCATTATTTGTTCAGTGTGAAATAAAATACCATCACAACTAACAAATTGAAAACTTTAAATAAATGAGTTTCATTTTTAGGATCTGTCATTGAAGAAAGCAGCCATTTAAGCAACATGCATACTATAGAATGCTTTAGGGCAGGCATTATGTGCACTATTCTTGAAATATGTAGTGTACAAATCAGCACATTAAGGGAAGTCTGCCTACTTACCATTTAACTACTGCCAAGTAAAGCCCTAATTTATTGCTTCACCATAGACAGTTGGACATGGCTTGTGCTTTGATCTAGTTGTTGTTAGAAGCTAGTTGGGCTGACTTAATTTTTTTTTGTGTGCGTTCGCCTTATTTCTCTAATCCCCAAGGCGGTGTGTGTTGCACTGTGGTTTTTATTTTGCACCTGTCGGCCCAGTGCATCCGACTTCAGCATGCATTTTATGTAAGGGTCTGCTTCCTCCTGCATTTTCTAAGTTTGCTTCCCCGGGGTAACGGCCGGTGCTGTGATGGGGATCGAACCCAGCACCTCCGGATTGTGAGCCGTGTCACTTAACCACTAGGCCACGCCGTCCCCTTGACTTAATTTAACTCTTCTTTGAATTTCTTCAATGTGGTCAATATCAGTTATTGGCATGGTCTTCTACTCCACTGATTATTGTCACTTGTATGAACTCGAGAATCGTTAGACTTTCTTTTGGGATGCCTTAAACCTCATGGTCTGAATACATTCCAAAGTTTTACGTTCCCCAAACATTCTTCTCTTTCATTCTCTCTTTTTCTCTTTTCTTTTTCACTTCTCCTCATGAATGAAACTGGATTACTGGGCAATCTGTTCTTCAGCGACGGCTACACCGTTGCGGGTCCCAACTTCTCTTCCATCTGTCTCTGTCTTGGGCCACAGAGGACCAATAGATGAGTCGCCCATCGTGAATGTTGTTGCGGGATGCAAGGGAGTCGGACCAACGTGTTGGTAGTTGTTCCCGTGGTTGTTTCTTGTCTATAGGATACCATATTGCTGTTGCTGTGCTCTATCGATTGTCTGTTCTTCGTAGTAAGTAAGTGGCTTCCCCCCTCCCCTTCCCATCGATGTTTCATCTTGTCTGCATTAATAACTGCATCTTCCACCGGAGACAATTGATGTATGTTCGATTTATGAAGATCTTTTGTGAGCTGGCTATAAAGCGCGAGGCCGACCAAGTGTCTCTTGAAGGAGGCTTGGGGCACTCTGAGTTTGGACTCGATCTCATTCGTGAGTGTCAATATGTCCATCGCATAGCATATTGCAGGCAGTATTGTGGAGTTGAATAGAGAGGTGCACAGGCTCTGGTCGTGGATGTTTTCCAGTACAGTCTTTATCGAATAGAAAGCTGCCCAACTCGCGCAATGCCATCTTTTCAACTTTGGGCGTAAACCGGTTCTACATATTGAGCAGGCGTCCAAGGTAGATGTACTCATCTATGTTGTCCAGTCTCTCTTTATCTAGGAAGACTGGGTCACGGGAAGCGAATCTATTGCGCATGACTTTCATCTTGGACGTTATCACTTCGAGCCCCACAGTCTTTCCCTCTTGGTGGAGCGCTGCTAGCATATCATTGGCGTCTGTGGCTGCCTCCGTGATGAGTGCTAGATCATCTGCAAAGCGAAGATAATTTAGCAGCCTGCCATTTATGTTGATGTAACGGTATCCCAGTCGCACCGGCCGATGACGGATTCCAGGCATGCGGAAAAATACTTGGTGAGGTTTGTTTTCCTTGATGAACTCCTCTCTGTATGGGTACTACTACCGGTCTTTGAAAGATTTGGAAGTTTGTCGTGCAATCAGTGTAGCAGTCAGCAAGGGTTCTTGTGTAACCCAGGTCGACCCCTTGATCTATTAGAGATAGCCAGACGAATTTTGGTTCTACCGAGTCAAACGCTTTCTTATAGTCAATAAAGGTGTAAATTAGTAGGTCTGATACTCTTGTGCTGTTTCGATCAGTCGGCAGCAGGTTGAAATGGGATCCATGGTGCTGTATGCATGATGAAATCCAGCCTGTTCCATCGGTTGCGCCGCTTCTAGGGTTGGGCGAATTCTAGCAAGGACACATTTCGTGAATATTCTGTAGGTGACTGGGTGGAGCGTGATTGACCGGTAGTTGCAGAGGTCTTCATTGTCTCGATTTTTGTGTAGGAGGATCGTTTTTGAACTGTGCCAAGCCGTCGGTATTCTACATGTGTGCAGATAGGTTCAGTGGTGCTGAGCGAGGGCCTGGTAGAGCGGTAGTTCGCAGGCTTTGAGATCCTCTGCCTTAAGCCATCCTCGCCGGTTGATTTTCTGGGGGGGCATAGTATCGAGGCATGACGGATTTCGTAAGGCAGGAAATCTGGGGGAGGGATGGGAGGGGGGGGGGGGGTTGGGGGGGGGATGGAAATTGGGAGTTATGATGATTTAAATAATTCCGTATAGTATTCTTTCACAATCTATTCCATGCCTAGCTTGACTCGGTACGGGACCAACTTGCTGTTTTTAAACATTTATATATTTCTCTTATCATTATCGTTACATTCATTCATCCATATTTGTATCCTTATATATGTAAATGTGTCTGTATTTGTATATATGTTTTTTAAATATATGAATATATGTTTCTTAATATACATGTACTTATAGTGTTGTTTGTTAATGCTTATTCATATTGGTTCATGTATGATCATTTCTTGTTTGACCTACTCTGTTGTAAGTGGCACACTGTGGTTCACACATTCCATTTCACTCTTTGACTAATAGGGCTGCCACTTTGGATATTGTATCGGGTGTTGTTTGCTCTTTGTTCCAAGTTTAAAGTAACATGAGTTTCATTTTGTCTGTCTCAGTCAGTGCTGTAACCTATATCTGTTTTTATTGTTTGATTTGGATGACTTGGAAACTGTGTAACAAATTTGTGATGTCATGTTGAGAAGTGGGGGGTAAATCAAGATTCGTGTGCTGACCTGTGATGAGGATGCCAGGGGATTAATAAATTTGTGATGTCATGTTGAGGGGTGGGGGGAAGATCCAGATTCGTGTGCTGACCTGTGATGAGGATGCCAGGGAATTAACAAATTTGTGATGCCATGTTGAGGGGTGGGGGGAAGATCCAGATTCGTGTGCTGACCTGTGATGAGGATGCCAGGGGATTAACAAATTTGTGATGTCATGTTGAGGAGTGGGGGGAAAATCCAGATTCGTGTGCTGACCTGTGATGAGGATGCCAGGGGATTAACAAATTTGTGATCTCATGTTGAGGAGTGTGAATGGGATAGTGACCACCTGCCATGTGTTGTCCTTATCGTGAAAGGAAAACCCATCAGACATAGATTTTCAGATACCAGGCCAATGCTCTGCATAAACAATGTCAGACAACTGGCTGCAGGGCCACTACATCCATTTTGTTCATCCTCCCAGTTAAATGTCAACTAGTAGAATAGCCATGGAAAGTAAAGTAAATAGCAACAAAAGAGTGGCAGGATGCCTGAAAGAGATGGCTTAAGAATGTAGACAAGATTAATGAGATGAATGAGAAAAAAAATGCAGTCACCAATTATTTTAAAGGAGAATAAAAATCTGCAGGAATTCATGAAATTTGTTTTAGATACTGCCATCAGGGAAGAGGCTATGTGAATTTGAAAACTGAAGTAGAGGTGGCACATATTTTATACTCACCAAGAAGACGGTCTCAGGTCCTGATGGAGTACAGTATTTCCACATCAAGCTGAGGTTTGGAATATTGTGGAGTATTTCAATACCACTTTAGAGAAAGCATCTGTGCATGAAGACTGGCTCCATAGCTATCTGCATCCACTTCCTAAGCCTGGCAGGGATTCTGTGCTACTTAGCAGATATCATTGCATACACTGGTCCTGTCAATATTCCTCTATGCTTGTGAGACATGGACAGTTACAGCTGACCTTCAACGAAGGATATAGGCCTTGGAGATGAGATGTTTCTGAAGACTTTTAAACGTCACGTACAAAGATCGAGTTACAAATGAGGAAATGCGAGATAGAATTACAACAGCAATAAGACCTTTTGAAGACCTTTTGGCAACTATCAAAAGAAGAAAACTCGCTTGGTACGGCCTCATATAGAATCAAATTGTCTTACATATACAATCCTCCACGGAAAGGTGCATGGCAGACGACGAAGAGGCCGTCCCAAAAAGAGATGGGAGGACAACATAAAAGAATGGACCAATCTCCGACCAGAAGAGTCGCAGGCAGCGGCCGCTGACAGAGAAGGGTGGCGTGGCATTGTGAGGATGTCTTCATGTGTGCCCCAACGACCTCACCGGTTACGGGATGATCTGACCTGACCTGAGTAGATATCAAGGTTAACTAGCTGATAATTTATAACACTCATAATGGATATACAATATATGTACTGATGGATCAGTACAAGGCAATGAGATATCTAGGTGATGCTTCTTTGCAAGAATGAGAGGTCAGGTTGTTGCTGAGCAGGGGCATACAGAACAGCAACTTCCCGTGTGATAATGAAGATAGAAGCAGTGGCTACAGCTCTGGGATGGCTGGCTATCTGAGACTTTTTTTTATCGGGGGCAGTAATTGTGTCAGACTCCCAATTCTTATTAACAGTTTTATTTCTGGATTATTTGATTGATAGCATTACCATAGTCACTTATTGTCTGTGTGTCAGTCAAAATCTGAAACAGACCTGTATTGAATATCTACGTGCAATCCAGATGTATAATCATTGGCCTGATTTAATAGTAAATCATTTCTTGGGTCCTGAAGTTCAAATTCCATCACACAAAAAGCATGTCTTAAACACACATAAATTTAAATGGATTGTCGAGTTCTCTACATTAAATGAAAGCTGCTCTGGATATTCTGCCATATTGAAGGTAATTTCAAAAACTGGAATACTGATTTTGACTGAATTAAACTGAAATTCTACGCGCCATGGATTCCTACCAAATGGACTGTAAGAAGCTATGATTAAAAAAACCTTTCAGGTAAACGAATATTGTAATTGTTTTGAGATAACATTCTTTGGCCCAGGAGTATTGGTCGGTTAGCATTATTTTATTTTAAGAAGTTAAAAGTGATTGAGATCAGACATCTCAATTAATGTTATTAAAAATCTTCTTTGGAATTGCTAAATCAATTTATTGTTATTAAAAATAGTGATTTTAATTAAATATGTTTGGCGTATGAATTTTCCATTTTTTGAAAAATAATCCAAAAGCACTCTAATAAATTGTGTTGAAGACAGTGTTGTGGGTGATTGATTTCTCAAATATTTGCTTTCAGCGCTCATTAGGGATGCGATCATAAGCAAGTTGGATGCAACCTTGGACAATGTGGATACATCAGAGAGGTTAGAATATGGGATAAATGGTGGTTCACATGTATGTTAATAAAGATGCTTGGTTAGGAGTAGAAGAAATACAGGAAGACTCGAGAACACATGATTTAGAGAATTCCAGATGGAAGTTATAAATAAAGTCAAATAGAAATAGTCATTGAAATAGTACAGGATACTCAGGGCAGGATGTTATTAAGAGATCAGGCAAAGAAGAAGCTAAGGAATGTGTGTTTGCGTATCCTAAGTACATTTTGTTTATGGTAAACCAGTATAGCACCCTAGTGGTGCCATGGTGGAAAAAATAGGTCCACTGTAATCGTCCATTCATACCATAAATAGTGACTGAAGAGGGTTGGGAAGGTGATAGCAACCCTGTAATATAAAATTATTGCTAATGAAACTACCACTTCAAGTACATTATCAAGGGTATTGTTTGCATGATGGACTCGGCACCTCTCTATCTTTGATCATGTGACCCACCTTTTCCAGGATGTCGCTACCCACCAGTTCCCGCACCTGGCTGTTGAAATTAAAAGTGAGGAAAAGACTAGTTCCACATGATGGCACCCTCGCAGTCACCCGGGCAACACCTGACTGACAAATTGGCTACACCTCATCAGAACTATATACATCATGAACCTCAGCCATCGATCGGGGTCACAGACGATTGGCCTGACGGGCCGTGGTCACCTAAGCAGATTATTTTATTGTCAGTAATGAGGCAACCAGTCCATCACAGAAACAATACTCTGGAGATGCATCTGACGGACGACCTCAGTGTATTTGAAGTGGCGTGTATTTAAAGTGGCGGTTTTAATAGTAATGATTTTACATTATGAAGTTGCTAGCACCTTGCACAATCCTTTTCAGTTTCCTTCAAGTGCTTGGATATAAGCTTCTGATAAAAGGCCAGCTATATTGAGGGTCCTATGCTTCACTTGAAGCATGAAGGTGGATCATTTCAGTCTGTTTTATGTAATGTAAAAACCACTATTTAATTGTAGGTCAGTAATAGTGTGTTAGTGCATTTCTATATTGTCTCATGGGGAGAGGAGACCGTCTGTTCAGGCAAAACATGCTGATTGGACAATGTTGGTTAGACTCAGAAGTAGTAAACCCCCACCTCACTTCCATGCAGTTCTCCCTGGAAACAGACTGTTTCATGGCAGTCTTGCTAAGCTGGGGATTGATGTGATCCCTGTAGTAGTGAATGTCATGCAGATGAAGTCAAGCATAGCATAACAGCCTGGAGGACCCGGTCCACATTGGTCGGCACATTTGGAATGTGAAGAAAACTTTTGTACCCCGACACTTGATGCCCTTTTCAGGGCACTCTAAAAAGTAAACATTCTCATCCTGGACATTAAACAACAACATATTGTCCCTTTATTTTGTTTGTAATAATAGTAACACACACACACAACCTTATATACATACATTCATACATGAAAGAAAGAGACAAAAATCTAACAAATAAATTGTTATTCAATTAATAGGCAAGCTGGACAGTGGTCACTATCTGAGTATCATGGTAACAAGCAGTAACATAAGCCATACAAATAATAATATGCCATTGGCCCATTTTAGTTGACCCAAAATAGGTATCAGTGATGAGTGACAGTTGCTGTCTAATATTGTAATGGGAACTTGAAGTGTCAAGTCAATCTAATTTAATATTCATATATTTATCATAACTTAGCATTTCTCAAAATTTGTCTGCACTTAGGATTTCTCTTCGGAGTACCCAACCATCATAGTTGCAGTTAGTTTTTAATTTAAATACAGTCTAAATAAATATGGCATGACTCCTTAACCTTTACCACATGAGGGCGTGTTAGTACGCCAGAAAAACATGGTCGCTCCACCGCTAATGTCAAGAAAATACGCCAAGCGATGTGCATTTACACATCTGAAAAAAACATTACCGCCTCAACTGGGGAATGAATCCAGGACCACTCAGATGCGAAGCCAGCGCGCTAACCACTGCGCTACGCGGCTCCATTGTAGATGTAAAAAAGCAAGATGGCTGGTTTAATTTGAAAGAGAATTTTGAAACAATGTGTTCTCTTCTTTCTGGATGACTGGCGGATTATTTGATTATTGCGGGTGATGAAGGACATTGTTGCAACATATTTTTCTGAGCTAGATCTGTTTAATTTGTTTATTTAGCAGTATTAAATACATTTGTATGGGAAAATAACAGATATGACGATCTTGTAAAAAACACTATTGGTGTTCTGTGACGATTTTCAAATTCCGAAGGTCCTGATCCCCAGGAAATTGGTAAATCTAAATATTGGTGCCGTTTTTCATTTTCACATTCATCTTCTTGTATCTCAGAAACTGACACACACACAACAAACACAATAACACCAACAAGTTCTTTATTCATTTTTGTCTATACATACAAGCAAATCATATTTATACAACGACAAACAAAAATGATAGTCTCTCAAAGTGAACAACCTAGAAAAATGTGAAACGCCGAAAAATAATTCTGGTGCTGGAAAACTTCCGTACTTTTTTAATTCAGATTGGTAAAAGTTAATGAACATCAACCGTCTTGCTGAGAAACACTACCATAGGCCACTGGTTTTGCTAATGTAGGCCGCAAGGTGAGAAGTCTATAGAGATGCAAATTACCAGTCTCATTGTTTTGAGACATAGGATTGAACTCCCGTAAAGCCATGGTATTTTTTCTATATGTCATGCGCAATAAAAACCTAACCTACACACTGTGTACCGACTGTAGGATAAAGTGGAATTTATACCCCAGTCTATAAATATCTCTCCACCCCCCCCCCCCCCCCCCATTTTATATAAAAGAATTAGCAGGGTTGGATTTCTACCCTAGAATGCAGTAAAGTGCAGGATCTTCACTACTTAACAACTCAGAGCGGAAGCTGATTCCCCACTTTTTGTACTGGGTAAACTGTAAACTGGGTAAAAGTTCTGTGACCTGACCATGTACTTGCTTCCTTTGTTGTCAGAAACGAAATCCATGAGTACTCTGTGATTTTTATATTTCATTACTATAAATTAGAAGTGAGTTGATTCAAATATGTTAATTATTTGTTCTGCTATTTATATTAGGCAGGTGTCTGCCAGGAATGATCAGGTCCGCTTGCAGTCTGATACAAGCAACTCCTCCATATTATCCACGTCCTCTTCCGCCTTGAAAAGGAGGTACACAAACTTAGATGGCAAAGGCAAGGAGGAGAAACAGCTGCTGAAAGAACCTGAGAATAAACTAGTTCAGGCTGAGACAATGGAGACGGGGAAGGTAAAGCATTTCTGTCCAATTTTGTGTGCAGGAACCTGTCGATCTATACTTCTGCAATATTTTAAGCCTTTGAACCTGGGATCCCGATGAACCGGTGTGTGTGTGTGTACATAGCCTGCGCCCCGAGTCACCGATTTGGCGGTATAACACACATATCTTCTAAGAGCGGGCATAGTATGGATAGACACAGCAGAATTTGAATACATCTTCCGGAATGTTACTTCAAAATAATGGCGCCTATGAACTGATCACATTGCAACACGTTTTTACAAAATTTTCGCAATGAAAAGACATGCAAAAAACCAGTAAATGACCGTTCTAAAAGGCTTACAATGGAACAAGCTGTCGAGATTGTTCTCAAAGATCCAGAGGACGATGAATATTAGATTTAGATAGCAACTATTCTGAAACTGATATAGAAGTTGAATCAGATGATCATTTCAGTGATAACATGTGTTCATTAGACTCTGATGAAGCTACATCTTACCCTGTTCCTGATTTTTCTGGCGATCAGGCTGTTTTACAGTGGTGTAGAAAGGGGCGTCTCCCATGTAGTCTCTAGTAAATTTGATGCAGGTTGGTCTCCAATACATATATTCAGACTTGTGTCTACAGTAGACAAAACATTTATGGGGCAGATAGCCCTAAGAACGTTACAGAATCTATTAATCCAGAGATTAAAGCCAGTGAATTTTTGGAACTTTTCTTGGACAACGATTTCTGGCACAATTTGTGTGAGCAGACAACTCGACGTGCTGAGCAGGTGAGAAGCAAGAAACCAACCAGCTTCAATGCCAAAAAATGATAAAGTGTAGCAATGCTAGAGATGAAAGCATTTATTGGACTATGTCTTCACATAGAACACAGTGTGAATAAACCACATTAAGAGGAGTACTGGTCGAGCTCGTCTGCTAACTTCGTGTCTCATACTCCTGGATTCCACACTGTGATGGGCTGTGATCATTTCCTTGCTCTCTGGACTTTTCTTCATCTTGTTGATGAGGATGACTCTGCTCTGGATAAAGCAGATAAACTTTACAAAGTGAGGCTTATGTTGGATGTGTTGCTACCAACATTTCTGCACTATTATTCACCTTCACAGCACATGAGCTTAGACAAAGGTATGATCCCTTGAATAGCAGACTTGCCTTAAAACAGTATATCAAGTCAAAGCCCATGAAGTGGGGAATAAAGGCTTACAGGGCTTGTGAAGCAAGCTCTGACTATATTCTGAATCTGAAAATCTACACTGGAAAAGCAGACAATGTTATTCCAGAACTTGGTGTTGGTAGCGTCGTTATCAGAATTTTAACTTTGAAGAATTTGATAAACAAAATTGATAAACATGTTGTTATCATAGACAGATTCTACAACAGTGTAACTCTCTTTGATAAGTTGTACACTGATTATGGTACACTTGCTGAAGGTACAGTACACTGATTATGGTACACTTGCTGCCAAAATGACAAAAAGGAAATTTTATCCAAAAGTACTGGCAGGAAAGAAGAAAAACAGGAGGGGGGGAGGTTCCACACACACAGATGTCAACGTCCAAATTTGTCGTCTCAAAAAGACACATCAATATTATCACTGGCCAAGGCGGCTAATTGTGAAATTCTTTATGTGGGCATATAATGATGTCTAAATACTAATGGATCACTTTAGTCCCCACAATACAAGAGGAAGACACTACAGGACATTTGGGATGTTCATGAACAAAGTTTGTTTATCCCTTATTGGGTATAATAGAACAGTGACTGCGAAGCTTCACAACCGTGTCGAGGCACAACAGAGACCGCAAAATGTTGTTTCACATCATCCACAAATGTTTCAAAAGCTACAGGAAATAACGTTTGTATAGTATGTGCAATTAAATTTAACAAGCATGTCAAGGACTTTCCAAACATGGCCTACAAAGACAGACCATTCAAACAAGTCAAGACAAAATTTTGGTGTAAACATTGTGAAACTTATCTGTTGGTAAGGGATGGGTCTACATGCTGGGAGGACTGGCATAATAAGCAGGAATATTGGAGATGATCAGGTCAGTCTATTTGAAATAGAATAATTGAAACAGATCACTTAGTTTTGTCATTGTAACTAGTTTTGTCAGGTGTCCATTTTTTGCATTTTTATATCAGGAGCACAGGGGAATGGGGTTTTACAGGCCAGGTGACAAGGGCTCAAAGGGTTAAAAAAGCGTGTCGTAAAAATGATTAACAGGGTTGTGCATGTTACTAGACACATCATCCTATACACAAATTGCTACAGAAACCACCAGAACAAAAGTGTGCAATGTGCTTTGGTGCAGGCTTCCTATAAAGGGCCAGTTGCAGTCAGGGCTTTATGTTTTGTATGAATGAAATAAAAAACAAGAAGAAAGGGAAGGCTACTTTCATTTGGCTTCAGTGTTTTTGTTGAAATAACAAAACAGATTTGGGGCAAAGAGCACGACCACAGACAATATAGTTGAAGATTAACCATTTCTATCACGTCCTAATATTTTAGATTTATATCTTACAATTCATATCAGGTGATGCAACTCCATATGTTAAATAGATTTTTTTTCAAAATGATATAAAAGTATATTAAACAAAATTGAGCTAAATGATAATATAAAGATATGAAGGCAGATAATTAAATTATCTATAGCAGGAAATATTCATAATACAAATATACGAGGAACAGTCATTAAGTAACATCAGTTTTATGAATAATATTTTTACAAGAGTATGAGCTAGAAATTGTTTATGTCGTATTTTTCAACATAGTTCCTGTGCCTGGCAACACACTTTGTCCACTACCTTGTAGATGCCCTTTAGAAAAAAAAAGTCCTTTGGTGTGACCTTTAACAAATTTTGCATGGCCTCCATTACCTCATCAGCTGCCTTGGGACCCATCTGCTACACACTTTGTTCGAGGTCATCATGGACAACTTTGTGTGCAGTGCGTGACATGTTGAAATCTGCTGCTATTTTATCAATAGTGACTTGCCTGTTGCCACGACTAGCTGATCGATCTGCTGTTTCAATGTCAGTTTCCATGCTCGCTGGTCTCCCATGCCATGGTTCATCAATGACATTTTACTATCCATTTTGAAGTCTTTCTTGCCATTCATACACTCTCCTCTGACTCAAAAAAACTGTCTCTATACTAAATCTTCATTCTTCTGAATATTTAAGAAGATTTCACGTACTCTGAGCAAACAAAATAAATAACGCTTTGTTGTTCTTTCACCGGGCAGGTCAACAATGGGCTGTATTTGTAGTACATTGTGAAACTGCTAGTAACCTTTGTGACATTCATGTTGGTGGTGTGGCCATATTTCTTCCCTGCCAATATTTGGCAGTGAGATCCACACTATTAATATCTTGATTAGCAGGTGAAGCTCAATGTGTATATGTCTAATCTTGATTGACAGGCAAAGCTCAATGTGTTCATCTAATCTTGATTGACAGGCAAAGCTCAGTGTGTTTATGTCTAATCTTGATTGACAGGCAAAGCTCAATGTGTTCATGTCTAATCTTGATTGACAGGCAAAGCTCAATGTGTTCATCTAATCTTGATTGACAGGCAAAGCTCAATGTGTACATGTTTAATCTTGATTGACAGGTGAAGCTCAATGTGTTCATGTCTAATCTTGATTGACTGGCAAAGCTCAATGTGTTCATGTCTAATCTTGATTGACAGGTGACGCTTAATGTGTACATGTCTAATCTTGATTGACAGGTGAAGCTCAATGTGTACATGACATATATTCGAGCTGTAGGTGTCCTGCTCAGTATTTCCATCATCATATTCTTCATTCTGAACAATGCTGCAAGCATCTACTCCAATGTCTGGCTCAGCCAGTGGAGCAATGATGCCAGCCATCCAAACATCAGCAAAGATGTCGACCAAAGAAATATGAGACTAGGAGTCTATGGAGCATTAGGTGTACTGCAGGGTGAGTAGCTTTGTGTGTTTATTAATGTGTGCTTGTGTCTGTGCGTGCGTGTGCTTTTTTATGTAATATGCTTCTTGGGTCTAATGTGTGTGAAAAGATGATAGATGTTTGTCATGTGCTCTATTTTCCTGATTTGATAAGTTGCCAGAGTTTATAAGACTAATATAAAATTGATATAAAACTGAAGGTCAGCAAATATTTGTTTGGTTAACCTTTACACTCCCACATTATTTTTTCATCAAACAACATTTTACTATGGTTGTTGACTCTGAGAGCCTTTAACATTTTTATATGTTGGTCTACAGATATGATTTTGTTGTGTGTAGAGACATAAATTAACAAAGAATTTATTGGTGTTATTGTTTTTGTTGTATGTGTGTTAGTTTCTGAGATACAAGAAGATGAAGGTGAAAATGTTGGAAAACATCACAAACACATATAGACTCACCTGATTTCGGCATCCCTGGTGTGTAGTAATGTTTTTTAAAGGTCCACAGAGGACGGATAATAAATATTTTAAAGATGGGCATATCTGTTAGTTTCCATTACAAATGTATTTATTATATCTACATAAACAAACTAAACAGATCTACCTCAGAAAAATCAGTTGCAAAAACTTAACTTTCCATTCTCAATAATGGGTGAATCTTCAAATCCAAGTGAAAAACATAAGAAATCATTTCAAAATGTCTAAAACAAATTTCATAATCCCCATTCATTGTCATACCGGACAGGACGGAAATGGAACTCGCTACAATATATATATATATATAGATAGTATATATAGATAATAGGAGACATACTGAAACCGTGTAATGATAGCCTGTTAGATGTGAATTGGCAAATCAGCACTTCGGGCTGAAGACAACAGTGACTGGGATGACAGCAACTCATAGCTGGCTACTGCTTGGATCAGAGTCAGCGAACCATTGCTGACAAGGACCCTTTTCTGCCTCCAAGTGGTGGCTCTCAAATTAGACTGCACACATGCAACTTGGTTAAGGGATTTAGGATTGAAACATGAAGACATATGGTCCCAAAAATGCCTTTCTGAAACGAGGGGCACAAATCGTAATCTCACTGTAAACTAACATCCCTTTCTGGATGAATACTGAAGAAAAAGAATCAGTATTTTAGAGACAGCAGGAGTTTGGAATCAATTGTAGAGCAAGCAGGTAGATGCACCTGATAGGTTAGATCAGGACTGTTTAACATGCAATAGGAACAGTTGATTTATGTACCTTACATGATCTCATAAATGGCATTGAGTACATTGTGTCAGCCCAGAGTGCAGGGATGTCAGTTATGCATAACACAACAGAAACAAAATTAGCTCAACTGAAAGACAACAGATGGGGCACGTTCACTAACATGCATATGGTGACAACTACATCACAGCTTGCAAGAGTGGTGACAACTACATCACAGCTTGCAAGAGGGGTTTAAAACTACATCACAGCTTGCAAGAGTGGTGACAACTACATCACAGCTTGCAAGAGTGGTCAAGAGTGGTGACAACTACATCACAGCTTGCAAGAGTGGTGACAACTACATCACAGCTTGCAAGAGAAAGTTTTTATTGACAAAGAACGTTAGCACATCATTAGTTGTAACTGTTAATCTATCTGGAACACTCTTACATACATACAATTTGTTTTTACATGTACACTCTTTTATACTCAGTCATTATCTTTCTCTCCATTAAACTTTCTTCTTCTTCAAATCTCTCTAAAAACAAGATATTTATATGTTTATGCCTGCAACCATCTGTATTATTTGTAGAATTTTCTTTCAAATCCAGAAGGCTACTCCTAACTCACTGTGGCTTTTAGCCTTAGTGAATGGCTGCTTGTGCTTTAACCTTGAGTTTGAGAATCTTTTACCCTAGAGGGATTGGAATGTACTGTTAGTCACCTCTCCCAACAGACTCTCAGTGTGGCAGTGTTTCGATTCTCATTACACACTGATATCAAACTCTGGAATCTTCAGCTCACAAATACACCTTTTTAGATAGATACTTACTCTCATATTTTCATGTCCCTTGACATCTCAACACTTAGCCTGTCCCAGTAGTTTTTCTAGTCACTTCCCTTGACATCTCAACACATAGCCTGTACTAGTAGTTTTCCTACTCACTTCCCTTGACATCTCAACACATAGCCTGTCCTAGTAGTTTTTCTAGTCACTTCCCTTGACATCTCAACACATAGCCTGTCCCAGTAGTTTTTCTAGTCACTTCCCTTGACATCTCAACACATAGCCTGTACTAGTAGTTTTCCTACTCACTTCCCTTGACATCTCAACACATAGCCTGTCCTAGTAGTTTTTCTAGTCACTTCCCTTGACATCTCAACACATAGCCTGTCCTAGTAGTTTTTCTAGTCACTTCCCTTGACATCTCAACACATAGCCTGTACTAGTAGTTTTTCTAGTCACTTCTCCTGACATCTCAACACATAGCCCTGCCCTAGTATTTTTCCTACTCACTTCCCATGACATCTCAACACATAGCTTGTCCTAGTGTTTTTCCTACTTGCTTTCCCTTTTGTTGACACTAGATCATGTCTTAAATTTAAATTAAATCGGGGCTGAAGTTGCATCAAAGTGAAAGTATTGACAGCAGCCAGTGACTCACAACTGACTGCTTGCATAAGGGTCAGCGAACTAGAGCTGACCAAGACCCTATTGCACTAAGCTAGTGGGAACCCTGGAAACAGGTTGCACTAGTGTAGTCTAGCTAAGAGAATAGCGATCACAAATCAGGTTCCAATAAAGACAGCTGAAATCAAAGACAAATCAGGTTCCAATAAAGGCAGCTGAAATCAAAGACAAATCAGGTTCCAATAAAGGCAGCTGAAATCAAAGATAAATCAGGTTACAAAAAAGGCATCTGAAATCAAAGACAAATCAGGTTCCAATAAAGGCAGCTGAAATCAAAGACAAATCAGGTTACAAAAAAGGCATCTGAAATCAAAGACAAATCAGGTTCTAATAAAGACAGCTGAAATCAAAGACAAATAAAGTTCCAATAAAGGCAGCTGAAATCAAAGACAAATCAGGTTCCAATAAAGGCAGCTGAAATCAAAGACAAATCAGGTTCCAATAAAGGCAGCTGAAATCAAAGACAAATCAGGTTCTAATAAAGGCAGCTGAAATCAAAGACAAATAAGTTTCTTATAAAGGCAGCTGAAATCAAAGACAAATCAGGTTCCAAGAAAGGCAGCTGAAATCAAAGACAAATAAGTTTCTTATAAAGGCTGCTGAAATCAAAGACAAATCAGGTTCCAATAAAGGTAGCTGAAATCAAAGACAAATCAGGTTCCAATAAAGGTAGCTGAAATCAAAGACAAATCATGTCCCAATAAAGGCAGCTGAAATCAAAGACGAATCAGGTACCAATAAAGGCAGCTGAAATCAAATGTGTTATGCCGAAAGGCGCAGATATCGCAACATCACTGTTGGTTGGTTGGTTATTGATCCAGTGGCCTAAGGACTCCTGCCCTTTGGCCCAACTGTAAACTATGACACAATGCCCTATTCAGAATGAACGCAGCTGAAGAAGATTAAACTATTAAGCAAACTTAGTGTCTTGCATGTAGTATCACTCCTCGGTATTTTCTAACAAGGCACCATAACATACAGCAAAACACAGGGGTCTCAAACTCAAACCAGTCTGAGTGTTTCATGGGGACAAGTGTAGCTACTCGCGGTATTATGTCTGTGTATTTTTCTTCATCATCATCCCCGTAACATAGGAGGTCATTTGAGCACCACATCAATTTTAACCTTTACCAGGCTGTCCTAAAAACACAGGGGTCTCAAACTCAAACCAGTCTGAGTGTTTCATGGGGACAAGTGTAGTGACTCGCGGTATTATGTCTGTGTATTTTTCTTCATCATCTTCCCCGTAACATAGGAGGTCATTTGAGCACCACATCAATTTTAACCTTTACCAGGCTGTCCTAAAAAATTGACCTAATTTTCCCTGCAGCCTTACTAATTTTCAGCACATCATCTTTTACTATGGTTGTTGACTTTGAGAACATGTAATCTTTTTATTTGTTGGTCAATATAGTCAATAGATATGATTTTGTTGTGTGTAGAGACATAAATGAATAAATAACTTGTTGGTGTTACTGTTTTTGTTGTATGTGTGTGCTAGTTTCTGAGATACAAGAAAGTGAAAGTGAAAATTTATAAAAACAAAGCACAAACATTTAGAGTCATCAATTGAGGAAAGTCGCTCCTCATATAATCCATCTAAATCAGAACAAAACAGTTATTGTTCTTTTTAGGATTGACATATCTGTTAGTTTTAACTTCAAGCATATTTATGACATCTATATGAACGAACTAAACAGAACTACCTCACAAAGATCATCTATAACAAATTAATTAACCATCGCTAATAATGGGCAGAGTCCAAACTAATTTTAAATCTCTGTTTATCAAAGTAGATCTACACTTTCCCGGCTTATATTTGTTAAAGATGAAAATAACAGTAGTTTTCTATCAAATCAGCCACATTTTCATATTTTTCTAAGGTACACTGTTTGTGTTATGTATGATAATTTCCCTACTAGATTGCAGTGCGGTACAGGTTAATGATGAATTGTCTATTAATGTTGGATAAGAAATTTTCCTGTTTCAGCTTTAGAACTGTGTCCTCTATCAGTTTTCCAGCAACATTATTTTGTCTAGTCATAGATTGAATCATAGTAGAGATAAACAGTATACTCTTTTAGTACAGTTATTGTTTGAAGGTGAATTAAGCATTAACCTTAAGCTTTGTGTTCTCCAAGCTATACAGAGATATTTAAGATTCCATCAACAAGAGTTCTCTTTTTAAATGTCTTAATTTTAGAGCAGTCAAATTTTAAAATGCAGATGAATATTTCTTCAGATCAAAATATTTTTTTTAAAAGCTATATCAAGGGAAAGAGCAAGTTACACTTAGTAACTATAGTAACTAAGAATTGTAGTCTCTTCATAATATATGTCTTCATTAGTCTCTAGTAACAGATTACATTATAATAATTGTATAAACGAATTACCAGTAAAACAAATATAAAGCGATCTTCCGCTTGTGAAAGATAGATCATTTTTTTTTAATGTGAGAAGAATTTGTCACCAAACAGTCCAGCAAAGAAAAACAAAGATACTAAGTGAATTACTTTGATCCCATTGTAAATATGTGAGTTGTTTGGGATTGGCTGACAATGAAAGAGCTTGACGAAAACCTGCCGACATTAATGTTAGTTGGACATTGAAACTTAATATGTACTTTTCACATTTTCTTCATTATTATCTAGTGTTTATCTACTGCCCTAAATAGAGACTTTATGCTTAAGGGTTTAAAAAAAAATCTTTTTTTGACAATCTTTGTTTTGCACAGTAAAATCACATTTAATTGATATCTTCTCTCTAGTTATACCGGCGTTTGTGTTTTGTGAAAATGTTGATTACCTCTAATATGGTACATGATACCCTTTATTCTTGTCCTAATTTAATTATTCCCAATCACTTGATAAAACGACAATCATGTTGCGGACCACAGAAAAAGGCTTTGCGAGCCGTGAGTTTGAGACCCCTGGCATATAGCTTATAGACTTCATCTCACCATCCAACCATTAAAATTTGCCTGCTCACTATGCAATCTTCTCCAGTTACTAAATATATTTATTATCTGCAATTAATTCTAATTTCTCCATTCTAATGTTTGCTATTGCAATACATTTAATTTTATTTCTTCTTCCTTTGCATTTTTGCTCCATGAGAATCATAAGGCTGCCACTACAGCTGGCCCTCTTGCAGGGTAGCCTGTATGCAGTCATGATTTCAATAGCATGAATTTTACATGATGAGGTTGCTAGCCAGCATGCACAAACTTTCTTGTTAGTCACCCTTTCATGACACACTTGAAAGATGCAGGGGTCCTATTCTTTGTTCCCTGAGTGCTCACACTTGAGTGAGTTTTAGTAACTTGAGTGTTCATAAATGTTTTTCTTCTTCTTTGATATTCATCTTGAAAAGGACATTGTAATGGTGTGGCATAGTTTACAGTGAGGCAGTTTTATCTGCACCTTTTGGCCTGGCATATCCTGTGTCAACTGGCATTTTTGGGTACTGGGTTTGCCTTCCCACTGCGATCCCTATTCTCTTGGCCAGACTACATTAGAGCAGTCTATTTCCAGGGCCACTACTTTGAGGCCGAATAGGATCTTGGTCAGCTCTGGTTCGTTGACCATGATGCAAACAGTCAGATATGAGTCACCGGCTGCTGTCTGTTCATTCACTGTGCTGCATATTAAGCCTCGTAAATATGTTTTACATATATGATTATGGTACGAGATCATTTTTACAATGATTGTTTCCTGTGTTGGTTCTCATTAAAAGGTTCTGATCTCATTTTTGGTACATGGCTCTGCTGCTAATGCTCAATTAAAATGTTATAGTTCATGGACTGTTAATTGAGATCACGCTTTGGAAGTGAAGCTGGCATATAATGAACATTTTAAAGAATTGGTCTAGCTGCCAGTTGAACCTTAGAGGTTCTGGAAGCAGTTACTGAGCACGTTTAATTTAATCAAACAAAGAATTCCCGTCTAGTCATTTAGTAATGGTTTTTATTGGATATGTAACAAATCTTCATTTGTGCAAAAAGCAGAAATGCTGTTGTGGTAAAAGTCTATCAAATATTTTGATCATGCAAGGAGTCACTGTCTAATAAGTTTTATATCTTTTGCATTGTAGAAATTGTAACTGGTTATATCTCTTTCGCCTTTTATTACTTTTTGATGATACTTCCTAGGTATGTAAATACCTCTACTGCTTCCAGTGGCGTTCCTCTCAGCTGGATTCGTTCTGTGTTTGCTGCATTGACCCTAATTATTATTGTGTTTTCCTCATGGATCTTCAAACCAACTTGTTTAGAGGTGTAATCCAGTCTATCCAGTTATCTTTGCATTTGGCTTTGGCTATGGGACAGACGGACCTTATCATCTGCAAAATCCAGGTCCTCCAGCTGTTTATTCAAGGTCTACTGGATTCTATTTCTCTCATTTGTTGCTACTTTCATAATCTAGTTAAATGCCAGGATGAACAGGAAAGGCGACAGTTGTACCCCTGGTTTAATTTTGAATGGCTCTGTGAGTTGTCCTTCGTGTATAACTCTACATTGCATACTTTCATACGTCTGTCTAAATATATTTGTAAGCTTTTGAGGAATTCCATAGTGCCTCAATAGTTTCCAGAGTATAGCTCTGTCCAAACTGTTGAAAGCCTTTTCATAATCAACGAAATTGATGTACAAACTCAAATTCCATTCTAATGAATGCTCCACAATTATCTGCAATGTGGCCATCTGGTCAATGCATGATCTATTCTGTCTGAAGCCCGCCTGCTCATCCCTTATCTTGTTATCCACTGCCTTTTTCAACCTTTCTAGTATTACTCTATTTAACACCTTTCCCGGCACTGATAATAACATTCCTCTATGGTTTTTGCATTCCTGTAAATCTCCCTTCTTAGGCAATTTCACCAGGTAGCCCTCTCTCCAATACTTTGGAAATTTGGTAAGCTTTCTTGCTCTCAGACGGTGCCTATCCAGTTGTGGAGCATGTTAGTAGATGTTTCAACATCTGCTTTTATGGCTTCTGGTGGTATCCCATCAGGTCTTGCTGTTTTTCCGTTCTTTAGAAACTATTGCCCTTCTAATCTCTTCTTTACTTGGATTATCACAGTTGATTGTCAAGTCCTCCTCTGCTGGTGGGATGTGTGGTGAGTTCTCTGGTGGTGGTCTGTTTAAAAGGTCTTCAAAGTATTCTACCCAACTTTTCTTTTGTTCTTCAAGGTTAGTTATCTTTTCCCCAAGTTTATTTTTGATTGGTCTATCTTGTTGTTGATACTTTTCCAATAGTTTCTTCGTAGCCTCATATAGACCTTTCATATTTCCCTTTCCTGCAGCCTCTGCCGCTTCTTCAGCCAGACCATCAATGTAATGTTTTTTGTCCGCCTTGATTCTCATTTTTACCCCCTTGTTGCTCTCTACATACTCTTTCTGTGCAGTGCTTTTTTGCGGCTCTCGTTTTACTATTTAGTAAGGCCATTTTCTTATTTCACCTCTTCTCGATCTTAGTGATTGTTTCGGCTATCCATTCTTTATACTGCCGTTTCTTCATTCCTAGCACTACTTTGCAAGCAGTTTTCATGTGCTTTATACTTGTTCCCATTTATCCTCAATGCTGGCCCCTTCAACTAATTGCTCCAGTGCTTGATATTTATTCCTGAATGTTATAAGGAACTCGTTTTTCTTATCATCTACTTTCAGATATTGTTCGTAGTACCGTGGCCTGCTCACTTGCATTGTTCTGTTTATCCTTAACTTCAGCTGTACCTTCGCAATCACTAAAAAGTGATCTGAGGCCACATCTGCCCCCCTGTAGACCCTGACATCTAATAATGATCTAAATTTGGAGTTTACGGAGATGTGTTCAATCTAATTCTTCGTTTTCTGGTCTGGGGATACCCATGTTGCCTTATGAATGGCTCTGTGTGCAAACATACTTGCTCCTATGACCAATTTTTTTCCTGCACAAAAATCTGCAAACCACTCTCCGGTTTCATTTAGGACTCCTAGTCCCTCCCTTCCCATGATCTCATCATATCCCACGTTGTCATGTTCTATTTTCGCGCTGAAATCTCCCATTAGTATGGTAATGTCACTCCTCCCTGTCTTCTCTTCCTCATGTCCAGAGTATATCACAGTCTCCGCTGTTGCCAATAGTTGAGTCCATCTAGCCTCACTCAGCCCAAGGATACTAATGCCATATCGCTCCCTCTTTTTTGCAATATGCGCTGTCTTCCCCTCCTCCCACATGGTTCTAACATTTCAGGTGCAGAGTCTGGAAGGCTTTCTTGTGAAACAGTGGGATTAAAATCAAACTGTATTACAGAGGAAATGGTTTTTAAAAAATTGGAGGTGTTGAAAGTGAATACATGTCCAGGTCAAGATCGTATTCATCCAAAATTGCTGTTTGAAATTAGAGACCTTCTAGCAAAACCATTGGCTATATAATGATCTCAATCGCTTGCAAAATGGATTGTTCCATCGGATTGGAAAGATGCAGGAGTGATTTTCTTATTCAAAAAGGGCAAAAAATCAGATCCATCAAATTATAGACTTTGAGTTTAACGAGCATAGTCTGTAAATTGTCAGAGTCAATAATCAAAGAAAACTTGGTTTTGGGGCCAATTTTGTTCTTGATAAATATAAATGATTTTAACATTGATATGGGATCCATGGTTCCAAAATTTGCTAATGACACAAAACTATGCAGTAGTGTCTCATCTAAAGCAGAAGTGGATATATTGAGGTCTTATTTAGATAAAATTCAAGAATGGTCTGTAAGCTGTCAAATGGAGTTTAATGTAGAGAAATGTACAGTCATCCACATGGGTAGATCGAATATGGAACATAATTACAGAATGGATGAGAACAATGCTAGAAAGATAGAAAAGGAAAGAGACCAAGGGGTTTTAATAGATCAAACTGATCATACTACACGAATAATATCTTACACAGCAGCAAAAACTGTATCATGTGTTTGTTGATTTTAAGAAGGCGTTTGATAGGGTATGGCATAAATTGCTATGGGCAACCATGAGGATGTATAAAATCAATGGAAATATTATAAAGGTCCTTGAACACCTGTATGACAAGACGTCCCTGTATGACAAGACGTCCAGCGCAGTTCTTGTGAATGGGAGATTTCACACATCAGTTGGTGGGAGACAGGGTTGTGCACTCTCTCCAACCCTTTTCAATATATTCCTTGAATTATGAGTGAGAAACTTGGAGGTCATGTTGTTACTCTCAAGATAGGGGGCCGAACGATTACCAACCTTCATTTTGCAGATGACATCGACAGATTGGCTGGTTCAGAAGCAGAACTCCAGGAATGGGTCAGAAGGCTCGATGAAACAGCTCTTGACTATTGTATGGAGATAAATGCTGGAAAGACAAAATTAATGACCAACAACGCCGAAGGCTTCAATAGCAGGATAAAAGCTAATGGTCAGGAACTCGAAGTGGTTGACTGTTTTAAATATCTGTCAGTGATGAAGGATCAAAATGCGAGGTGTTGGCCAGAATAGCACAGACAATGGCAGCGCTTGCACAGCTTAACAAAATCTGGCAAGATAAATGGTTAGCATTATGCAAGAAAATCAGATTAATGCATACACTGGTCCTGTCAATATTCCTCTATGCGTGTGAGACATGGACAGTTACAGCTGACCTTCAGCGAAGGATATAGGCCTTGGAGATGAGATGTTTCCGAAGACTTTTAAACATCACGTACAAAGATAGAGTTACAAATGAGGAAATACAAGATAGAATAACAACAGCAATAAGGCCTTTTGAAGACCTCTTGGCAACTGTCAAAAGAAGGAAACTTGCTTGGTATGGTCACATATCGAGATCAAATATTCTTGCAAATACGATCCTCCACGGAAAGGTGTAAGGCAGATGACGAAGATGCCGGCGCAACAGTAGGTGGGAGGACAATATAAAAGAATGGACCAATCTTCGACCAGAAGAGGCACAGCAGCGGCCGCTGACAGAAGGGTGGCGTATGGTTGTGAGGATGTCTTCATGTGTGCCTCAACGACCTCACCGGTTACGGGATGACTTGACCTGACCTGACCATAGAGTGAGCAAGTCCAGGTAGCAGTGAAAAAGGCAAATGCAATATAAAGTATGATAAAAAGAAAAATTAACATAGGAGCAAGGAAGTGATAGTCAAATTGTATAAAACATTAGTTAGACCTACATTGGAGTACTGTGTACAGGTGTGGAGTCCTTATCATAGAGGGGATATAAACATACTGGGAAGGATACAAAAAAGAGCGACAAAGCTGTTAGTGGGATTCCAGAATTATGGATATGAGGAAAGAGAAAAACTGGCCTACAGTCTCTAGAAAAGAGAAGAAATTGAGGTGACTTTATACAGGTTTATAAGATAATCAAAGGAACGGATAAATTAGACTATAACAAGTTTTTCAAAATACAACCACCTACAAGAACAAGAGGGCATAGCTACAAATTAACTAAAGAAAGGTCCAGATTAGATATTATGAAATATTATTTTAGTCTGAGAGTGGTAAATGCTTGGAATGCACTGCCAGAGGAAGTAGTAGAGGCAGGGACAGTTAATGCATTTAAGAATAGATTGAATGTGCATAGCTTTTATAGCAAGGTAATCTAAATGAAACTGGTTGTATACAGACTCTGCAGAGTCTTCTAAACCAGTATAAAGACGTTAAGTTAAGTGAAGAAAGAAAGGTAGTCGGCAGTCCAGCTTCTTTTCGGGTTTGGCTGAGCCATGTCATAGACCCTGCTGAGGGGACCTTTCCGTTCAAGGACGACGTTTGGCTTATTTTGGTTGTTGTTTTTGTAGCAACCACTACCATGTGCGATTGTGGAGTACTCAAGCAAACACCAGAACATAATCTGCAAGAATGCCTTACCTATGCAGACCAAAGAGAGGCAGTCTGGCTTTGGGGAGCGACCATGCTCAAAAAGCTGTGGGGGAACCGGCGAAGACCTGAAATGCACAGTCTCCTTCGTGAACCTCACTGGACTAGAAGCATAGCATCAGTTGATCGATGAAGAAGAAGAAGAAGAATGTAGCAATTGTTTTTTGACGAGGTGGGGTATCTGGCCCCATGCTCAACTTTCCTCCTTTCTCATCTGTGGTTACGACCGTCCATACCGGAGATAACTGGTTATATATCAAATTAATAATTGTGCATATAACAACACAATGTATGAAGCATAAAATCTATAAAATTTGATGAATGTGGCAGTGCTGTGGCGCTGTTCAGTCAGCATAACTGATTAATTCTAGGAAAATGGCTAGGTTATAGCTTCCAAGAATACATTAGCAATAACATTATTCTCACCAGCTTCACTATCTGATTTGAGCAGTTTTCCATGCATCCCTATCTATTGATCTATTGGAAGTTTTCACTTGGTGTTTATATCAAAGCCCATATCTTGAATACAGCAAACGGTTTCCATTCTCTTCTAAGTTGATTTATTTTGGAGTGATTGAGTGATTGAGTTAGTTATAGGTAAACTTCGAGTTATGATATTTCTAATTATGGCAAATTTTCAAAACATTTTGTGTTAAAACCACTCCTCGATCTGCAACAGACACTGTGAAGATAGCAGCATGACACAACTACCTATACCTCTCGCTCATAATCATTTATGTTGTTAGTTTGCTTGTAGATTCTGTTCACAAGACAATCCCTTGTGTTATCTTCTCTGATTTTGTGAATATTGGGTGATTTGAAGTCTTATATTCCTTAAAAATAGTTTTTGTGTGATAAACAATAAAATAATAATAGTAATTGAAAGTTAAAAGCAATAAGGCGGTTAACCTAGTCACTGCCTAAATGTATTGAACTGCTTCATAGTTTTTAACAATAATTGTTGCTTTTTATATATAGAATGTAGTTGATTACCTGAATATTACTACAAAATCTATGTTAAATACACACAAAAAGTTTGGGATATTTCTTTAGAAGAAAAGATGAAAATGATTTAGTGAAAAATGTGTATTAAACAGTGAGATTGGACAAAGGCTTATATTTGCTTGCTCTGCTATTATCACAGTAGTAAACAACAATCACAAAATGTGTTACTTGCTACACTTGTTCTGTTTTACAAAATAACACATCTTATGATTACTTACTTTACTTTCCATATCTTGGGGACTGCGTCAGATATCATGTTTTCCAAAGTTCAGCTGCTTGGTCATTCCCTTTCAATATGTCATCCATATTGCATGTTTCCAGAAAGTTTGGGCGGATCATCAGGTTTATTATTTTGCTCCACAGTCACATGTATCATCATCCTTGTATCCCAATCTCTTTAAGTTCGTCTAGCATTGTGATACACCAGTTTGAAGTCTATTTAATGACTTCTATGTTGCGTGAGGCAAGTAGTGTTTAGTTGTAAGTTCCTTCTGCAGTTTGACCTGGGTCATGTCATTCCATTTCATTTTACGATGTGGCTTGTTCTGTAAGGACTGTGTTCCATTTTACGATGTGGCTTGTTGTTCTGTAAGGACTGTGTTGATTTTAAGAAACTTCATGTGAATTCAATCTTGTACTCTGCGTTTTGTGTTCAAACATAGGGTGCCTTGAGTTGTTTGTCTGTTTCTCTCTTTCAGTTATTGATGTGACATTTCTATGTTTCTCAAATGGTGCTACGCCAATTATGGGTTATCTTATTCCATTGGAGTAGACTTTAGGTAACTGTCCGGCCAGTCTCATTTATTGCTATATCAATAACTATGACAGACTGATGCTATCACCATCTTTGCTTGCGATGCCCATGAATACAATTGTTTGGGATGTGGTTTCAGTAGTAATGATTTTTACATGGTTAGGTTGCTAGCCCCATGGATCTTACCTAGTCATTCTTGTAACATGCCAGGAAGGATACAGCGACCTATCATGTTTAGTCTGGAAACCACTTGCACATTGAAGTAGATCTGTATAGGTACCATCAGTGGTGCGAGTGAATAGCAGAGATGTTGAATGTCTGCTGTGTGAATAAATCTCATATTCCAGGTGCAGTCTCAATAGTTCAAACTGCCAGGAAGGAAGTAGTGCCCTTGTTATGTTTAACGTAAAGCTTAGTTTTGATTAGACAGTCAGATTTCTCTGGTTCGTATCAATTCTGGATTGACTTTTGAATGCTAGTTGACGCTATCAATGTTGGGGAGCCACCGCTGCACATCTGGGAAGTTCATGGGAAGGTTGAAGCCTGTCCGCTTATATCAGGAGACTTGCCCATACCGCCCCATCCCATCCATATTTTGTACCCCAGCTGTACTGATATAGCACTGTTTTACATTATTTCTGCGCATATCTAATTGTTGCAGTGCAGTAGGTGAGCCAATATGCGAAAAAGTCAGTACTTTGAGATATTACAGTTTTTGAGCTTTCGCCTGGAACTCTTCCTGTTGTAAGTTCAACATTCTGCCGTATTTTCATTTGTTTTTTCCTTTGTACATGGCAAAGACTGTTTGTTTATAACATACACATACTTGTTTATGTGATTATCAGCATTATATTTATTGCAACTTTATTTTAACTTTGTGCAACTAGTTTGAATGTCATAGGAGATGTGTCATCCACATTACGGAGTAGGGTTTTCATAACTTGACCGTAATCTCTCCATGCTCATATGATTTTGTTTCTTATTTTCCTATATAAATATACATATTTTTATTTATTTTTAAAAAATCAGGTGTTCTTGTCATGCTTTGTGCCTTCGTAACAGCTCTGGGAGGAATTGTTGCATCACGTAAAATGTTTGCCAACTTCTTAACAAAACTACTGAGAAATCCCATGAGATTTTTTGAACAGCAACCTCTAGGAGTAATTATGAATCGCTGCTCTGATGATGTAGCAGCACTGGACTATGTTGTTCACTTTTCTTTACGGTCCGTACTAATGATCTTCATGTCAGCTATTGGTTCCACTTTAGTAGTGGTCATCTCCATGCCATGGGCCTTGATAACCCTGCCAGTGGTAGTTCCATTATATTTATATGCACAGGTATTTTTTCACATAAAATCACAAATTTCATACCCTTCTGTCAAATGTGTGGTTTGTTCTAACATTTTCAATTATTTTTTAAATGTGCACTAACTTTCTTATAAATAGTAAGTAACATAACTAATTGCAGCTGATTGTTTTTGGCACAGAATGTCACACTGTGTCGCCCTAAATAACTTCAAAGTATTATTTGCTCATAACTGTGATGTAGTATATAGCATATTCTTATAGAACATGTAACTACGTACATAACACATAACTGCATGTTTGTTGTATACAGCGAAACTCTGCCATAGTGCAATCACTGATGTCTTCTACACTGAATCACACTTTTAGAGTACATCTTAGTTTCACTTCACTGACTCTGCTCTCTTCAGCCTTAATAAGATGTCTTTCTGATTTAAATTCATCTCAACTATATTATAGGTTTCATCACTTTATAGTCGCCTATGTGTTACCGGAACCTGAAAGTTGAACAAAGAATAGTAACACTGTAACATACCATGAATGTCATAAGATGAAGTCAAAGAGGATTGAGCCAGCTGCCTCATCCTATAGAAACTCTAGAGCACAAGAAAAACAAAAAGAAGACCTCCACAACCTATAGCACAAGTGGATGTGCTAAGTATCACTTTGGCAACATTTAGTTACATGCAAAAGGAACCCACTTTTCTCTATATTAAGATCACCCTAGTTGTTCCTCGGGTAAAAAAAATAGGAGCGCTGTGAACCGTCCAAGTATTTAGTAAAAGGCAACTATAGAGGGTTCTGGGATCAAGATGCTGAGCAGCGCATGAGCTGCAGTGGTCAGCGACCCATAGCTGACTGCTAGCGTCAGGGCCAGCAAACCATAGCTGCCAAAACCCTTCTACACCTCCACGCGGTGATGCTGGATAACAGGCTGCAGCAGGGCAGACTGGCTAAGGAGAAGGGATCGAAGAGGGAATGCTAACCCGGTACTAAAAAAATGCTTGCTGAAGTCGGGTGTGTTGGACCGAAAGGTGCAAATATCGCAGTCAAGCTGTAAACTACAACACAGCGCAATCCGTTCTCTGGACTACATTCTGCTACTTAAGCCCTTTCAGGGTTTGGTAGTGGGAGATTGAGAACGAAGAAGAAGAAGAAGAAGAGGGTTCTGCGTGGGGCTAGCAACCTCATCATGCAAGACCATTGCTATTAAAACTGCAAATGCCCGATTACAGGGTTGATGTAAAGCCTCACCTGTAGGTATGTTCCTGTATTTCATTTGGAGTGAAAATGTGAATCATAATACATTTAGATGTATGCCAGTAATGAATTTGTCATACATTTGTATGTGTGCCAGTAATGAATTTGTCATACATTTAGATGTGTGCCAGTAATGAATTTGCCATACATGTAGATGTGTGTCAACAATCAATTTGTCATACATTTAGATGTATGCCAGTAATCACTTTGCCATTCATTTAGATATGTGTCTACACAAAAACACATTTAACAACATGAGAAATATATAAACATCCAGGCAAATAACAAATAAATTAACAATAAGAATCATCAGGTATGAAATATATTTATCATTACTATATGGTGCGGAGATGTAGATGATGAGCAGACAGTTGTAGGACAAAATAGAGGCCTTTAAAATGTGGATTTACTGAAGAATGTGTTGTATTTCATGGAAAGAAAAGCAAACAAATAAAGTAGTCCCTGGCAAGATTAGAAATGTGAAAGGAAATATTGAAAGACAAAAATGTTGAAAATAAAATATTTTGGACTAATATGAAGAGACTATAGAACAACGTTTTTGTGGCCATATGTCTACACGTCTACGGGGTCGCCAACCTATGCGATGGATATATGGACTGACCAAAGACCTAGGCCCGCATTGGTACATCGTTGCAAAATATCGGCACACATACAGAATATTGTTGGCTTCCTTGACATCAATACTTATTGACATTTCAGAAAAAAAGGAATGCTGCCATCTTTTAGAGAGACTTTGATCCTCAGAAAGAAAGCAATGATTCTTCAATTCATAAACTAACATAATTTCATGGTTCTGTTATAAACTCTTAAGGAACAATCGTCTTGTCCAGAATTTGTGGAAAATTTTTGTCATCGGCAGTGTTTTTTTCTGATTTCTCTTACCTGGATTTTGTCTGAACATTTTGATATAATTGGTAGTTAAATGGTCTAGAACTGACCTATACTCACACAAATTCATCTGCAAACTATGAACATATATGTTCATGTGTAGTAATCTGCCAGTGTTTCGGTACTACTTTAAATATACATTATAACCACATTCACAATGAGTAGTCATCCTAAAATTGTACTCGTGTTCACAGTATACTGATGTAAGGTTTTTGCATAAAAAAAAAAAAAGAGTTGTTAAGTTTACAAGACTTATTTACATGTGTGTGAGACACTTTCTGTGGCTCTTCCAGCTTGCTCCTAAATAATACCACACCTCTATGTACATATTTGCACAACATGTAATCAAAAGTCACCGCATAGTTTGCCTTTTAATTTTACTCTCACCCAACCTTCCACATCCCACCTCATTTACCTATTTGAAACATATTTTCTTTTGCCTAGTTTGATACTAACACATGCATCTTTTAAAATATATATCCTTTAAGCATTAACTGTCCTGTTAGCGAGTCACCGGTGCTAAAATAAATACCCAAATCCTACTGTTATTACTTCTGCGAAAGCATCTACAGAGCTACAAAATGGTTTTACTCTTACTGGTTGTTGTTATTGTTATTACTGTTAATACAACTAAATAGATTGTAGTTGCAGCGGTGCTGAAGGTTTAAAGTTTATAACAACAAATATGGGTAATAGCTCAGTGACTGCACTAGGACAAAATCAAAATGATGCCTATGGTACCGCCGCAAAACCTTTGTCACGGACAAAAAATGAACAAAAACTAATAAATCACAACAAAAAACAAAACATAAAATAAGCGATTCCAGAAAGTGAGACAAAATGCCACAGAAGCCACTACTAGAAAAACACTAGCACTTGGACAAAGACTTCTTGCAAGGGCATCAATGACAGTAATGGATCCAAACCTTTAATGGTGCTACAGATAAAATATGATAATCATAGATATAATATCAACAAAAGAGTCCTTTTTTTAATTCAAGTTATTTTATGTCAATATAGTACATTTCTGATATTTTATGTTTTTTAATTGTACATGGTTCCAGTATGGTTGTGTGCTCGGCAGAGGATAGAATAGAACCATTGTCACACCAATAACATGCCATAAGAGAGGACTAACAGTATGATAAAACCACACTAGTGTAGAAGACTCTCCAACTCATGGATTTGCACACCCTGGCAAGTGCACATGCCATGTACATGCTAAGCATGGAGTAGCCCTCAAGATCTGAAAGAAAACTATAACAAAAAATTCCATGTATATGATAACGAAAATCATATAGGGAGTTACTTGTTTTCCCAGTATTGGAAGAAGTTCCCTTTAATATTTGAAGGTATTTATCAAGCTTGACTACCTGTTTCAAAACAGGGTCACATTCATGTATGCTGGGTCAGGGACAACAAGAATGAGGAGCATGTATGTGCTTTCACAGGCAGCAACGAAAGTTTTCAGTTGTCCATGACTGACTGTCATTTTGTGTTGTTTGGTTCTGTGTGTAGTATTCAATTTCTTTATAAAACCATATCATAGTGTGTTTGTTGACATGACCTCAACCATTTATCTCTGTTTGGGGACGGCGCGGGCTAGTGGTTAAGTGACATGGCTCACAACCCAAAAGTGCTGGCTTCGATCCCCATCACAGCACTGGCCGTTACCCAGGGGAAGCAAGCCCTTAGAAAATGCGAGAGGAAGCAGACTCTTACATAAAATGTGTGCTGAAGTTTGATGCACTGTGCCGACAGGTGCAAAATAAAAACCACAGTGCAACGCACATTGCCTTGGAGAATAGAAAAATAAAGCAAATGTAAAATAAAAATTATGAAATCTCTGTTCAGCTGATATAACCTAATCAATTTATCTCTTTTTGTTGATATGACCTTAACAATTTATCTCTGTGTGCTGACATGACATGAACAGTTTATTTCTGTGTTTGTTGGCTTGACCCGAACAATATATTTCTGTGTTTGTTTACTTGACCTGAACAATTTATTTCTGTGTTTGTTGACTTGACCTGAACAATATATTTCTGAATTTGATGGCTTGACCTGAACAATTTATTTCTGTGTTTGTTGACATGACCTGAAATGACCCAACCTAATACCTCAATGCTTTACCAATCTGACCTGATATGCTAATTATCTCTAGTATCCTTGTTCCAAACCAACTATATTTTTATAGGTATTTTTGTGTATATAAACTCACTGATGCGCTTACTTGGAGCCATTACTGCTTCACGAGTTCTTCATGCTGGAATTTTGGCCAATGTTTTCCGGAGTCCAATGAGATTCTTTGACACGACCCCAATTGGACGAATAGTCAACCGTTTCAGCAAAGACCTGGACACTATGGACATCATGATCCCCATGATTGTGGGAATGTTCCTGAATTGTCTCTTCCAGACAATCTCCACCCTTCTAGTCATCTCTTTCTCCACACCGATGTTCCTTGCAGTTATATTGCCGCTGCTACTTTTCTACTACATTGTACAGGTATTTCTTTAGCATTTGGATTTGCGGAGTTCCTGTGTTGTTTGCTGTTTGTTTTTTTACATTTTTTATGAAATACATTAAGCCCTTGTCTTTATTTATTAGTAATATTTTGAGTGTCTAAATTATAGTTTAAAAATAAACAAACAGAATGTTAAATTTTACAAAATGTTAAATTTTTGTGAGATTGATGGCACTTATTTGTAAGCTCAGCCTCTTTAAAACCAATGGCTATTAAAAAAACATGTCTTTGCCACCTTCTCTTTCATTTATTACACATATTGAGCAACAGTTTATGCTGCTATCGCGTGCACGGTTTAACGAATGATGTATGTGTGTACACATTTATCTCCGATTATATGAGATAGGGGCTTACTGTACAGTGTGTTAGTTTGAAAATGTTATGTAGCACATGTTTGATTTTTTTTTTTAACCGTATAACTGTGTAATGTGTTACAAAACATTTTCATTTCACTGTTGTACTTTAGTTACCTCCTGCATTTATTTCTGGGTTGTTTGTTGTAATAAAATATGTTATATTTTTTTATTTTCCATGAAACAAGACCTAATAAAAACTGACAAGGCATTGTGTTGTAAAGTCATAAATCTTTGTGGTAGTAATTATCCATAAGTGGTCCTAAGAAAAGGAGAGGTTAAAATAGTGTTTTGAGAACCGTCTTTAACAACAAGAATATACTTTCAAATCCTTGGTAAGGCATAGGTTTTTTTTAAAATCTGAGGTAAAATAAAAACAAAGCCTGTACATTGCATGTCAACTGTAGGAAAAGTGGCTTTTATTTTTTTGCACTACAAATCCTCTACATGTGCCTCAACAATGGAAATTTACACTGAAGTGATAGTTTTTTTAAAGTGTGAAATCCCTAGATAAGGTAATAAAGAGCAAAGAAAAATTCCACTGATTCCTACCAGCTATGTAATGAAGGCATCCGAGGAGCATAGCAGTTATGTCTCCTTAAAATAACTAAGACAAGATATAGTGCGCGCCAACCATTTGACCCTTTAATGTGACACATACTGAAGCATGTTGCTGAAGACTTGCAAAGATCTGGTTAGTAACCTTTGTCACACAAGACTAAAAGATAAAGGTAAATATTTCATATACCAAATGAAGCACATATTTCAGTATCTCAGATAGGTCTTGTTTCATGTGTTTATTACTGTTTTGATTTGATCTTATCCTCAGGGCGATGTTTCTGTTGTTGAACTGTTTTGTCTAAATAGCTTTGTATAGGGATGTATTTTAAGCTGTTAGTCTGGCACTAGATCTGTAGCATTTCAAATGGACAGTTAGTAATGTCTATTTGTTGCCAAGCACATAATATCCACCTTATTTGTGTTGTGAGCAAAAATAAATGTGAATGTTCTAACTAGAGAGTAAGGTAGCTTAACTGTTCTTTTTATTATACTGCATGCACTGCCATCGATCCATTATATTCTGTCTATAAAACATCTAGGGGTTTTGGGTTCATCTCAGGATGTTATTAAGGAATGGAATGAAAGCCTTTGTCTGAATGTTGACAGGGTCCGGAAGGATAGCATTTGACAGCTCTGTAGTGCCCCTGAACTTCACTAGCATAATTTAAAAGTTGTATGAAGATAGGATATGTAGTTCTGCTTGACAGTCAGCTTTCTGAGCTCTTTGAGATATGATCGGGCATGTGATAAAAACGTATCTCATCACCGTTGCTCTTTCCGTCGGCCATTGACTGTGTTGTCTGAACCTTGTCGATAACTTGGCTCTTCTTTTCCATAATCAAAATCAGGTGCAAAATAAAATAAGTAAACTTCATGAGAGGTCACAAAAATTGAGACTCAGAAAGCATAGAGAAAAAAAACAAAGATTATGGGAATAAATGCAACAAGCGACAATCAGATTGAATTGAGAGACATATTCCTACAAGACATGAAGTCATTCATATAGCTTGATAGTAATATAGACAAAGTAGGAGGTATAGATAGATATAATAATAATAATACAAAAGGTGTCAGTAGCTTTCATTGCATTAGGGAATTTGTAGAAAGTACTGCCAAAGACAGATGTCAGACTGAAAGGTGTAAATATTGCAGTCAAGCTGTAAACTAGTGACACAACACATTCTGTTCTCCGGAATACATCCTGCTACTTGCAAAGTCCTGGTCAGGGCTTGTTAGTGGGAGATTGAAAACGCAGAAGAAGAAGAAGAAGAAGTAGAAAGTAAATGAAACAACACAAGAGTAAAAAATTTTAAACTCTAATGTAAAATCTGTTCTATTATATGGCTCTGAAACATGGAGAACAGCAAAAACAACAAAATAGATACAGCCGTTCTTAAATGGTTGCCTGCTCAGAATGGAGGTGTTGAAATCATATTACAGGATTTTTAATGTGGAACTGTTGTATAGAACCAAACAGATATCAGTGGAACATGATGCAAGGATAAAATACTGGTGTTGAATAGGTACATGTTAATGTAACAACTAATAACATTACAAAACAGTCCCTGTTTGGAAATTTCTACGGCAAGAGAAGTAGTGGAAGGAGAAAAACACTATTGGGGACAAGAAGAGCTCAGCAAACATACAAGAGACAGGAAAGACCTGGACAGGAGGACTTGGCATATATTTTGTGTGACCTGTGCTCCCCAGGGAGCTGAAAGGTTTTGATTGATTGAATGAACGTCTTCAGTATGGCATCTGTCTGCCTGTCCCATTTACCGGTGATGCATGGATTGAGTCCTTAGATTTTGTCACATCTGACTTTTGCAACTATAGTGACTTGTGAGAAACAATGGTCTACATTTAATATCCCTATATTCTGCTTATGGTATAACACTTATTTTGTTGTTTTATTTGGCAGCATTCTGCCGTGCATGATGCCTTAGATTTGCTATAACCTTATGCATTGGGATACAACCTGCTGTCTTTGGTATGTGTGTGGCTACACGTTATCAGGAAATTTACAGAACTCAATTTGATTGAGATGCTTATGTCAAGACATAGGTATTCTTTATTCCTCTCTGGTTGTAGATGATTTATCACAATCTTCTACCTTCTCATATATTGTCATTTTTGTAATGACTCATCCACTGATTACTTCTCAAGAAAAAAGTAATCATATCCATCTTTCTAATTATGTATTATGTTGTAAAATACATATTAAATAACAAGTATACATTTTTATTACAGCTCCCATTTTTAATTAACAAATTTATAATTTGTAGTGGGTATTTTAGTTGTATTTTTATCAGATATAAAACTCGTTTTCATCACTTTACAAGTAATCCAAGATATTTGCTTGCATCTTAAAAAAAACTTTTGACTCTTTTATTAAATCATTGTTTATTAATCATATTTAATTGAGTCAATATTTGTGGAAATAATCATACAAATAATGTATAAAACACATTTTATTATGAATATGTTTTTAAAAAGAAGCCTACTCCTTTGCTTTCTTGAAATCTACTATTTAAAAAAAAGATGTTCTTATTTGAATTTGTTTCTTAGGATCTACGATTTTGTCTTTTTCTTGTCTCTTATTTTGTTGAGGAAGAAGTATAGGGTGACCACCCTAGTTGTTCTCCTAATAGGAAGTCTGATGCTGCCCAAAAATTGCCTGATTATGTGGAGCTATATTGTATAAATATTGCCTTGTGGAGCTTTGTTATATACAAATTGCCTCATTTTGTGGATTGTTGTACAGGCTTCTGTTTATAGCTTTTATGTTAGATTGTATAAATTCATCAAATCAAGATGAATCTTATGGAATGTTTTAATTTGATCTTTTTAGTTTCATAATGCATCAATCATTTTAAAATACCAGCTTTTATATTTGTTTTTGTCTCAGTGTCTAATATATCTTCTAATTTATATTTTTCAGTTTCTAATGTTAGTGCTTGTCTGCAAGAGCTGCTGGAAAAATGCATGAGATAACTCATCCTATATGTTGCTCAGAAATAACGTATTTAAAAAAATGTTAAATGCTGAAGCCCCAAATGTGTCCCAGATGCAGTTTAATCTCCATGTTTTAAATTAAAAAGTTTTAGTGATAACTTAATCCTTTTTGATATTTTAATAGGCTCATAAAGGTGGCTAAAGACATGGCTTTGCTAGATGCTAGAGCCATTGATGGGGATGTCAAATGATGAGTGAGATGATGAGCTTATATAACACATGCTCTGTTGGTCTTCAGCTCTTTTATTTCAAATATATTATGTTATGTTAATCAGAACCAGCATGACAGACCCCAGCTGGATCCATAGGAGCTCAGTCTCATTCAGTAGATGACTAAGGGTATGGATGGTGATGGTTCCTGTAGCTCACTGATTGCACACACTTCTGATCCATCCTTTACTGCTTAATCTGCGCTTGATTCCATACTTCTGCAGTTTGTATATTGCTGATTCATTGATTGCAGGATTTTTTGGTTAATGTCAATATGTTCTCTTTGCTCATATCTAATGTCCTGACCATGGGTTTTTTTCAAAGTCGGCGTATCAACTCTTTCCGTACTGTGAACTCTGGTGGTGACAGTGCAGCAGATTCACACAAGTCCTCAAAAATTTGAGACCTCTACCTATGTTTTCAATCCATTCATGCCAGAGACATCCTTTCTGAGTTTTCCAATACAAGGACAGAACATCTGGCATGCTATCTGTCCTGATCAGTGCTGTCCTAGAGAGCCACCTCTGTAGAAACTATCTGAATCTGCATTATGATCAAATAGATTTTTACATCACATGTCTGGCTCTGCTTGGCAATGGCTTTGCCTCTTACTCTTTTATATGGCAACATAATATTTCTGAGTATTGTTTCTTGTTCAGTTTTTGATCTTCAATATTGCAAGACTACCACAACCAGATTCTATTGTGACCGAACGAAGAGTCCAAAAGGTTTATTAGGGCCAGATACCATGCCAAATGGGAAACAGAACATACTGGCTACACAAAAAATTATGCCTACTACCAGCTGAACAGAAGAGAGCAGGTCATGGTCTTCAGACTCTGCACAGGCCACAACAGACTGAGGTACCATCTATTCAATAAACTGAAGATAGGTGGCACTGACGAATGCACCTGTGGCACAGGGAAAATGACTGCTGAACATCTGTCGCAAAATTGCCCGACATACGAGGACCAGAGAAAGCACATGTGGCCATCACCAGTGGCAACATTAGACAAGCTCTATGGCAGTGTCGACAGTCTCAGGATGACAGCTGCTTTCTTCGAACAAATTCAAGTTGACGTCTGGACAGCATACGAAGAAGAAGAAAAAGAAGATCTTCAATATCTGCCTTTTCATTGCATCACTATCTGCAGTCCCTACTCAGGCAGGCTGATGGTGATTTGTTTGTAGTTTGTCATTTTCTGGCCAAATGGATTTATCTCTATTGGATGATCCATGCCTCTTATTTAGAATGACTGTACTGCCATTCATCATTCATTCACCTTTTCACTCAATGTGAAGCATTGGTCATCACTACAGCTATTCCTTTTTGAGGTAGCTTGTGTTCTTCTTCTTAAGCATTTGTTTTGACATGATTTCAGCTGCCATTTCTGGGTACTGGATTTGGTTTGCTTTTCCACTGCGATACCAATTGTCTTTGCCAGACTGCAATAGTGCAGCTTGTTTCCAGGTTCACCACTTGGAGGTAGACTAAGGTCTTGGACAGCTCTAGCATCTAGCTGTGAGTCACTGGCTGCTGTCAGCTCATTCACTGTGCTTGACCTTCTGCCCCAGCCTGTATCAGACATTGTGTAGTGGCTGAATGTAAATAACTTCCATCAGGACATATATGTGAAAGGTAATCCCCACAGCAGACACTGATGTCAAAGATGAGATGTTAGAGACTTCATTGCACTGTTTTTCAGCTTTTAAATAAGGGAAGTCACTATCTTTTGTCCTTCATTCCCAGTAAGCCAAGTACCAATTCTTGGCTTGGTCAACTTGAACAAATTGATACTAGGATTGTTGCAGTACCTTTGCCTGTGAGACGTGAGCATGTACCAGTGTAAAAACGTATGTTTTGCTCTGTATTTTTCTCAGTAATCATTAGTATTCAGTTTTGCTGCTATCATTCACACATTAGGTTGACCACAATACAGTTTGGATACCAAAGCTCATTACAAATATTGTTAAAGTAGTTTATTTATCCAACAATAATACTTATTTTACTAGCAATATCCATGCAGAAGATCTACCTGTCAATTGAACTCTACAATATGAAAGACAAGAACAGCAGTTTAGCAATTAAAAGATCTTCCCCTTCAAGCACCCCTCTCTTGCAACACATCACTTGAAATACATCACTTGCAATCTCTCTCCGCCCAACCCTCAAGCCCTGTCTCAACCCATGTCTGTATAATAATAAGTAATTTTGTCTTGAAGATACAGTCAAACAGTTAGATTGCAAATGGAATCAAAAGCTTACATTTTAATTTTAATGTTCCATGAATAACGGTTCAAAGGAAGTTCTGTTAACATTTTGAGATTCTAAGAGTACTGGGTGTACTTATTATTAAGGGTTCAATGGAAGCAGCTGAGCTGACTGCAAGTTGCATGTGAAATGTTGCACCGAGACTATAAGTTACTAAGTGTATCAATACTATGCAATGTTGACAATTTGTGAAAATTAGTAATAAGACTAATCTACATTAATTTACAACATATTTGGCACTTGTCGGTCAACAAAAATATATAGATTTTCCCAATTCAGACAAGCCTACCAAATTATGTATATTTATTAATCAAACATGAGTTTAATATTTCTATAGCACTGTTTAATCTGATATGATTAACTAAAGTTAGTGCTAGGGTCAGCAGTTAGTGCTAGGGTCAACAGTTAGTACTAGTTCTCTTCACTTCTCTTCTCTTCTCTTCTCTTTTCTTCTCTTTTCTCTTCTCTTCTCTTCTCTTCTCTTCTCTTCTTAAGAATTGATTTCACTGTACTCCATGCATATCCATATGTGCTTAGTCTCTCTCAGTAAATGGTGAAAAGGGGGGATACTGATGGTCCCTGTAGCTTGCTGGTTGAAAACACTCCTGCTATGTCCTCTCATGGACCCGACTTTGCTGGACCCTGGTTTGATTTCAAAGTTCTCCAACCTGTAATCTGCCGATTCATCTGTTGCAGTGTCGTCATCCAACAGACGGTCATTGATAGACTGTAAAATGTCACCCCAATCTATATTCAAACTTCCCACAATGTGTGTTTGTGCAGAGTCAGCAGCGAGGTCTAGGGCCACCATCAGAGCTCCTAGAATGGTACAGCAGCCATACTACACTAAGATCAGTGAGATAGCTTAATGGCAGTCCATACATTCCCTATGATGACCATCGTTAAAAGTATAATTATCATTTTGGTGTTTATTCTCATTGCTAGGGTCTGTCAAGTGATCTATGGGGTGGGAATAAAGCTGATTGCCCTTGCAGTTACAGTACAGTGTGTGGGCTAGGTTCTTATTTCATCCTCTATAGAAAAAAAAATATATTTTAAATCTATGTCCTTAGTCAGGAGACCAGTTTAAAAACTGCTCAGTCACCTGCTCCTTTCTTTTATTGTATCATCTGGGAAATGTCCAAAAAAGATATGAGGACTGAACAGAATATGAATATTTGTATATGTTCTAACAAGCACTTTTCATTATGTACTAAATACTTTGTTTTGCTTTGCTTTGCTAATATACTCAGAATTATTATTGCAGTTTTGTAAAATGTCTGTTACTTAAAATTCAATCTATATTATATGTATACGTAAATTATGAGGGCAGAGTTCTGTCATCATGTACTTAGTAATTGAAGTAATAGTTCTGTTTAATAATTACATCGTTAAATAAATCAGTGATATGATGAAAAAAATATAGCAGTCTTCTGTGGAAAGATTAAATGAAGAAGAATATGTGCATCTTTGTGCAACTGATACTTGTATATGGATCATGATGCCTGTTTTAAAGAAAGGGTATGCAATAATTTGATTTAGTTGTTAAAAAATGTAACATTACTCTCATAGTAGATGGGGCCATTGAGCCATTGAGGGTGAAGTGTTAGAGGCTAAATGGAACTTAATGAAATAGAGCTACCAGCTCCCTTCTTGGCCAGGTACCCATTTACAACAGTGTAGACTGGAGAGTTATGAAGCGGTGCCCAGGGAGGAAGGAATAGGGCCACTGTAGCTATCCTGCATATTATAAATGGTAACTAACAAAAAGAGGATAGTCCATGGGTTTAGCATCTTCATCATGCAAAACTAATTGTTACGGAAACCACTACCGGTCATGCAAGAGTACGCATTGATACAGAATTCCTCTAAGGTGGCTAGATGCGACCTTGGAGTAGCAACTCTACTGAGTTTTTGGTTTTCCTATTCCTTTTGGCGTCTCTTCACTTTCTTGTGTTTCATGAGCTTACTTTTGCCTAGCATAAGGTGGCTCTTCAGGTTACATCTCCATTTGGATCATTCTGCACCTATGTCTTTCCAAGATGTCAGATCCATATCCAGAGACTTCATGTCCCACTTACATGCGTCTTTGAACTACAGCTGTGGTCAGCCAGCTGTTCTTTTACCACACGACAGCTGTCCATAGAAAATATCTTTTGGGATGCGACCGTCTTTCATGCAACGAACATGGCCAAGCCATCGCCTTGTTGGCGAAGGAGGGTGTACATACTTGAAAGACCAGTGCGACAATGCACGTTCGCATTTGTAACCTTGTCTTTCCATGAGATGCCAAGGATGGATCTCATGTGCCATAGGGGAAAGGTGTTGAGCCTATTTTCTTGTTTGGCATATTTTTTTCCACGTTTCATTGCCATATAGAAGCGTACTGACAACACAGGCATTGTAGACCATGGCCTTGGTCTTGGCTGTAAGTTTGAGGTTTTCCCAGACACACGTGTTGCAAACGAGAAAATATGGTAGCAGCTCTGCCAATGTGATTGCCCAATTCAGGGACAAGGGAAAGGTTATCATTGATTACAGACCCCAGGTAAGTGAATTGGTCCACAGTTGCCAGTTCATAGTTATCGATAGTAGTGATGGTTGGGGTGGTATGTACATCTTGTCCCAGCACATTTGTTTTATTCAGGCTTATTGTGAGGCTGAAATCTTTGCATGCCTGGGAGAAGAGATCTATCAATCTCTGGAGTTCATGCACACTATGAGTGACAATTGCAGCGTCATCAGGAAATAGCAAGTACCTGATAGTAACTTCCCTGATCTTGGTTTTAGCCATCTAATCTAGTGTGAAGGCAAATCCCTTCTGTTGCATTACCAAATGCGTGCTTCAGTAGCAGCACAAAGAAGATTACAAATGGTGTTGGGGCCAGGACACAGCCTTGTTGAACACTGTGTTGAAAATTAAATGAAGGTGATTTATTACTGTCGAATTGGACTGATCCTTTCATATCTTTATGAAATTACACTATAAACTGCAGCAGCAAGTTAGGACAGCCTATTTTTGAAAGGATTTTGAAGAGTCCAGCCCTGCTAATGAAATCAAATACTTTTGTCAGGTCGGTGACAGCGACATGAAAAGGCATGTTTGACATGTTTTCTTGTTGCTGTCGTAGAGAGAAGATCATGTCGATCGTTGATCTTCCAGAGCGGAATCCACATTGTGACTCTGGGTGCACTCGCTCAGCCAGTTTGTGTAGGCGCAGTAAGATCACTCTAGCAAACACTTTGCAAACAACACTTAGCAGTGAGATGCCTCTGTCATTATTACATTCAATTCTATCACCTTTATGTTTATATAACGTGACAATTTTTTAATCTCTCATATCTTGAGGTATGATGGCCTCTTTCCAACTATGTCATAGCAACAGTTTCAAGAGTACATTTTTACAGTGCTTGATCAGATCAAGTGGGATCCCGTTGCTGCCCACTGCTTTGCCCAGCGCCAGTAGTCAATGACTGTATTGAGATCTTCAAAAGATGGTTTGATGTCTAGCTCCTCCATTCTAGGAAAGCATTCTTGAACAGCATCAAGGGTTGTGGGAGTGATCGTACTATCGTATGATATATTTTTTTAGTCAGAGAGTGGTGTCTGCTTGGAATGCATTGCCAGGGGAGGTGGTGGAGGCAGGGACAGTTAATGCGTTTAAGAATAAACTGGATGCGCATAGATTTTAGAGCAGGGTGATGTAAATGTAACTGGTTGTATACAGACTCTGCAGGGTCTTCTAAACCAGTATAAAGACGTTAAGTTAAGACGTTAAGTTATGAGTAGAGCTCAGAGTAATGTTCTACCCATCGCTCAATCTGCCTTACTCTGTCAGTTATTTCCTCGCCACTAATCGTTTTGAGTGCCGCTGTCTTCCTGTACATGGGACCAATAGCTTTTTTAATGGCATCATATATTTCTCTGATATTGCCTGTTTCTGCCGCAGTCTGGATATATTTACTGAGGTGGAACCAGTACTCATTTGTATAGCGGTGAGCGGTTTGCTGAACTTGGCTCCTGGCCAATTTTAGGGTAACTGCATTAGGAAGGTACTTGTAGTTAAGCAGAGCAGTGTGATCTAACTTCGATCCAACATCCATTGCACTGCGCTTGCGATTTTAGGAAGAAGCACTGTAAAATCCAATAATTGGTTCGAAACCAACAAAAATAAAAAATCTTATGATTGGATGTGACAACCAGGTGGGAAACAGGGAAAACAGCTCAAACTGCAATAGAGAGGAAAAATATAATAGCATTCTTGGGCTTATTGAAATAAGACAGTCACAAGCAGATAAAGTACAGCAAACGTCAGGAGAGATTACATATTCAGGTCACTAGAAAAAAAATGCACTACACAGTGAAGGTATACAACACCAAAAGCCTAGGGTACTCCTATTGAGTGGCATGCAGCTGGATAAATACTGATTATGGCATCCTTTAGGATCACAAATAAAAAAATAACATCATACTCTTCAACTAATGAAAAAGAAATACAATTATAGAAAGTTTCTACAACAAACTGATAAATATATTGGATAAAAAAAGTTCAAGAGATGTAATGGTAGTCATGTGAGAAGCAAAGCCAAAATAAGACAGCACAAGGACATACAAAAGTGCTAGTCACCTTAATAAATATCTACCAGTCAAACATTTCATTTATTAGCTGCAGGTCAATAGATCAATTTATGGTAACAAATAGGTATTTATATCAGAAGCTCTCTCAACGTTGGGATCAGATATATAGTAATGAAAGCCATTAATTATAATATTTCATTGAAGAGTATTTGGTCAAATGGTTATAATTCCTGTCTCATGTTCTGGAGACATGAGTTTGAACCCCTCAGCATTATAAATCCTTTCTTGCAGATCCTAACAAATGGAAAAACACTGTAATTATAAAGTTAAAAAATACCTTATTACATTTGGCCTTGTTTTTTAAATGTAATTATTTGAAGTGGATCTTCTCAATGATTGTTATCTTTCATAGTTTGGCTGAACTGTTTCACAGAATTGTTATAATGTGTCTGATAGTCTGTAGCAGTTTAGCACACTCATTGCTTTCATATTTTGTTGTTGTTTTGTGTTCTGACATGCGCCTAACCTTATGCTTTGCCTTTATTTACTGTGTAGTCCCTGCATGATCTAGTTTGCTGTAATTAATAAGTCACAGAAAATTAGAAAATTATCTAGTTTGCCATCATTTTATTTATCCTCTTTGTTCTACTTAATAAGAGTCACAGAAAATGATCTAGTTTGTCATAATTTTATTTATTCTTATTGCTCTAAATGATATAATTTATAATTATATTTATCCCCTTTGTTCTACTCAATAAGAGTCATAGTAAATGATATAGTTTGTAGTTATTTTATTTATCTGCTTTGCCCTACTTAATAAGTCACAGAAAATGCAAGAAAGTAGGATAAAATCATAATTGTAAACAATTACAGAAATTGTTTTTCTAAATATTTTCCATAAAGCAGTAATCAGGTAATTTTGTCATTATGTTAGTTTAAAAAAATATTTCTTTCTTCTATAACTGCTTGAGGAGCCAGTGTTTTGTAGGGATAAGGAGATAATATCAGGAAGTGTATGATAACATGGTGCTTCAGTTTATAAATATAATATATTAATTATTTGAATGATATTTCAATGTTACTGAAACATTGATGGTTTCTTACTTGGTTGAATAGAATAGGACCACACCACCTCCATGCATGTTGTAGAAATGACTAAAGAGGGTTGTAGATGGGACATTATGTTAATTCAATTACAACAGAAACCACCAATCCAAGATCATACAAAACACTTTGGTGCGTCATCCCTGTAAAGGACCATCTGTTGTAGTAACCGTATGCTTCATATGGACCACAATAGAGAAGAGACAAAAAATATGTATAGTTTTTATGAATTATTATTTATGTTATTATTGATAGATAGATCAATTTAAATAGTAAGCTTATTACTGTAAAAGTTTTATTGATAAATCAAATTAATATTAAGCCCATTACTGTAAAGGTTTTATGGATAGGTCCATTTAAATAGTAAACCAGTTGCTGTAATTTGTTTTGTTGATAGATATATTTAATAGTAAACATACTACTGTGAAAGTTTTATTGATAAGATCAGTTTAATAATAAGTCAATTACTGTAAATGTTCTATTGCTAGATGAATTTAATATTAAGCATATTGCTGTAAGAGTCAGAGAATCCAGACTGCTCAAAGAATATGACAGTTGAAATTTCCTAATTTTCCATGGTCTCAAGCATAAAGTAAAAAAAATTCAAATTTAAGGAAAAATAAAGAAAAAGATATGTAAATTAAGATAGTTTATTTCCTATAAAATACATCATGTATAATTCTTGAAATAATTCATGACAAACATTTTTATAGAACAATATTCTAAACAAATGAAACAGAAATTATTTGCTACATAATAGAGTAAATAATTTTGTTAAAAATGTAAAAATAACTAATTTTTTATATGCTAAACAATTGAAAAAAATATGAACTTAATACAAGTGTGGGATTAATTTTCTAGTTCTGGATTATTAGACTATTACAGTAATAATGTTGTTAGGTAGAGATAGTTTTAGTATAACTGAACATGATGATGGTTGTGTGTAAGATGTTAGTTTTGATGTGAAGTGATTTTTGCATATCTATTAATTCATGTCACTTTTAGTGGGCTGTTATAATTATAGGCGTACAATTAGTGTAGTAGAACACTCGCTTTTGATGACAAAGGAACGGGGCACGAATCTCACCCAGCCGTAAATGGGTACCTGGTTTACAAATAAGGAAATAAAAGGCAACGAGGAAAATTGCTGGCCATCCTATCTTATACAAGGTGTGGCTTAGTATATTGGTCTCTAACAACTTCATTCCTAGACAGTAGTATAACTACTATGGGAACTTCATATTAATTATTGTGTGTCTCTCTCTTCTCCCCTTTGCTTCATACGAAACAAAGAGCCACCAGTAAAGGTAACATCATACAAGATGTCTTCTCCTTGTGCTCTTTGAGTGGTGGTTTCTGTAGCAATTTATTTTAAAGGATGAAGTTGCTAGCCCTATTGGACAACTCTGTTTAGTTTCCATTTATGACATGGATGGAGGGGTAGTGGTCCTATTCTCTCCTTCCCAAAAAGGGTGAGGGCACCTACACTGGATAAGTTAAACTGATAATACATAATGATAATAAAAAATGTGTAATTATTGTGTTTAAATGTAAATAGTGTTATGAGATAAGTATTATACAAAAACATAGTATCTAATCATTCATGTTTTGAACAAATATATGTTGTGTTCTTTAAGCTCATGTTTTAACTCTTTGCTCTGTTGGGTTCTCAGAAGTTCTATGTGGCTACATCTCGTCAGTTAAAACGGCTGGAGTCTGTGAGCCGATCACCTATTTATTCTCACTTTGGAGAAACCATTACTGGAGCAGTCACCATCAGGGCTTTTGGTCAAGAAGCCCGCTTCATTCAGGACTCCCAGAACAGAGTGGATGTAAACCAGATTTCCTATTACCCAAGCATAGTTTCTAACAGGTATCATCTTCATATTGTTTATTTTATGCTGTTGTTCATCGGCTGGACTTTACTTCCTCTGCTGCTCCATTTGTTGAGCATAGGTCCATAACTTCCTCCATTGCTCCATTTGTTGAGCATAGGTCGATAACCTCCCTTGCCGCTTCATTTGTTGAAACATAGGTCCTTAACCGTTTGGAGACAGAGCTTAATAAGGGTTTTACTGCCTAAAAGATGGCGCCATTTCAAGGAAATAAAAAGAGGACAAAGGTGATGTTTTTGAAAAAACTTAAAAAATATAATAACTAGGAATAAATATAGAAAAGTATATATATTATTTGAGAGTGCTGTTTCCTCACTATTTTTACTGTAATTTATATCACTGTCAGTAACATCTGACACAGACACATCATTTAAATCTGAATCACTCAATATCACATTTTCAGTATAACTGAAAGACATTTTTCAAATGAGCACAATTACAAAAACACACCAAAAAATTCAATATAATTCTCAAACTCGTTTGAAAACTTTAAAGGAGGCCGCCATTTTAATACTAGAATGCACAAGAAATGAAAGAGATCATTTGATTGCCTGATACTATTTTTAATTAGCCATACAGAAGCATGCTTTCTCAGGGCCGATGGATTGGCCCACTCGTCTTTTTCGCTAATGTAAATCGGGCAGATCATCGGCCTGTGTCGTCCTCAAAAGGTTAACTTCCCTTGCCTCTCCATTTGTTGACCATTGGTCTATAACTTCCCCTATCATTCTATTTGTTATATATAAATAAATAAAAGTTACACCAATTGATATTCATCTGTTTTTGCTGAACAGCTGTCACACTATGCAATGAAGAACGTTTCGATCAGTTCATTCACGCAAATTAGAGTATTATGACCAGGGAACTGTTTACGGAGCTGGATATTGGCTTCCATGCATTTGAAATGATGGTGGCAACGTCGGAATATCACAAAATTTGCGCCAGGTGGGTTCCACGAATGCTCACACATTAACAAAAAAAACATTGCATGCAAGTTTGTCATGACCTCTCCTCTTGAACCATTATGAGGAGGAAGGTGACAGTTTCCTGGATTGTATCGTCAATGGTGATGAGATGTGGTGCCACCACTACAATCCTGAGACAAAATGGCAGTTCATAGAGTGGCGACATGTGAATTTCCCATTGAGAAAACAGTTTAATGCGCAGCCCTCAGCGGGTAAAGAGATGTGCACTGTCTTTGAGGATAGGAAAGGGGTAATCCCTCTTGATTTCCTGGAACCTGAACAAACCATCAATTCTGACTGTTTCATTGCAACGCTGGCTAAGCTGCAGGCTCGAATTTTCAGGGTCACTCCAGAGAAGAAGATAACCTGTCTTTTACAACAGGATAACGCAAGGCTCCTATACCAGTTTGAAGACTGTTGAGCACATTGTCAGTCTTGGCTGGACTGTCCTACCACACCAATCACATAGTCCGGATTCATCACCTTCTGACTTCCATTTGTTTGGGTCAATGAAAGATGGGCTGCGTGGACAACATTTTCCTAGCAATGACGCCGCCATGGCAGCTGTTAAACAGTGGGTCACCTTCGCTGGTGCAGATTTTTGCGATTGCAGCATGTGTGCTGTTGTTCATCATTGGAGAAAATGTATAACCAAGGGTGGTGACTATGTTGAAAAATAGTTTTTTGAAGGCAAGACATTGCTCTGTCAAATAGTGATATTGTGCTCTTTTTATCTGTTATGGTTTTCATGGAATAAATTAGGAGGCATTACTTTCAGAGCGCCCCTCGTATATTTAATCAATTTCGATATTTTACTTGCTGTTACTCTTGATTGTATATAATTTATAAATACATTTTCTCACATATGTTTTTTTTTTTGTGTGTCCTGTTTTTGTTAGCTTAACTTACGGGTTTTCATCTCAACAAGTTGACAAATGTAAGCTGGCAAATGGAGTTTAATGTAGATAAATGTACAGTCATCCACATGGGTAGATCCAATATGGAACATAATTACAGAATGGGAGAAAACAATATTAGAAAGATAGATAAGGAAAGGGACCTAGGGGTTATAATAGATCATACAGGAAAGGGGAGTGAGCAAGTTAAGGTAGCAGTGAAAAAGGCAAATGCAATGTTAGGTATGATAAAAAGAAATATTAAACATAGGAGCAAGGAAGTGATCGTCAAACTGTATAAAGCTTTAGTTAGACCTAGATTGGAGTACTGTGTACAGGTGTGGAGTCCTTATCATAGAGGGGACATAAACATGCTAGAAAGAATACAAAAAAGAGCGACAAAGATGATAGTGGGATTCCAGAATTACAGTTATGAGGAACGACTCAGAAAAACCGGCCTACAGTGTCTCGAAGAGAGAAGAATTCGTGGTGACTTAATACAGGTTTATAAGATGATCAGAGGAATCGATAAATTAGACTATAACAAGTTTTTTAAAATACAGCCACCTACAATAACACGAGGGCATAGCTACAAGCTGATTAAAGAGAGGTCCAGGTTAGATATTAGGAAATATTTTTTTAGTCAGAGAGTGGTGTCTGCTTGGAATGCATTGCCAGGGGAGGTAGTGGAGGCAGGGACAGTTAATGCATTTAAGAATAAACTGGATGCGCATAGATTTTAGAGCAAGGTGATGTAAATGTAACTGGTTGTATACAGACTCTGCAGGGTCTTCTAAACCAGTATAAAGATGTTAAGTTAAGTTAAATATGACCTGCGAAATTACACTTGTCTAGCAGCAATGCCAAATGTCATAGACAAGTTTACATAATGATATATTTTTACATTTGTATATTTATTAAAAAAATGAATTGGATCATTGTATTTTCATACAGATGGCTGGCCATTCGCCTGGAGATTGTGGGCAATCTCATTATTTTCTTTGCATCGCTGTTTGCTGTTATTGGTCGGGCGGATATTAGTCCTGGGATTGTTGGTCTGGCAATCAGTTATGCTATGAACGTGAGTGACATTATTATAATATTACTTCATCTCCTTTCAGAAAAATACTTAAACTTTAAAGTTTATTCAATTTTTTCACAAATCCCCCCAAAAATGTATCTGTCTTTTTCCATTGCCACCATTATTTTTAATAATGAATACATTCAACTCTTAATCTCCAACTCCGTCGTGGGATGAAACAGTACAAAGTAGGGTTTACCCAGAAAAGCAACTGACAAACTATGGCAATGCTTTGACTGTCCTAGCAAGCCTACCAGCAATATAAGAAACCATTAAAAGAGATTAAGTGAACTGATCTCAGCAGATTACGAACTGACAAAGTTAGAGCCTTACAAAATAGGTATGCAACTAAAATGTCAACATTATATGTTAATGAACTTTGTGAAAAGGAGCCAGAACTGATAGTATTTATATAAAGTGCTAAGAAAGGAATTCTATGACCAGCAGAAATGATAAATAAAGGGACAGAACATCTAAAAGTTCCATGGAAAAATGTATTGTCGTGGAGCAGTGCCAATACAAAGAAAAGAGCCAAAGATGTAAGTGGGAGAACAGCAACAATGATCCCAGATCAATGCCACATGCAATGACAACAGCTATGAGGATGACAGAAGAGATATTCTTGACCTTTTCACTGCGCACTGTTTCATTCCGTTGTGACTATCTTGATTTAGCTCCATTATTGGTTTCAAAACATGAGCAATTATGATGTCGGCTTGCTAGGCCAGTCACAGCATTGGTTAGGCTGTTTCTGCGCTAGGAACAAATTGGTTACATATTAATAAGAAAAAGATATTTAAAAAATATAAATTACACAAATAACAGAGGAAAATTAAGAAAAAGAAAAGCTAATAATTATTACAAATCTAAAAATATTTGAAGAGCAAGTTACTAGAAATGAGATGTCATGAAATTGCAAAAATTTTATAGGTTTTAAAATTGGAGAAACTGAAGACATAAACAGTGAATAAACCATCTTTAAAGCAGCCATGACTGATACACTCAATAATAAATGCAGAACAAAAAATACTTAAGATGAGGCAAAGAAAGCTAACATAGTTATCAAATGTTGAAATAAAAGAATAATGTAGACTAGAAAAAACAAACTACAAATAGGGCACAAAATCATATCAAGCAAATTATAGACCGGTGGGTTTAACGAGCATAGACTGTAAATTGTTAGAGTCAATAATAAAAAAAAACATTATAATACATTTAGACAAGTTTAATCTTATCAGAAATAGTCAGCATGAGTTTACTAGAGAGAGATCATGCATAACAAATCTATTAGAATTCATGGAGGAGGATACTAAAATGATAGATAAAGGGGAGCCAGTGGATGTTATTTATCTAGATTTTGCAAAGCCCTTTGATAGAGTACCTCATCAACAATTATTTAGGAAGTTAAAATCACATGGAAAAGGTGGGAAAGTTGCCAAATGGATTGAAAATTGGTTAACTGGAAGATGGCAGAGAGTGGGCATAAATAAGGAGTACTCTGAGTGGTGTGAAGTAAAAAGTGGAGTGTCATGGGGCTCGATTTTGGGACCAATTATGTTCTTGATAAATATAAATGATTTTAACATTGATATGCAGAACTATGCAGTAGTGTCTCATCTAAAGCAGAAGTGGATATATTGAGGTCTTATTTAGATCAAATTCGAGAATGGTCCGTGAGCTGGCAAATTGAGTTTAATGTAGATAAATGTAGTCATCCACATGGATAGATCCAATATGGAACATAATTACAGAATGGGTGATAACAATATTAGAAAGATAGAAAAGGAAAGGGACATATGGGTTATAATAGCTCATACAGATAAAGTGAGTGAGCAAGTTCTGGCAGCAGTGATGTTAGGTATGATAAAAAGAAATATTAAACATAGGAAGAAGGACGTTGCTGTAGTCTTCTAAACAAGTATAAAGACATTAAGTTAAGATGCAGCTAACATTCAAGATGCACGAAGATTATATTACTTACCAAATAGCAATGTCAAATACTGAATGAGTAACCAATATCACTACATCAAAATCAAAAATAAGATATGAAAAACAGTCAAGATCCTTTTACAAAAATCACCTAAAAGATTTTTATAAAAGCGAGAAGCATTGAGGTTAGAAATGAGAACTTTGAACTTACAATTGTTGATGACAATAGTAATACTAGTAATAGTAATAGTAATAAAAAGTTAAAAAATCTTGGTAATATTTTTACAGAAGTTGGCACTTGATAGGGAAATTGATACTAAATGTCAGATATTCTCTGCTGTGGCTAATCAGCTGTCACCACTGCTTAAACACTGAAACATCAGCTTGGCAACAAAGCAACAACTTAATAAACTGCATATTTATGCCTATTCTGTGCTACCAATGTCAAACTTGATTCTTATTCACAGCAGAGAAATATTATGTGTGAAATGAGATGTCTAGGAAAAGTCATTGGTGTCACCATCATGATGAAATTGAGAAACAAGGACATTAGAAATATGGTGAGAACTGCTCGCTGTGTTGAATACATTTCAAGGCAGAAAATACATAGGTTCGGTCATCTCATGAGAATGCAACCTGATCAACTACTATTATACACTTACAACGCAAGACGATCTGGCTACAGAGACCGAGAAGACCATGTTGCACATGGATAGATGACATAAGAAATTCCTACCACAGATGCAACACACAATCCAAGAAAGGATATTTAATATCCTTACAGTGTGTAATGGCACAAATTGATGACAAAATAAGTTTATAAGTAGGTAAATGCTTTCATTTGTGCTGTCATCAATCCTTGATGGTCATAAAGACAGTCGTAATTTAAAAAAATAATTTTTGTGCACACAAAACTAACTCATACTTATTTCTGTCAAGATTTACATAATCTGTTAATAATTGATGTCTGAACAAAACACGCTGAAGGCAACCTGCAGAAATTATTGCAACAGTATATACATCATTTCAGAATTAACATCAATGCACTTCAGACCTAGAGGTATTAGTTTCTTATAAGAAATGGCGAAGGATATGGATACTGATTGTTCTCACAGATAGCTGGATGTACACAGTCCTGCTCTGTCGCCTAAAGTTTAACGAGCATAGTCTGTAAATTGTTAGAGTCAATAATCAAAGAAAACATTGTAATGCATTTAGACAAATTTAATCTGATTAGAAATAGTCAGCATGGGTTTACTAGAGGGAGATCATGCTTAACAAATCTATTAGAATTCATGGAGGAGGTTACTAAAATCATAGATAAAGAGGAGCCAGTGGACGTTATTTATCTAGACTTTGCAAAGGCCTTTGATAGAGTACATCATCAAAGATTATTTCGAAAGTTAAAATCACATGGAATAGGTGGGGAAGTTGCCAAATGGATTGAAAATTGGTTAACGGGAAGAAGGCAGAGGGTGGGCATAAATAAGGAGTACTCTGAGTGGTGTGAAGTGAAAAGTGGTGTGCCACAGGGCTCGGTTTTGGGACCAATTTTGTTCTTGATATATATAAATGATTTGGACATTGATATGTGATCCATGATTGCAAAATTTGCTGATGACACAAAACTATGCAGTAGTGTCTCATCTAAAGCGGAAGTGGATATATTGATGTCGGATTTAGATAAAATTCGAGAATGGTCTGTAAGCTGGCAAATGGAGTTTAATGTAGATAAATGTACAGTCATCCACATGGGTAGATCCAATATGGAACATAATTACAGAATGGGAGAGAACAATATTAGAAAGATAGATAAGGAAAGGGACCTAGGGGTTATAATAGATCATACAGGAAAGGTGAGTGAGCAAGTTGAGGTAGCAGTGAAAAAGGCAAATGCAATGTTAGGTATGATAAAAAGAAATATTAAACATAGGAGCAAGGAAGTGATCGTCAAACTGTATAAAGCATTAGTTAGACCTAGATTGGAGTACTGTGTACAGGTGTGGAGTCCTTATCATAGAGGGGGCATAAACATGATAGAAAGAATACAAAAAAGAGCGATAAAGATGATAGTGGGATTCCAGAATTACAGTTATGAGGAACGACTCAGAAAAACCGGCCTACAGTGTCTCGAAGTGAGAAGAATTTGTGGTGACTTAATACAGGTTTATAAGATGATCAGAGGAATCGATAAATTAGACTATAACAAGTTTTTTTAAATACAGCCACCTACAATAACACGAGGGCATAGCTACAAGCTGACTAAAGAGAGGTCCAGGTTAGATATTAGGAAATATTTTTTTAGTCAGATAGTGGTGTCTGCTTGGAATGCATTGCCAGGGGAGGTGGTGGAGGCAGGGACAGTTAATGCATTTAAGAATAAACTGGATGCGCATAGCTTTTAGAGCAAGGTGATGTAAATGAAACTGGTTGTATACAGACTCTGCAGGGTCTTCTAAACCAGTATAAAGACGTTAAGTTAGAGTCCCTCCCTGCTCTGTTCCCCAAAGAGTCCCTCTCTGCCCTGTCCCCAAAGTCCCTCCATGCTCTGTCCCCCAAAGTCCCTCCCTGCTCTGTCCCACAAAGAGCACCTCCTTGCTCTATCCTCTAGTCCCTCCCTGCTCGACCCACATAATTATAATGATCCAAAGATGAACAAATTTGAATGTGAACATTCATAAGATAAAATCTCATGGAAGACAAGAATGAAAGGCTACAAAAGTTACCCTGCTTACAAATAAAGTTCAGCAAAATAACATACAGAGGATCTGTGTGCCAGAGCAGTTAAAGTGCTTAGCTCTCGAGGCAAAAGAACCAAGTTCAGTCCATCTTCTCAGCACGCTACAGACTACCCAGCTGTAATATGTACCCGATTTACAGTTATGGATGACAAGGAAGCAAGAAAAAGAACTTGTCTCTAAAATATCTGGGATCTATTACAATGGAGCATCTAATGTCATCCCCATGAGAGTATAAAGAGGACCAAAAGAACACCATGAGAGTAAAAAGGGTACCATGAGAGTACAAAGAGAGTACCTTGAGAGTACCATAAAGTGGCTTGAGAATGCATGATAGTAAAAAGAAAGTACCAAGAGAGTACCAAGAGAATACCATGAAAGTGTCAAGATTGTACTAAGAGAGTTCCATTAGAGTACCCATAGAATGCCATGAGAGTGCAAAGAGAGCACCATAAAGTACCAAAAGAGTACCATGAGATCACCATGAGAATGCCACGAGAGCACAATGAGAGTACAATGTGAGTCCTATGAGAGTACCATGAAAGTGCATGATAATATCAAAACAGTACCATGAGAGTAACAAGAGAGGACATTGAGAATGCCATGAGAGCATCATAAGAGTTCCAAGAGTGTACCAAGACAATACAATGAGAGTACAATGAGAATGCCATGAGAACACTCAGAGAGTACCATGAAAGTACCAAAAGAGGACCATGTGAATGCCGTGAGAGTAGCAAGAAAGCACTATGAGAATACCAAGAGAGTACTGTGAGAGTACCAAGTGAGTAACTTGAGAGTACCAAGAGAGGATGATGATAGTACCATAAGTACCATGAGAGCACTAAGGAAGTGCAACAAGAGTGCTATAAGTGTAACAAGAGAATACCATGAGAGTGACTGTAATAGGACTGCCTTTTTTTTCAACTACCCTTTTTTTTTCCTCTTTCACTCTGTTTACCTTGTTTTATAAAGAAGATTGTGTTCTACTGTGTTTTACATCTTGTGGCCAAGTGCATCCAACTTCAGCACCAATTTTAAAATGGCATTTGTTTCCCACCAGGAACACTACCTTGCTGAATCTAAACATGCTCGTTTGGATTGTGAGCTCTGTCACTAACCACTTACTACACATCGCTCGCCCGCGCACCCCAATGTTCTTTTTCAAAGATACATATATATTATTTATAAGGAATGTTGTAAAATACACTCAAATGAGTAGTAATGTTTTGTGCCACTGATATAAGTGGGATTAAAGATACAGTGAATGAGCTAACAGCAGTCAACCACTCATAGTTGGCTCCTTGCTTCAGAGTCAGCAAACCAGAGCTGATCAAGACCCCCATTTCGCCTCTAGGTGGCAGCTCTGGTCTCAAAAATATCATGCTAACAATCAACTGTGTCGGCTGAAAAGTACAGAATCTCAGCTTTACTGTAGACTAGCATAATGATACGCTTCCGGACAAGTGCAAAAGAAGAGGAAGGTTGATATCAGTAACAAATTTGTTGATTGGCCATTCAAAGCACATACCAGTTACAATAACCTATCAATGTCTGTCTTTTTCAGGTAACCCAGACCTTGAACTGGATGGTTAGAATGACCTGTGACCTAGAAACTAACATTGTATCTGTGGAGAGGATTAAAGAATACACAGAGACTCCAACTGAGGTATGCTAGTTAATGGTGCTCTGTTTTCTATCAGGGGTTTTCAGCAGTTGATCAAAGTGTCATACATTCAGAGAAAAACATCCTTCAGGACTATCTGAATACCCTTAATGAAGCTAGTGAGAAGTACAAAATAAATATGGCAGAAACAGAGGTGGTGAAAGTTAGCAGAACAGAAAAACCACTCCATGTTCAGGTAGAAACACAGAATTTCAACAATGACAATATCCTTGGCTTCAGTCTAGCTGGTAACTAACAATGTCCTGTATGCACTTCGATCCTTCGCTGTGTCTTATCATTTTGGACCTAGGTCTCTCAACAAACCATCTGGCCATTGCATGGGTGACCGGCTGTTGTGTGGCCATGTTTGATCATATATCCACCAAAAATCATTCTGAATTTCCATCTGTTGTCTGATATGCGCACCACATGAACAGTTCAACAATATTTGTGAGACAATGTGGCCTCCGCAACATTTCAAAATAGAGAGCGATCTCTAATTTTGATATTGTGGATTTGATCGCTGATCGAGATCCCGAGAACACATCATTCCATCGCTCATGAAATGGAATGTACTGATCAAATGTTGAACAAAAATGGAAAGGTAAAATTATTAAAGCTCATCTGGGATTTGAATCTTAAACCTTGGACTTCTCGCACCTTAAGCAAGAATCATACCCCTGCAAAGTGATTAGATCAGCCAATCACCCCCGCAAACATGAAAAATAGAAATCCCATTTGAGAATTAATTATAGTTATAGATACAAGTAGCTTCAAAAATACATACTCTACATGACATTGTCCCTGTGTGACTCTCTAAATGACCTTGACACAATGTGACTCTAAATGACCTTGACACAATAATTCTCTAAACGACCTTGACACAGTGTGACTCTCTGAATGACCTTGACACAGTGACTCTCTGAATGACCTTGATGTCTCTCTAAATGACCTTGATGTCTCTCTAAATGACCTTGGCACAGTGTCTCTCTAAATGACCTTGGCACAGTGTCTCTCTAAATGACCTTGGCACAGTGTGACTATCTAAATGACCTTGGCACAGTGTGACTATCTAAATGACCTTGACACCATGTGACTATCTAAATGACCTTGACACCGTGTGACTAAGTTAAGGCACATTTTCAGTCATCATGACTGTCTCATCATTATTTCTTCCGTTCCGCATTCTTGTGTGGATACATACAGAACTGGCAGTGCTGTTCACAAGTTGGAGTTGTATACCAGTTATTCTTCATAAATTTTCTGCTCTGTAGTTAAAGGATCAAGTTCATTATATTGTCTTAGAAAGAGTCTTTATTGATATTTATCATGAAAATGATGAACTAAAGGTTGGACATGTTCAACGTCATGGGTGACTTACAGTTTGAGCATAACCATAGAAGTGGTAGGTTTCATGTTTCACCATATTTTAAGCCACAGCCGTGGATGACTTCTATTTTGTGAACATGTTCATCTATAGCCATGGATGTCTTCTACATTGGTTATATTTTCTGCCATAGCTATGTATCTTCTAGATGGAACATATTTTTAGGCATAGCCATGGATCTTCTAGATGGAACATATTCTCAGGCGTAGCCATGAATCCTCTAGATAGAACATTTTTTCAGCCATGGCCATGGATGTTTTCTAGCTTGTCAAATTTCCAGCTATATAAGTATTCAAGTTTCAGCTTTAACCTTATATGTCTTACAATTTCAACCATATCCATTAGTGGCTTAGAGTTTGAGCACATTTTCAGCCATACCCTATGGTAACTTCCATGTTGGTAATGTCTTCAGCCTTTAACAGTGAGTAACGTCTAGTTGCACATTTTCAGCATATTTCAATATTGAACAAGAAAGATATGGATTAATGGTGTTAAAGATGCACTGTGGAGGTTGAAAAAGCAGTAAATATAGAGGACACGCAAAAGAAAATTGTGCCTTACCACGATGTCTAATGACGTAAGGGGAGTGATTACATAACGAGCTGATAGATTTCTATAGTCTTTGTGTATTATCTCCATTCATCATCTATTTGTCCTTAAAAGGCTGAAGATCTAGCATAGTAAAGTCTGTATCTGTTGTTCAAAGCTATTCGTGCTGAATTAACTTTTGACAATGTCTCTTTGGTAGCAGGTTGCAGTGTTTTTTTGTACATCGCGAGGCCTTCTTAAAAAGGGATACTTGGGTCCTTCTGGTTGTAGGGCAATACAAGGCTCCTCAGTAAGCTTACCACTATGGGGATTATAGTGTCGATCCCCACCTTATTGACCATACTGCTGGGACACAGCCTCTTTCCAGGAGCACTTCGAGGAGGTGAGGTGGGGTCTTCATCAGTATGTTTCACCTGACCCAAGTTTACTCTTCTCTAACACATCATCTTTCATGGCAGTATCTAATATGGAACTTACCTTTTCTCACCAAATAAAGTTATGAACTCAATTACTCATTCGTATTTATCTATACCTCAATCCATCCATACCGCTTGTATGACTTCATTACATCATCCATTAGTCTACCTACCTATTGACCTACACAACCACTCAATTTCTCATCTTTGATCTATTCATCCAGGCTGACTGGATAATAAACAACAACCGTCCTAAGCCTGAATGGCCTGAGAATGGAGTGGTAGAATTCAGAGATTACAAAGTCCGGTACCGAGACGGACTTGACCTAGTTCTGCAAGGAATAAGCTGTATCATACAATCTGGTGAAAAGGTAAATTGTTGTCTTCCTGTTTATTTATTATAGATGAATATAATGACCTGCTAACATTAACATTTTGCAATCCTGGATTTTTGTTTTAATATCCAACGCAAAAGTAGTAATTCCATTTGTTTAATTGTTTTGCTTATGGATTAAAACTTATCTAATTGAGCAAGATGTGAACTTGTCTGGCCCTGCAGTCAGTATTGTCGGGTTTGGACCTCTAATTGAGCAAGGTGTGAACTCATCTAGTACTGCTGTTAGCATTGTCGGATTTAAAACTCTAATTGAGCAAGATGTGAACTCGTCTAGCATTGCTGTCAGCATTGTCGGATTTAAAACTAAAATTGAGCAAGGTGTGAACTCATCTAGTACTGATGTTAGCATTGTCGGATTTAAAACTCTAATTGAGCAAGGTGTGAATTTGTTTAGTCAGCATTTTCACGTTCGGAACTCTAATTAAGCATGGTGTGAACTTGTGAACCTCTGTCAGCATTGTCACATTCGAAACTCTAATTGAACAAGGTGTGAACTTGTCTGGCACTGTCATCAGCAGTGTCGTAATCAGATACTCTTGTTTGTAAGAGTGAAAATTAAAAAGTAAATAGCCTGCGGATGTCCGAGGTTCCCACAAGTCATTCTTGCCTCCATGCGGTGTAGAGTTGCATACTGGTACCACAAAGTTTCAGGCTAAACACCCTATGACGGCTTGGACTAGGTGGGCTCTGCAGAATAGAAACTGCCCAAAACCCTTCACACGCACATGGCAAGTTAAACCATAAGGAACCATCTATCGGCTCCGCCATTGCCAAGGTCAACAATGACTGCGATGTTTGCACGACATCATGCTGGAAGTGAAAAATGCGCTACTTGTGAAATGAAAAATTCATGGCATACCACAAGTAATTAGCGAACACAATAACAAACTTGAAATTTGGAAGAGCTGCATGAAATGAAAAAATACAAATAACACTTGCCCGAGAAACAAAACTACCAGAATAAGGTTTGCAATGTGTATAGGAGGGGCACATACTATATTGCAACTGGAAAGAAAAAGATCACATTCATGTAATAGGATTCCTTGTCCACAGACTAATAAAAAAAACTATTAGAATGTGAATCAATATCTGCTACACCAATTAAGACACCTTTAAAAACAGCACTGTTTAACATGACAGTGGGGAGGAAGACTAACGTCTGGTCAGACAAAATATATTGATCAGACATGTTAGTCAGGGTCAGGCAAAATATACTGGCCAAGACCCTCACCTCGGCGTTCTAGTACCCCTCTCTGGAAACGAGCTGTTTTCATAGCAGCCTGGCTAACGGAGTGAGGAATCGACGTGATCCCTGTAGTAGTGAGTGACAGGCAGATGAAGCCAAGCATAGCACAACCACCTGATGACCCCAGTTCACTATCATCAGCACTTTCGGGATGTGAGGAAAGCTACTGCAACCCGCCACTTAATCCTTTAGTGCCCAGCCTTATTTAAACAATTTGGACCTGAAAGTCCAGGACATGGGAAGTAACTATTTTTACATACGGACTTCAGTAAAAAATTCATATAAAAATACTGCTCTGCTAAAATGATGATGTTTGATATTAAACATACATAATTGAATTATGTATAAGGTAAGCATCTATGTGTACAAATAAAATTGCAAAATGAAATAAAAACATTATTATGAAAAAGAAAAAAATGTATTGTGCTATTCATCAATCACAAATTATGCAATCACACATAAATATCACAAATTTATAAAAAATTATAATTGTTCATGGAATAATGAATATCACAGTGCTCTGTATAGGTGAATTTACAAATTGGTCAGCCTAAAACAGTTTCTATACCATATCCCCAAGCAGACTTCGACTTGTTCTTGGAACCAATAAAACACATTTTCTGGCGTTCGGACTAGATTGTTTTTGATGTTGCTTTTGGAGGATTGGGACGTCTCTAGCTTCTTCTTCAGCGATCAACTGATGCTATGCATCTAGTCCAGTGAGGTTCACGAAGGAGACTGTGCGCTTCAGGTCTTCGCGGATTCCCCACAGCCTTCCGAGAACGGTCGCTTCCCCAGGCCAGACCCCATCCTGGTCTGCAAAGGCAGGACACTCCTGCAGGACACACTCCGGCGTCCGTCTGGGTGCTCCACAATCGCACGTAGCAGTGTCTCTGAGACCCATTCTGTGGAGGTGGGTGCCGAGTCTACAACGTCCTGCCCTGAGTCTGAAGACCCCTGTTCGCCCACTTCTGCCAAGTCTGTCCACGCTGTCACCGTCTGGCCTGTACACCTTGTGCTGTTCTCCCCACTCTGTCCCCATGGATCGCATGACGAGTGCCCCTGCTTCCCCACAGCTCCGCAAATGGGGAATCCTGCTGCCACCTTTGGCCCCTGCAAGCCCATCTGCCCTCTTGCCCCCAGGAATCCCACAGTGGGCCGGAATCCACCTTAGGACAAAATCTGTCCCCAGAGACAGCAATCCTATGTTGTATTTTATTTCATGTGAGAGTCTATCTTGTTTATGGCTTGAGATGGCTTGGAGTGCACACCTGGAGTCTATTAGAATGACCGTTTTCATTGTATTTATGTTTTGGCTGATTAGAATCTGAGTTGCTGAATGAACAGCTCTTGCTTCAGCTCTGAAATTGGTACAAGTCTGTATGGAGTGATTTTCTATGTCGCCATTGGAGTGTTCAATGTAGATTCCACTGCTTTCCCTTTTATCGCTCACTGAGGCAGATCCATCTGTGTACACTTCTGTCCAAGAGTTGCTAGGCTACTGTCTCTTGAGCTCTTGTAGAACGTGGATTTTTTGCTCTGTTGCTGACTGCTCACTTTTCTTTGTTAACCCTGGAACTTATTTTGGACCGGTCCTGGCTCTGTGTCCAGGGTTTTGGAATGAGTGCTTTGAACTTTTTGGTTTCAGCTTCAAGGATGTCTTCATGCTTTCTGTGGATTTCTCTGGCCAGATGGTTGTTGTTTTTCCTTAGTAGTCTGTTTTTGTTCTCTCTTGGAACTTCTGGTGCAGAGGGTGATCAGGTAACCTCTTTAGTTTTTCACTGAGTAAGCGATTTATATTTTCTCCTTAATTCATCTCTAGCAACCCTATTTTTATGAGACATTCCATTCAAGCCATCTAGTCTAGAACCAGAGCTCCAAGGTGTTACTGCAAATGGCTGGGTGTCTTGCTTCTGCTTTGTAATGTGCAAGATGACGTCATCAAGATGGAGGAGTTGATAGTTGACATCTGTATCAGAAACCACAAACAATAGCACCACAATTTTCTAGATGTCCTACCAAGTGGGTAGTGTGATCTGTGTTTATCTGCATTGTCAACACCACCCAGTTGTTGATTATAGGAATATATTGACAGAGATATGCTGCGGTTTGTTCTGCCTTTAGTTGCATGATGTGAAACAGAACACATTTCTGCACAACAATTGGTTGACAAAACAGATAGTCTACTTGGCACTTGTCATACTGTTTGAAAAACAGTCTTTCACTGAAGCCAATCAATGAAACATTGCTTCATCAATCCTGAGCTCTCTCCCAGGATAATAGTTTTTCTTTATCATCATTCAAACTTTATGGAATGGGTCACAATCTGACTTGGACCTCGAGAAACATCCTTCTTCAAGTCATTAATTTAAAAAAATCTATTCTTTGACATCACATCAGCAGATTGTCTGTCTAATATCAGATGACCAGTATGTTTCAGGCAGTACAATTATGCCAAATATAAAATTGATGTAGAAGAAACTTATTTCTTCTGTTGAGCATGGCGTCCACCAACAATTCGTTGTCTCTGCTTAGTATATAAATTAGTTTGCTCTGCGCACAATTAAAAAAACTTAATTTATAAATAAACTAAAGTAGTAGTTGTATGGGTGGCATCTGCATTTAAATTTTGTTTAGGCCAAGAACATTCCACAAAGTCTGAAATTCCTACGGCAGTATGCTGTGTTGGCCAGACTTCATCTATCATCCACACTGCTAGGCCAAGCCCTAGTAAAGTCGCTATTAATTCCGGTAAACATTCTTCGATATCGTTATTAACAGCATCACTAAACTCACCATTTAAGCCTAGTGTCTTCTAAATCGCTGCATTCAATTTCCACATCAAATTCAGCCGAATCTTCTGAGCACCCATCAAGGACATTGTCATCTCTCAGCAACTGAAGCAAAGATTTCATCGCTTCAAACGCCGTAGTTTAAAAAAATCATAGGAAAATTATAAATATTGATAGATTTTATAACGGTTTTCTATACTAGCCACGCACATAACGGAAGTACATCATTAGTTCAGATCTCGCACGATGTGAGATTACGTTGCTGTGTAACGGTGAGAGAAGCCACTGTCTAGCGTTGGTTTAGATCGGGTTTGTTGGACCGTAACTGGTTAATGTACTTTTCAGGGCGCACAAATGAGTAATCCTACTCATTGTAAGCATTTGCCAACAACAGCAACAACATCAGGACAGTAATACAGATTTATGCACCTACATCAGACCATAGTGAGGAAGATTGCAAATATTTTTATGATCAACTGCAGAATTCATTAAATGATGTGCGCAAATAATGTAGAACTTTTAACTAGACCAACTCCACAAGATCCGTCAAACATTTGGTTGGCAAAAACAAAACTGCAAGTTTATTGTGATTAAACCAAATAAAAAAGAAATTAAGAAAGCCATAATACTCTTGAAAGATAGAAAAGCCACAGGCTTAGGTGGTATCTCAGTAGAAGCAATCAAAGCAGACATCAACATATCAACAAAGATTTTATTCAAATTGCTTAGTAAAGTTTGAGAAAGAATAAATACATGCAAACTGGAAGGACTACAAAGAACTACAATTAAGTTATTATACCTGGAGAGAGGCAGGAAGAGTAGCATAGGACCATGAGTACTGACGAAATGGGGTCAATGGTCTATGCACAGAGAGGAGCAATGGGCATATTATTGATTGATTGACTTCTACAAGATTTGAAATCATTCATATACCTTGGCAGCAATATAAACAAAAGTAGGAGGTTTTGATAAAGGTATACAAATCAGTATACAATCAAAAAGAAATTGAGTCAATTACACAAACAAAAATCTTCAACTCCTGTGTAAAGTCTGTTCTATTATAAGACTTTGAAACATGGAATGCAATAAAAATAATGAAAAAATTACAGATTTTCATAAATGGGTGCCTGCTCAGAATAGAGAGCTTAAAATGGTGTAATGGTATGATAAGATCTATAGTGTGGAACTGTTGGAATGAACCAGAACAGACATCAGTGGAACATTATATGAGGAGAAAGTGTTGGCATTAGATAGGGCATACATTAAGGAAACCATTACAAGACAGTCTGCATTCTGGAATCCACAAGGCAATAGAATGAGATGCAGACTAAAACACACATATATAAGATAGCTCAAGACAAATACAGCAAATAGAAGACATGGATAGAACCGGAACACATGGTCGTGGACAGGAGGACTTAGCGATATTTGTTGAAAATATGGGCTCCACAGGGAGCTGAACAATTTTGATTGATTGAATGTACAAGGATCATATCTCAAACATCAGAATATCATACTATATAAATACCCATTGACATAGAAACACACAAACTTTAATGGTACGTTCAAATGTCAGATCAAATTGATTACCATGGACAGATAATGTTCAGAACTGGACACCTTGAAACAGACAACACTGGCAATGGACAGATTGTTGTGGAAACAGACAACAACACTGGCGATGGACAGATTGCAGTGGACACAGACAACCAACAACACTGGCGATGGACAGATTACAGTGGAAACAGAGAACAACACTGGCGATGGACAGATTGCAGTGGAAACAGACAATTCATAATTTGGTGAGATTTGATGCCCCTCGGACCTGCTAGGTTATGGGAAAGAAGAACATCATAAAAGATAAATGCATAAAATATCTTAATTGGACGTGTTCAATATCCACATCTATTTCAGATGTAGCATAACCATTCTGATCAAATACTAATTCATCTCTCAAGGCTTCAAGCAAATATTCTATTACCTGGAAAGCCAACAATTTCAAATTCAACCAATAATTGAGCCTGCTGATTTGTCAATCATCAGTTAGAAATGTTAACCAAGAAGAAGTAATACGTTTTGTTAGTTTTCACAGCGTGTTTTAGATCTCTACTTCTCAAGCAAGCTGTGACTTGAAGCGACATTGTTAAAATACCCATTTTGTGTGAATTATTATCAAAGGTGGGCATTGTTGGTCGCACAGGAGCTGGTAAATCATCTCTGACCATGGCTTTGTTTAGGATAATCGAGCCTGCTGGTGGCACCATTGTTATTGATGGCATTGACATCACCACGATTGGACTACACGATCTGCGATCAAAACTTACCATCATACCTCAGGTATCTTTATTTTTCTGGTATCTCTTATAACCCTAGATGTCAGTAGAGAGAGATAATTGATAGGTTACTTAGAGATGCACTGTAGTTATGTTTTATTTTGTTATTTTTGTTTTCTCGAATAAGGATTAAAGAAATCTGTGTCACCTCATTTAAATACATGCATAGGGCTAAAGTTATAGCATAGTGAATGAGCTGACATTAGCCAGCGGCTGCTTACATGAGGGTCAGTAAACCAGCAAGCTTGGTCAAGACCTCATTCCATCTCCAGTGGTGGCTTAGGAAACAGACTAGTGTATTCTGGCTAAGAGAATAGGGAGGATAGAGCTGAGAAAAAGAATAATCGCCACTCATATATGGCCAATTGCACTGTATGGGGCTGAAACATGGACATTAGTGAAGAAGGATTAAAAAAGCTTGGAAGCGTTTGAAATGCGGTGCTACCGTAAAACGGAAAGAGTGAGTTGGACAGAAAGATCCAATGACAATGTGCTCACTGATGTGGGTGCACAAAGACTAATATTGCATATGATAACAAAAACGTTGATTGAGTTGGCTGGGCCACAATATGAGACATGAAAGTCTTCTACAGAAGATACTAGAGGGCAAGATACAAGGAAAGAGGACCAGGGCAGCAACTAAGACTCACCTTTACATCTCAGACATGCAGGGACATTAAAGTATGAACTAGTAATACAATGAAGATAACTGCAGAGGATAGGGTCAAATGGAGAGACATACTCAGACAATCTTACAAATAGTCTCCGGACTGATCAACCAGAGGATAGGGTCAAATGGAGAGACATACTCAGACAATCTTACAACCAGTCTCCGGACTGATCAACCAGAGGATAGGGTCAAAGGGAGAGACATACTCAGACAATCTTACAACCAGTCTCCGGACTGATCAACCAGAGGATAGGGTCAAATGGAGAGACATACTCAGACAATCTTACAACCAGTCTCCGGACTGATCAACCAGATGATGATGATTGAGAAGACAAACCCGAAACACAAAAAACCAGCTGAAACTGGATGTGTTGGGCCGAATGGCGCAAATATTGCAGCCTTGCTATAAATACAACACAACATCCTTTACAGGCCGAATGACTAAGAAGAAACACATGCATGTTTCTAAACATAACTGTATTCATATTTGTAAATGGTAAAGGGAGTCCCACTTAACTGCTGGTCGGGAATGAAGTGTTAGAGACTTCAGAATACTAAGCCACATGTTGTAGGAGGTTGGGTGGTCAGTTCCCTTCCTTGCTGCCCTACCTTATGCCAGATCTGCATTGTTGAACCCCACATCTTAGCTGTGAAATGTTTATTGGACACTATTATTGGTAATTGATCAATTGGTTGTTGTTGAATGTCCACAATGAGTAAGTTTACTCTTGGTGAGAGGTTGTAGTAATTTTCCTCACATCCTGAGTGTGCTGATGAAGGTGAACTGGAGTCTTCCAGGCTGTCGTGCTATGTTTGACTTCATTTGCGTATCGCTCACTAACTACAGGGATCATGTCAGTCTATCATGAGACAGCTTATTTCCAGTGAGAACTACATCAAATGAGGTGGTGACTAACAGTCTGATCAGCATGTTTTTCTTGACCAGATGTCAGTCTCCTCTCCCCAATACATGAGTTGTAAATTGGTATCTGGCTTAATATAAATATCCTATCTCAGGTAGTTTGGTTTTTCTGGTATCTCTTATGACCCTATGGTTGGCACCTGACTGACAATTGCGCTTTTGCATGTACAGGTGTACAATAGTGGCATCTTTCATCTCCCGTGGAACTTTCTCGACTTCCTATATACATCGAAAGATGGAGCATCACAAGACCATTTGGTTGGTCAATTTCAGCAGGGAGGGAATTTGACTAGGAAGCCCTACCTCTATGCATCGAGCTGATAGTGTTTCTGACCTCAGTGTGTGCTAGGCTCGAGGTTAACCCCTTGATTAATAGCAACTTGAGGCATACCAGCTATGACTTGTTCACAGATAATGGACAGAATGTTGAGGATAGCGTCAAAATGAGTCATCCAGCGCTCCAAAATTGGGACCTTGTCAGTCAATAGCACCGTGTCATCAGTACTAAGGACAGGAGATGAGTGATGGAATGGAGGACTGTAGACTGTCTTTAGGGCACACATTGAGTCATTGCATCTACAAACCTTTGAATCTCCACCACCTTGTCATGAAGCCAAGCATCTTGCATGGACCCGAGCCTGCGTTGCACAACCGTACGAATATTGTGGAATGCAATCCTTCCGGACGATGAGGAGGGGTTGTTTTGGAATAGTCCAAACAAATAGTGCTTTTCATCCAGCAGGATCTTGAAAGCTATGTTGTTTTCATGGAACCAATCATTATTCCTACAAGTCACATGCCCCAAACACTGCATTGCAGAGAGGTGGATGTCATTCCTTAGAAGACCCATCAATCTTCCACAGTACTCAGTGGGAGATGATCTCTCGCCAGATGACCACTCAGGTCACTGGCGAAGGTTTGTGCATGGGCTGCACTTTGTAGCATGTAGCTCAGTCCCCGATAACCATGCTTAGTCCTCACATGAATGTTATAGTTGGAGACAATGAGCCCATGGTCTGTCCCACACTCAGCATGGCCATAGTAACACAAACGTCTCGTCTATCCCTCCCTTCAGTGATGACATTGTCTGTGACATACCACTGCTTAGATCGAGGGTGCATCCACAATGTTGTATTTTGGGTGGGCAGATGAAACATGGTGTTAGTGATGAAGCAGTCATGAAAGGCACAGGGGCTCAGCAATAGTTGGTCATTACTGTTGCACATTTCTGAGCCATGTACCCCAGGTACTTCCCACCGGGAATGATGGTCAGAGCTGACTCTAGTATTTAAGTCCACAAGGATTATAAGCTTGTCGGACTGGGTGGCGGACGGAATGAGGGTAGGGAGATTCTCGTAGAATGATTCATTTGTCATCCCTGAGTTTGTCATTGCCAGGGCATATGCACTTATCAATGTAGCACATCTCCATTGACCTAATAAGAGCCGAAGCGAGATTAGCCTAACATTGACACCCTTGGAGAGCACAGCAAGCTCTAAGGCCAGGTGGGATCTGGTGGCGAATCCAACACCAGACTTGTGACTTTCTGTACAGGCATAGCCACTCCAAAAAATGTAAAGCCGCCTCCAGCCTCAGTAAGCTGACCATCGTCGGGTAGTCTCACCTCTCTAAGGGGGCAGTCACATCCACCTGATAGTATACTAGCTCTGTGGTTATGAGTGCTGCTCTTCGTTCAGGCCTGTCGGCCCTGGCACTGATCAGCAGGGTGTGGATATTCCAGGAACTGACATTTTCTCACAGATTTGTCTGATGCTGTAACGTGTGCTAAATCAGACATAAGTGGGAAAGACTTGTGCTGTGTCAGCCTCATTCTCTCGTCCTCGGCTACCTTAATTCGTTGGCAAGATGTAATCAATACGACCAGAGGTAGCATGGAATGCAGATTTTTCCTCTGGGATTAGTCTTGAAGCCTCCTTTCCCGTTAACAGATGGTCCACATGGTCACCCTTTACAAAGATGAAACTAATTTACTCGCATATGTTTATGTATTTTTAGCCTTTTACAGACTGACTTAATTTACTAACATGTTTATTTATTATTAACCTTTTACAGATTCACCTAATTTACTAGCATATATTTATCTATTGCTAAGCTTTTATAGATTTACCTAATTTGCAAGCATATATTTATCTATTGCTAACCTTTTATAGATTTACCTAATTTGCTAGCATATGTTTATCAACCATTTACAGACCTGCCTAATTGACTAGATTTGCATCTTGAGTTAAAGCCAAGAGCAGCAACTCTGTACGTCAAATAGTTATGGAGTGGAGACTATAATGTCTGGTCAGGCAAAACATACTGATGAGACATGTTAGTTAGGGTCAGGCAAAATATACTGGCCAAGACCATCCCCTCGACTTCCTTATATTTCTTCCTTAAATGTGCTGTTCTTATTGGCATCCTGGCTAGCAAGGTTGGGGATTGATGTAGTCCCTGTAGTTGTGAGTGACATGCAGATGAAACCAAGCATAGAACAACCGCCTGGTGAATGCTGGTCTACCTTCATCAGCGTGCTCAGGATGTGAAGAAAACTACTGCAACCTACCACTTAGCGCCCTTTTCAGGGTGTACAAAAGAGTAAGCTTACTCATTGTGGGTATTTACAACATGTCAATGGTTTTTTTTTTCTAAAATAGAATTCATTAACATAAAACAAAGTGAGCTAAAATTATAATGGATAGAAATAAAGATGAAGAATATAAGTATCTATAACATGAAATATTGATAATAAAAATATATATTGGAATAATGCATTAAATGTGGTGTAACATGTGTTTAACAAAAATTTGGGTTTATATTTTAAAATAATTTCTCTCACCTGTGTTAAAATCATTGCGTTATCACATGAAACTGCATTGCTGATACCACTTTTGTCCGAGTCAATATTGAATGTGTATTCCATATCCGTGTCTGATTTGGATGCATGACCATTGGTCTGATAAAACAATAAGTTATCTCTTGGATTTTTTTCACCTTTCTATTAGATTATAATTAGACTATAACAAGTTTTTCAAAATACAGCCACTTACAAGAACAAGAGGGCACAACCATAAAGTAAGGTCCAAATTATAAAAATATTTTTGGTCAGAGAGTGGTTAATGCTTGGAATGCATTGCCACATAAAATAGAGGAGGCAGGGACAATTAATGCATTCAAGAATATATTGGATGGGTATTTTTAGATCAAGTGAATGTAAAAGAAACTGATTGTATACAGATTCTGTAGTCTTCTAAACCAGTATAAAGACGTTAAGTTATTGCCCACTCATTCAAATTGTATCACAAAGACATCATTATGACTGGATTAAGAGTAACTTCAAACAGTATTTGAAACCAAAACCTCATATCGTTTTTGTCAGGACCCAGTCCTTTTCTCAGGCAGTCTGAGAATGAATATCGACCCTTTTGAGACGCATACCGATGCAGAGATTTGGTCTGCTGTGGAACATTCCCATCTGAAATCATTTGTGGCTGGTCTGGCTGAAGGCTTGCAACATCAGTGCTCTGAGGGGGGAGAGAATCTCAGGTCTGTGCTACAAAAAGCCTACATAATTAAATGAGAGAGTGAATATTATTTTTTAGACAGGAATTCAAAGTTAAGCAGTTTTGTTCATTTTTCAAGTCATTTTAAATTATTGTTTTGTCACATCTCTTCTGTTATGGTGTGTAGATGCCTTATTTTCTTTTGTGTGGCCTTTAGTCTTCTAAGTCTAATCTAACAAAATGTGTGGCAGGTTACATTGGTGCTATTAGTTGCTCCCCTTTTTGGCCCAGGTAACACACAATCATTACTAGACACAAAATAGACAATCTACACTGGTCTTATTCCCGCTACTTACTAAAATACATTCATCAGTCATCATGTGCCCTCCTTCATGCTATTCGGGAGGAAGACTAACGCCTGGACAGGTACAACATACTGATCAGACATGTTAGTCAAGGGTAGACAACATATACTGACCAAGACCTTCACCTTGTCTTCCTCATATTCCTTTCTGGAAATAAGCTGTTTTCGTAGGAGCCTTGCTAACGGGTTGAGGGATTGACGTTATTCCCATAGTAGTGAGCGACACGCAGATGAGGCCAAGCATAGCACAACCGCTTGGAGGACCCTGGTCCACCTTCATTAGCACGCTCGGGATGTGAGGGAAGCTACTGAAACCCAGGACGGCCAAAAGAGCAAACCTGCTCATTGTGGACATTTGAAACAACATGCTGCTTGGAGAATGGGATCACCACTACAGCTAACCTCCTTGCAGAAGTCTGTATTGGAGCATTATATGTGAGGGAGAAACCGAAAGTAAACTTAATTTGTTTTTCTTAACATAATGTGCCATATTGAGGTAATTTGACTCCGCTTTGTACTTTTGTGGATGTACGAGGACGTCAGTAAATAGTTCACAAATAGCTATTTAGGAAAACAAAATAAATGAGATCCAAACTTGAAAACCATTTATTGTTGCACTTACATTGTCTCTTATTTCCACCAACATTGATACACTTATCCCATGGCTTTATCAGTGCACCAAAATCTGTAGCTAGAAGTTTTAGGTCTACTGTGTCAACCACGTTTACACTTCATGTTCAACCTCTTCGTTATTCGCGAAATGTCTTCCACTAAGGTGAGATTATGCTATACGCTAAACCATGTGAACACTTTATTGCAGTTGCTATACTGTTTGTTGTTACTCACCTGTTTAGTTCAAATCATTTCCCTCACCTACCGCATAGATGTTTTGGTTGCAATCTGAACAGGATCACCAGGTCGGACAATTTTTTAGCGTCCTTGAGAAAACTTATCGACCTAGTTATGCACTGCTTTACGTGGCAAACACGTCTCACCATATACAGGAAGCATTTCCTTATGAATATACTTTGCTACCAAAAAACTCACAAGTGTGCACTGTTCTTTGGTTGTACACTCTGTGAGCATGAACACCATTTTGAATCTGAGCTGCACGTGTGCATGCGACAACTAGTGTCGGCTGTCTACAGTAATCACAAAGATGTATATTGCTGCCACCTATTGACACCCTTACAAACTACCACCTACATTTGTCAGCTATCCCATATCAGTTTGTGACCTACTTACTGACTTGTCCTTGTAGTTTTTGTGACATTCTATTTTGATATGATGCGTTTTGGCAGTCATACTTTGTGACAATTTTTAACATACATTCTAAGGTGTTCATATTGATGGTGAATATAGACTAGCGCCACAGCACCCTACTTTGTATGTCATAAAATATGGCAGGAGATGACAACCTCGTGTAAAACAAAGTGCAAATGCACATTCGTTCCTTCACACATAATTTTTGAGGAACTGAGATGCTAATCCGGTCAGGCACAATATACTGTCCAGAATGTCACTTCAGGGTCAGGCACAATATACTGACCAGAATGCCATTTCAGGGTCAGGCACAATATACTGACCAAGATCACTCTCTTCCATGTAACATTCTCTGGAGGCAGGCTGTTTTCAAGGCAGTCTGGCTGACTAGATGTGGATCGATGTGATTCCTGTTGTAGTGAGAGTCACGTAGATAAAGCCAGGCATAGCACAAACGCCTGGAGGAGAGGACCACGGTTCACCATCATCAGCACGCTCAGGATGTGAACAAAGCTACTACAACCTGCCACTTAACCCCATTTTTAGGGCACACAAAAGAGTAAACTTACTCTTCTTCTTCTTCTTCTTCTGCGTTCATTCTCAATCTCTCTCTACCAAGCCCTGGACAAGGTTATGCAAGTAGCAGGAAATAGTCCGGAGAACGAATTGCTAGTTTACAGTTTGACCGCTATATTTGCACCTTTTGGTCCGACACGTCCGTCTTCGGCAGCAGTAAATTTACTCATTGTGTGCATTAAACAACAGCAGCACAGAATTTCTACAAGGCCAATTGTAGTGGTGACCTCAATGCTCCTACTGGAGAGAAAAGGAACATATGATGATAGCAGGGGGCAGTGGCCCTGTACTTTGCTTCCTAACAAGGGGCATGCGATCCACTGTGTGAAAAATACATTAATGTTTACAGAATAACAGTTGTAAAAAAAAGAAGTGCCAACCTATTTGCTGTTATAAGATTCTTGTCAGGTGTGCAAGTGGGGTAGGTTACAATTACTTTCTGTACTTAGAGGAGTGATTGCAAATGAGAAAAAAACTGTCTGCTAAACTGGATGCAGTGGGATTCGAACCAAGTGCATTTGGATTGTGAAACTGATGTTTCATTCAACATTTTTGGTTAGTTAGTTAAGGTAAAATCTTCGATTTGAAAATTCAGACACTTTCCGATAAACTAGAGTTCTGAAACTTTCACAACATGTACAAACTTGATGACAATACATTTTAACGATATTCTTGGGACAATTTGAAGTGAAATGAAACGTGCTTGATATACAAAAAACGATGCCTATTACCAGTTGAACAGAAGAGAGCAGGTCGTGGTCTTCAGACTCCGCACAGGCCACAACAGACTAAGGTACCACCTATTCAATAAACTGAAGATAGGTGGCACTGACGAATGCACTTGTGGTACCGGGAAAATGACCGCTGAACAGCTGTTGCAAAACTGCCCGACATAACGAGGACCAGAGAAAGCACATGTGGCCATCACCAGTGGCAATACTAGACAAGCTCTATGGCAGTGTCGACAGCCTCAGGATGATCGCTGCTTTCTTCGAAAAAATACAGGTTGACGTTTGACAGCGTACGAAGAAGAAATGTGCTTGATTGTCTGCGTAGTGAAAACAAACTGTTACATACTTTTTTCCTAAACTTTATTTTCAATTGACATGGTGATTTAGTGCTGTAATCCTCACCTAGAGTGCTAGAGTTCCGTGGTTCAAATCCTAGATGTTCTATTACTTTTATTTCATTGAATTTTCTGTTTAAAGTCTTGTTTTAATATTTTATCAATATATTCCATTTGATTATGACATCATTTTAAGGATAACATTCAGTGTATGTGTATGTGTGTTTATCACATTCACATTATCCTCGGCATCAGTCTGACAAATATGCCGTATGCGAGGAAGCCAACAATCTTTTGCAATGTTGAACCAATGCAGGCCTAAGTCTTTGGTCAGTCCATCTCACCATCACATAGGTGGGTGGCCTCGTGGATGTATACAGGCATATGGCCACCAAAACGTTGTTCAACGTGTCCATCTGTTGTCAGGCATGCACACTACATGGCTAGCACAACAAAGTTTGCATGATATCGTTGCTTTCAAAACATCCTGAACCAAAATTTGATGTTGAAATTTTTTTGTTCGGATTTTATCCTGTATTAACATTTTTTTTTATGTGTCAATCCATTGCTATTCATCATATGTTTTGCGCTAGTTCCACATTTCTCTTCCATAAATCGTTGCTGAAATGGCCATGGAATTGAACGTGTGTGCACTTGTGTGGTGTCATTCATCTCTTGGAGTATTGGAGTTAAAGAAATACCAAGCCACTTTTCGTCGTCTAGAGATTTCTTGGTCAATTCTTGTGGTTGGCATTTATCTCTTGGTCTAGGTAGATATAGGAGTTGACATCTTCTATTGTTTTCTTCTTCTAGCTTAATGCCCTGCTTTGGATAGCAAGGGTTTCTGAGGCATTTTGTTTTACTTTTATTTAAAGTCAGACCAGCAGCTCTGCTGACCCCATTAAGGTCGTTCTAGGGTTGTTGGTCTTCCTTAATTGTATGACTGATGAGCATGATGTCATCTGCAATTCGTAAATGGGTGAGCCACTCGCGATCTATATTAATATATATGTCAATCCGATTTAAATGTTGGAAAAACTCTTCGAGAGCTGCTGTAAATAGCATTGGGGAGATAGTGTCGCCCTGTCAGACTCATTTTGCTATTAAAACATCTACTGGACGGTGGCATAGAATGATGGATGTATTGCAGTCTTTCTTAGTTTCCTCAATCAATTTGATATAGGTTTCAGAGATGCCCTGGTTTCTGAGAGCATTTACCACAACATTGGTCTCGATACTGTCAAATGCTTTCTCATAATTGATAAATACAAGACATATGGGTATACGCAGTTCATGTACCCTCTCCATAAGTTGATTTATCTTGTGGAGGTGGTCAGTGGTGAAGAAACCTTTCCTGATGTATGTGTATTTGCTTTATAATATTACATATGCATGTAAGTGTGTGAGTCATATAATAATATTATATTATAATAATATAATAATTTAATGTAAGAAATATTTCACATTTCTAAAAAACAAAATATAATAAAATAAAATAAATTTTCAAAAACGCTTTTATTTTAAAATGCACTAAAAGGTGTACAATAATTCAGTTCTATTAACATAGTTTACTTTATGTTTATGTCTTACGCCAATCACTCATTATATTTCCTCACAAGTATGAAATAAAATCTTGGACACTGATAAGTATTCAGTAGTATTTAGTTGTATACAAGTATTCAGCATAAGGCGTAAAAGTAAAGCTAAGTAAAATTTATCGTATTTCTAGGACTATTGTCTTCACAGAATAAGACTACAATACATATATGGATCCACAACTATTGTGTTCACAGAATAATATCAATGTATCTCCCATGAAACTAACAAACAAAAAATGTTCTTGTTCCAGTGTGGGTCAACGCCAGCTGGTTTGCTTGGCACGTGCTTTATTGAGAAAAACTCAGGTCCTGATATTGGATGAGGCCACAGCCGCCGTGGACCTCGAGACTGATGATCTCATACAGGCGACTATACGGACAGAGTTCCAGAAGTGTACTGTTCTAACCATCGCTCACAGACTGAACACTATCATGGATTATACGAGGTCTGTGACACACTTCTTATATCTTACATAAGGTACAAAAAGAATGTCTGCGACATTAGTGAACTGCAAACAAAGGCCTCAAACCTTTAAAAGTTTATGTGGACCTATTGTATATGAGGATGGGGGGATAGACATGAGCACAGTGGTTATTGGCACGGCTCACAACCCAACCTTGCATATGTTTTGGCTCATACACCAGCAATATTCATACCCCTGTGGGAAGTATATCCATTTAAAATTATTGCTGCAAGTTAGATGCACAAAGACTGTAAGGTACACAACACAGTAAAACACAGTCCATCATAAGATTCAAGGCTTATGGTAAGAACACAATTAATGACCACCTGATGATAACACTACAAAATTATTAAATGGTAAATCCACAGATTGCAGTAGTTTGAGATCAACTAGGTAACCAGGGTTACCAGATGTAAATTTGGTAAAGTTGGCAAACAAGTTGCCAGAACGCTGCCACACCTGTTAAATTATTTGTTTCTTAATGCAGTCTTTATATTTAAACTCATATATATATTATTCTAAGGTGTATTTCAGGCTGTACTGCTTAGATTTACGACCATACTATCATGGCGTATAAACAGTACACATATTTCCGGATATAACAAATATGGCGGTATCCACGAGATACAAAATTGTATCTGTGATTTTTGGGATGGAAAGTAGTTTTGAAAATTTTAGAAATGACCAAACTAAAAGGCTCATGACAGAAGAACAAGCCATTGGAATTATTCAAAAATTATTCAATCTAAAATTTTCAAAACTACTTTCCATCACAAAAATCACAGATACAATTTCGTATCTTGTGGATACCGCCATATTTGTTATATCCGGAAATATGTGTACTGTTTATACGCCATGATAGTATGGCTATAAATCTAAGCAGTACAGCCTGAAATACACCTTAGAATAATGGTCCACCCATCATACCGATTCATAGGTGTTTCGAAGAGTGGGGTATTCACACACACACTGGTGTATCGGTGTCATGGGCTCAAATGGTTGATGAGGTCTTGGAATATAATTTTAAACATACTTCTTTAGCGGCGTTTCTCCTGAAAGGATGTTGTGTCATAGTTTATAACAAGACTGCGCAATATGTGCGCCTTTTGATCTGACACAACCGGTTTCAGTTTGTCAAGTAGCATGATCTTCATTTATTTTCAATGATATAAAAGTAGGCCCTAATTTTTCATTGTGAAAATTCATAAAGACCATGGGATGAAAAAAGTAGGACCACTTTCATCTTCTAAACATATCATAAAGGGCGTAACGTTTCACCATCATTTATTTTTCAGTGAGTTCTTTCAGTTTGTAGTGTTCATTATAACCATTATATTATTTCAAAACAAGTTTGAATCTTTGAATATTGCCCATAGAACCCCTTTACAACGGGGATTGCTTGAGGAGAGAGAATTTACAATGTCTAGTGCTGAAAAAGTCACGATTTAATTTCAGCATTTCAGTGATATTGCATGACTAATCATCACATTCATATTCAGTTATTTGATTTATTATTTTGTACTAATTTTTAAGACTTACATTTTTTGCTTGTTTTTTTTCAGAATCATGGTTCTTGACAATGGGAAAATTAAGGAGTTTGATTCACCTCAGAATTTGTTACAAAATCATAACACAATATTTTATGGGATGGCAAAAGATGCAAGATTGGTCTAGTTAATTTATTACCAAAGTTGAGATAACATGTTTTGTATATAACTAACATCTATATGTGGTACATTTCAAACATTTGTGTCATGGATTTGTCAGAAGGACTGTAATAATGTATACCAAAAATTAAATTAACAACTTGCCTAGCCACATGACAAGGTAAATGAACCTTGCCGTCGTTGACTGATGTCATCAGCATGTGAATAGAGTTTTGACATGACAGCCTGTAACAGTTACCTGTAAATCAAACAGTTCAATCACATTTCCATTAGTTCACTTCACATTCTTTTATGGGAGTTTTTCCCTTCAAGAGTTGTGTTATTACAAATTGATTGATTGATCCACCTTTTCTCTCAAAGTGAAGCAGTAGGCCAATACTATTGCTGGCCCTTTTACAGGAAGCTTGTATTTGTGGACATTTGCATTGGCAATTTCAATATCAGTGGTTTCACATGGTGAGGTTTTTTAGGCTTCATACACAACCCTATTTAGTCACCTTGTATGACAACTGGAAGGTTACAGTGCTACTTTTTTGTCAACTTTCGTACCACTCTAGTGTTATCACAGATTTTTTAAATATATATTTTAACATCCTTTAAGTGTCACTTTGTCCTAGTCTCAAAATACAAATTCAGCTATTACGGTCTCCTAAAATAAACTTCTTTGTTCATCCTGAAAAGGATGGTTTGTTACATCGCATATTTTACAACGAGGCTGTGATAAGTTCGCCTTTCAACCCAACATAACCGGTTTCAGCATGGCACATTTTTTAGATCCGATTTGCTTTCTCGTCTTGATTTCCAGGGCTGCTACTGATGGTGTGTTTTGGAACCCACCTGGGGTTAACACATTTTCAGAAAGTCACTTATTATTCAATATTTTACAAAGTGTGTTTGTTTTTTAGTTACAGATACTTGATCAGACCTATATATTTTTGCCACGTTTTTCACAACCTTGCCATTTCATTTATTTATCCTTGCATGGACAATTTTCCCTTGTGTGGGTTTTGGGTGATCTATTGAATGAGTTGTCATCAGCTAAGGTTGACATGCATCGTTTTCTTACAGTCGTGAAATGTTTGCATATGTATATCTTTGAGGTGACTTCTTAGCTGTTAAAGTGAATTAGAATGACAAGAAAATATGAGAGAGGTCTTATTTAAATATTTTGAAAAGTAATATCAGAAATCAAATGTTGGTTGAAAGTGTGATATGTCTCATTGTGACATTGCCCTGTTGTATTCGCCTGATATTGTATTCTCAAAAATATTCATATTTATTAATTGTATAACATTACATATAAATGACAAGCTCTTGTAAGTACTTATACTCATGTGGTAGTCTAGCTAACCAGTGATTTGCCAAATTTGCTCAACTTTTCTCACCAGAAAGCCTAAACATGTATATATAACCTTTTACAAATATTGAAGTTTTCAAAATCCGGGATCACCAAAAATGATATGTAAAACTCACAACTATTTGAACTTTACTTCCCCAAAAAGGCACTGGATATGATAATATCTAATACTTTAGAGAATCAGAAAGAAGGCAATGTATATGATATTAACGAATAGAAAGACAGAAAGAGCGAAAGAGGAAATCATGTGTCAACAGTATTACATGCTTCTTTTGAACAAGAAACATGACCATCTTTGGCTAGCAATATTGTCAAGAGAATTAACTCTCCTCCATGAGAGGAAGTTGTTACAGTCTGAAAGCTTCACCTATAGCACTGCAGTTTGTAATCCAAACATATCATCAATTTCAAATGTTTTCACCAAGTCATCAAACGTTACTTCGAATACTTGGGATTCTGGTATTCAAACAAGCAGGTTATGCCTACTGCAAGGTAGCCAAAATTATCCTTAGCACATTCTTTTTTGCGATTTTATTTCCAGTGGCTTATGAAGCCTGGAAAAAGGTAGGTCAAATATTGACTTGTTTGTATCAGTTGAAGTTTTTGTGGTTTACAATATATACAGGATGGGAAACCCATATCAATCTAGGTAAACAAAATTGAGTATCTAGATGTACTTAATGTTATTCTATTTTTTGTTAGGTGTATAACAATACAGATTTTGCAATGATTGCATTTATTCTGAGCTTTGAATATACTGTCATACCATTTTGTTAACTTATGTATGTTTTTATGTCTATTTATTGAACTCCCATTGACTTATGTATACACCGGTTTCACTTTATATCTATTCCAATTGTGCCAGCTGTGTCGAAGCACAACTACAGCACACAGCGTATGTCCGCTTGCATGTGCAGTATTTTTATTTTCTTTTAATGTAGAGTCCTCTCTTAACTCTTATGTTAGACCTGATGAGTTTGCGTTAAGTTAGGTCTGGTGAGATTACTTTAAGTTAGACCTAGTGACATTGTTCTAATTTAGACCTGGTGAGATTGCTTTTTAAGAATAGCGTCTCTATTTCCTTCTGCATTTTTAGAATAAAAATTTAGATTGTTTTGTTTTCAATTATTATAGTTTTCATTTGACCACTGTACAGTATATTTAGGGTTTTTATATGTGTTTTACAGTTTTGAGGGGTTTCTCTATCTGTGTGATGATTGGGGAACATAATATTTTCATAAATAGAAAACTCATTGTTTACTTCCAAACATCTACCAGAACAAAAAACAAAACTGTAGAAGTTATATTTCTGGTCTGTTGGCTTCATGGAAAGAACAATGAGACCATATGACTAAGACGAGGAGGACTAATTGGGCATGTCAATTTTAAGAGGAATATCATTGCCATATGTTCATTTCATTACAGTAAGAACTTTGAGCCACTGCTACAATTTCCGTCCCTGAAAGAAGCCTGGATAAAAGAATTTATGTGTCTCTAAAAGAGGTGGCCTCTGTGGTCTGCTCATGCACAGAATGAGGATGCCAGCCCCATACACAACCCTACTGTCACCATTTACAATATGCATTGTGGTAGTTCTCCAAGCTACTTGTTCTGCACTCTTATGAATGTTCTCTGGTGGCAGGCTCACCACTACAGTTGATCACCATCATTTTCCAAGTTCCTAGATGTTTTTACTTGAGAGGGTCTTCATCTTCTTCGGTGTTCATCCAAAAACGGCCCTTGTGTTCTAGTTTACAGCAAGGCTGCGATATCTGTGCCTTTTAGCCCTTTTATATCCTGTTTCAGCACAGCAATTTTTGAGCCAGGTTTGCCTTCCCGCTGTAATCCATATTCTCTTATCCAGACTAACGAGTGCAGCCTATTTGCAGGTCTGCCACTTGGAAATGGAATAGGGTCTTGGTCAGCTGTTTTGCTAACCGTAATGCAAGCATCGAGCTATGAGTCCATGGCTGCTATCAACGCATTCATTGCTACATCTTTGGCCTTCACTTGTGAGGGTCTGAGAATAGTAGAGTGGATAATGTTAGCTTCTCATGATAAGGACACTGGATTCGATCTCCAGTCTCGACAGGCTTCATTCAGTCTACTCAACTGTAAATTGGCACTCGACTTACTGTTAGGGAAGGAAAGGTATTTTTTTTAATGCTGAGACCTCATACAATAAAGTATCTTACCACTTAATCCGCAATTGGACAACCATTTTTTTTTAAATTTGAGAGCATGGGATGAAGATAATGAAGATTTGAGAGCATGGGATGAAGATAACAAAGATTTGAGAGCATGGGATGAAGATAACGAAGTAAGAAACTTGCCAGTGACAGACATTTTATTGTGATTTTATTTGACAGTGGAGTTTGTTGTTTAACATTGTTTTGATATAGTATACCACCTGCTACCTGTTTTATTGAAGTTCATGCCCACACCAGATCAATGTTTGCTGCTAGTCTTACCTACTAATAAATGGCAACATTTGAAATCCAGCATACATGTGTTGTGTTATATTGTTTATTGCATTAGAGTTTTTGGATATATTAGGTTTGAGTAGTAGCAGTGGTAGTAGTTGTGGTGGTGGTGGTGGTAGTGGTAGTAGTAGTGGTGGTAGTAGTTGTGGTGGTGGTGGTGGTAGTGGTAGTAGTAGTGGTGGTAGTAGTTGTGGTGGTGGTGGTGGTGGTAGTAGTAGCAGTAGTGGTGGTAGTAGTTGTGGTGGTGGTGGTGGTAGTAGTAGCAGTAGTGGTGGTAGTAGTTGTGGTGGTGGTGGTGGTGGTGGTGGTAGTGGTAGCAGTAGTGGTGGTAGTAGAAGCAGTAGTGGTGGTAGTAGTTGTGGTGGTGGTGGTGGTAGTGGTAGTAGTTGTGGTGGTGGTGGTGGTGGTAGTGGTAGCAGTAGTGGTGGTAGTAGAAGCAGTAGTGGTGGTAGTAGTTGTGGTGGTGGTGGTGGTAGTAGTTGTGGTGGTGGTGGTGGTGGTGGTAGTAGAAGCAGTAGTGGTGGTAGTAGTTGTGGTGGTGGTGGTGGTGGTGGTAGTGGTAGTAGTTGTGGTGGTGGTAGTGGTAGCAGTAGTGGTGGTAGTAGAAGCAGTAGTGGTGGTAGTAGTTGTGGTGGTGGTGGTGGTAGTAGTTGTGGTGGTGGTGGTGGTAGTAGAAGCAGTAGTGGTGGTAGTAGTTGTGGTGGTGGTGGTGGTGGTGGTGGTAGTAGTAGCAGTAGTGGTGGTGGTGGTGGTGGTAGTAGCAGTAGTGGTGGTAGTAGTTGTGGTGGTGGTGGTAGTGGCAGTGGTAGTAGTTGTGGTGGTGGTGGTGGTAGTAGTAGCAGTAGTGGTGGTAGTAGAAGCAGTAGTGGTGGTAGTAGTTGTGGTGGTGGTGGTGGTGGTGGTGGTAGTAGTAGCAGTAGTGGTGGTGGTGGTGGTGGTAGTAGCAGTAGTGGTGGTAGTAGTTGTGGTGGTGGTGGTAGTGGCAGTGGTAGTAGTTGTGGTGGTGGTGGTAGTAGAAGCCCCTTTTCAGTCACATCTGACTATAGGTTGATGCGACCTTGCAGTTGCAACTCTCTACTAAGTTTTTGGTTTTTCATTTCATTTTGATGTTGTCTCTTCACTTCCCTGTGTTGTATGAGCTTATTTTACCCCAGCTTGAGGTAGCTTTCAGGCTGCATCTCCATTTGTATCGGTCTGCAGCTATGTCTTCCCAAGATGTCAGAGCCAGAGCCTTCATGTCCCGCTTACATGTGTCTTTGACCTGCAGCTGTGGTCGACCAACTGTTCTTTTACCACACACCAGCTGCCTATAGAAAATATGTTTGGGGATGTGACCGTTTTCCATGCGATGAACATAGCCACACCATCGCAGTCTTTGTTGGCAAATAAGAGTGTATATACTTGGAAGACCAGTGCGAGAATTCACCTCCATATTTGTCACCCTGTCTCTCCATGATATGCCAAGGATGGATCTCATGTGCTGTAGGTTAAAGGTGTAGAGCCTATGCTCTTGTTTGGCATATGTTGTCCACATTTCGCTGCCATATAGAAGCGTACTGCTGACACATGCATTGTAGACCATGTCCTTGGTCTTGGCTGTAAGTTTGGGGTTTTCCCAGACATAGGAATGGACATTCCAGAATAGGTTTCAGTAGCATATTGGTTTTAAGTGCCAGAATTATCATAGTACCGGTAAGGGTATCGAGTTCAAGCCCTGTGTGCCCTTGATACAGTCCAGTGAATGAACTGACAGCAGCCAGTGGCTCTCAGTTGGCTGCTTGAAACAGGGTCAGAAAATCATAGCTGACCAAGACCCTATTTCACATCAGGGTCAGCAAATCATAGCTGACCAAGACCCTATTTCACATCAGGGTCAGCAAATGATAGCTGACAAGACCCTATTTCACATCAGGGTCAGCAAATGATAGCTGACCAAGACCCTATTTCACATCAGGGTCAGCAAATCATAGCTGACCAAGACCCTATTTCACATCAGGGTCAGCAAATGATAGCTGACCAAGACCCTATTTCACATCAGGGTCAGCAAATCATAGCTGACCAAGACCCTATTTCACATCAGGGTCAGCAAATCATAGCTGACCAAGACCCTATTTCACATCAGGGTCAGCAAATGATAGCTGACCAAGACCCTATTTCACATCAGGGTCAGCAAATCATAGCTGACCAAGACCCTATTTCACATCAGGGTCAGCAAATCATAGCTGACCAAGACCCTATTTCACATCAGGGTCAGCAAATCATAGCTGACCAAGACCCTATTTCACATCAGGGTCAGCAAATCATAGCTGACCAAGACCCTATTTCACATCAGGGTCAGCAAATGATAGCTGACCAAGACCCTATTTCACATCAGGGTCAGCAAATGATAGCTGACCAAGACCCTATTTCACATCAGGGTCAGCAAATCATAGCTGACCAAGACCCTATTTCACATCAGGGTCAGCAAATCATAGCTGACCAAGACCCTATTTCACATCAGGGTCAGCAAATCATAGCTGACCAAGACCCTATTTCACATCAGGGTCAGCAAATCATAGCTGACCAAGACCCTATTTCACATCAGGGTCAGCAAATGATAGCTGACCAAGACCCTATTTCACATCAGGGTCAGCAAATCATAGCTGACCAAGACCCTATTTCACATCAGGGTCAGCAAATCATAGCTGACCAAGACCCTATTTCACATCAGGGTCAGCAAATGATAGCTGACAAGACCCTATTTCACATCAGGGTCAGCAAATGATAGCTGACCAAGACCCTATTTCACATCAGGGTCAGCAAATCATAGCTGACCAAGACCCTATTTCACATCAGGGTCAGCAAATGATAGCTGACCAAGACCCTATTTCACATCAGGGTCAGCAAATCATAGCTGACCAAGACCCTATTTCACATCAGGGTCAGCAAATCATAGCTGACCAAGACCCTATTTCACATCAGGGTCAGCAAATGATAGCTGACCAAGACCCTATTTCACATCAGGGTCAGCAAATCATAGCTGACCAAGACCCTATTTCACATCAGGGTCAGCAAATCATAGCTGACCAAGACCCTATTTCACATCAGGGTCAGCAAATCATAGCTGACCAAGACCCTATTTCACATCAGGGTCAGCAAATGATAGCTGACCAAGACCCTATTTCACATCAGGGTCAGCAAATGATAGCTGACCAAGACCCTATTTCACATCAGGGTCAGCAAATGATAGCTGACCAAGACCCTATTTCACATCAGGGTCAGCAAATCATAGCTGACCAAGACCCTATTTCACATCAGGGTCAGCAAATCATAGCTGACCAAGACCCTATTTCACATCAGGGTCAGCAAATCATAGCTGACCAAGACCCTATTTCACATCAGGGTCAGCAAATCATAGCTGACCAAGACCCTATTTCACATCAGGGTCAGCAAATGATAGCTGACCAAGACCCTATTTCACATCAGGGTCAGCAAATCATAGCTGACCAAGACCCTATTTCACATCAGGGTCAGCAAATCATAGCTGACCAAGACCCTATTTCACATCAGGGTCAGCAAATCATAGCTGACCAAGACCCTATTTCACATCAGGGTCAGCAAATCATAGCTGACCAAGACCCTATTTCACATCAGGGTCAGCAAATCATAGCTGACCAAGACCCTATTTTACCTCCAAATGGAAACCTTTGGAGAAGACTACAATAATGTGGTCTGGCTAAGAAAAGCGGGAAGGCAAACCTAGTCCTAAAGTGTCATGCTGAAACTGGATATAGCAGGCAGAAATACGCAAATATTGCAGTTTCACTGTAAACTGGAACACAATGCCACAGCAGCCATTTTACAACGAATGCAGAAGAAGAAGCACTGGTCTTGTCTGGGTAGTTTCAGTCTACCCATCTGTAAATGGCTATCTGACTTACTCTTAAGGCAGCAGCAACAAAATGAACTTGTCACCTCAATGCACACCAAAATAAACAAATAAGCTGAGACAGTAAACTCTCTAAAACTTCCAACATTTCATATTTGTTAGCTTTTTATTTTCCATCATTTATTGCTCATTTCCGAACACAAATTGGGATGACGTGTGTAGTGAGACGGACAGCCTGTGAAATAAAATCATGAGATGGTGGATGTTACAAAATGTGAAAGGGATGATTGGTTGTAGTTATTATTAAAAATGTCTTTTTGAAAGTAAAGGTCAAGCAGGATTCTGGATATTTAATCCCGTCTTCAAAACTTTCCCAGCCATATTCTGGTTGTAGAAGACGAAGGTACCTGCCAGATGTGCTCATAATTACATTGTGGCCATCTTGCATTTAATACCTCTGTTACATAAGGGTGGCTAGCCTTGTCCTATTGGCTTTTGGAAGGGTTTTTATATACAAAAATCTTCCTTGTTAGAAAGTGTGTGATATGGAACGACAGTTATCGTTTTTTAAAAATCCCAACCACATAGTACATATATATATTTATTTTTTGTGTATGAAAGGTTTGCCTCTCTGTATTCTACTGGCGATGACATGACACTTTCAACTCCTTTTATGTGTTATCAGAACGTATTAATCAGTACGTGATTGCGTGTGTGCGTCTGTATGTACCTATGATAGTTAAAACAATCTCTATGGTCAAACCCCACCAAAGTACAATAAAAGGGCCTCACCCTGAGGGGGTGTGTTATTATGTGTGTGTATGAAAGGTTATAAACCCTTGGAGTGGAGTATGAGATCCCCATGCCGGATAGTATAGAAATGTGTGTGACAGCATTCAAAATATATATATATTTATATATATACACACACACACACACGCATGCACACATGTACATATATATATGCACATACATATATATGCCAGGAATGAGAAAAAGTGCGACTCCAATTGTTATGTTCCAGATTGCTAATATGTTAAAGGAGATAATATCCATTTATGTTATAAGACAAAAAATAATGTCTCTATGTTAAAAGACAGACTGAAGCAATTGTCCCCACTGAATATAGCAGAGGAAAGCCATATTCACCATCTACCAGAGGAAAGAGAAACGGGAAATAGGTTTTTTTTGTACCACCCCATTGGGAAAATCTTTGCCTGCCAGTCATAAAAACACACCAACAGAAACGGCGGCCACCAAGGAGACTACACCTAATATCCTGAAGACATGTGCCTTGGAGACAGTCTTTAGCTACCAAAAATCAGCAATCCTGATCTAAACGGATGAATCAGCATTCAAATCTACCTCTTTTGCAGGGTATGGTACCTATTTGAAATACCTGAATAGGTCCATATACGAGTTTTGTGATTCATGCGGCGAATACCGTCTTATCAACCACACCACATAAATCACTTTTCTGTAGAAAACACCACTGTGGTTGTCAAACAAAGTGTTTTCACCCAGGTTACAGAAATAGATCAACTGTGATGGTGTTTCTACGCTTTGTAAGGATCCAACTGGAGACAAGAAGAAGTGAAGTGGTTATTTATAAAGTGTTGGAACGTTCGTTATACTAGCTACTGTATATCTGAGTTGGTCCCAGTTCCCTTTCTTGCCTTTCCCTAATTGTAAATCATGTATTTTTGCCTGCTGTGTGCAGTGAGACATATTGTTACCCGGAGATTGAGCCCATTTCTTGACTACATCGATACCTGAGCAATGTATGTTTTCACTGACACAACTCTCAAGCAGAATACCAAAGGTTGTTTACAGTGGATCCCATTCTACTGCAATATTGAAGGCAATGTATCTAGGCAAACTAGCAAAGTGTGGAGGAGCATCCCCACAAACAGACCTGTGCATTACATATAATGAGGCCAAAACAATAAGTGAAGCCTACTTCATGGGGAAATGGGTTGATCTACACTTCGACTTCCGAAAAGAAGTTAAGTTCAAGTGCCATCTCAGCATCGAAGGTCGGCTGCAATGGATCTTCAGTGTACTCTTTCTCTTGTTGTAATGATGCAATCTGATATGCTTTTCAAGTCCATCTCCTGATGTTATCCACCCACTGAAAACATTGTTTGCCTCTTGTTATTCATTGTCAATGTTTCTGTGCCATAAAGTATTGACGAGAATACATCAGGTCAGGTCAGGTCATCCCGTAACCGGTGAGGTCGTTGACGCACACATGAAGACATCCTCACAACCCCACACCACCCGTCTCTGTCAGCGGCCGATACCTGTGCCTCTTCTGTTTGGAGATTGGCCCATTCTTTTATGTTGTCCTCCCACCTCTTTTTAGGACGGCCTCTTCGTCGTCTGCCTTGCACCTTTCCATGCAGGATCGTATTTGCAAGACCATTTGATCTCGATATCTGACCGTACCAAGCGAGTCTTCTTCTTTTAACAGTTGCCGAGACGTCTTCGAAAGGCCCTATTGCTGTTGTAATTTTATCTCATATTTCCTATGTCCATCTTTGTACGTGACGTTTAAAGGTCTTCAGAAACATCTCATCTCCAAGGCCTGTATCCTTTGCTGAAGGTCAGCTGTAATTGCCCATGTGTCACAAGCATAGAGGAATAATGATAGGAACAATATATGCATTAATCTGATCCATAGCAAGGTCATGCTTAGATTAATCCTCAACTGATTGAAACCCGAAGCAGAGAACATCATTGCTGAGGAGCGAGCAGGGTTCAGACAGGGATGAAGCACTACAGAACAGATATTTAATTTAAGGCTGCTAAGCGAGAAATATCTAGAACATCAGTTCTTGTGAATGGGAGGTGAGCGGACTGGTTTCGCACATCAGTTGGTGTGAGACAGGGTTGTACCCTCTCTCCAACTCTTTTCAATATTTTCCTTGAGGGAATTATGAGTGAGGCACTTGGAGGTCACGTTAGTACTGCCAAGATAGGGGGCCGAACGATTACCAATCTTCGTTTTGCAGATGACATCGATGGGTTGGCGGATTCAGAAGCATAACTCCAGGAATGGGTCAGAAGGCTCGATGAAACAGCTCTTGACTATTGTATGGAGATAAACGCTGGAAAGACAAAATTAATGACCAACAGCGCTGAGGGCTTCAATGGTAAGATAAAAGCTAATGGCCAGGAACTCTGAAGTGGTTGACCGTCTTAAATATCTGGGCTCGATTGTCAGTGATGAAGGATCAAAATGTGAGGTGTTGGCTAGAATAACACAGACAATACGGCCTGAAATGTGGCATGATAAAAGGTTAGCACTAATTACAAGTATACATAATACCTGACAATTCTCATTTTCAAATTCTTATTGATCTGTTTGGATGTCAGTATGTGTCGCATGTTGTTGAATATCATCTTGGCTATACCTGTGTGAAAAAGATGGCGCCGGACATGGTCGCAGTCGATTTCCCTCTTGATAAAACGGTGTTTTGTTTGTGTTTTCTATGATAACTCTCGGACTATTAACGTGATTCCTGGATATAAATGTGCCGACTTGTGAATTAAGCATACTAATGTGAAAGAAGTGATGCAACGAAGTATATAACAGTGTATTTTTAGTCGTGAAAGGTAGACTAATGTGTACAGTTTCGATGGGATAAAGCGTGGCCGAAACTTGACCCGGTCAAAAATTTGTGTCGCTCCGTGCCTTATCGTGACCCAGATAACGAAGCATGAACACTGAAACGAAGGAGGTCATTCTGACCCCGTCAAACATACGGTACTTCAGAAAGGAGCTCATCGCGCTGCGATCAGCACACTACGTCCCTTCAAACTCAGATCTACATCTGTTGCGTGTGCTGAAAATACACTTAACCGAGGAGGCATCGGAACTCACAAGTATGCCATCAAGGCGAAAGACCAGAGGAACGAGAGGTGGAAGAAGAATAGACAAACAACTGCACCCAGAAACAGATACCTCAAAGCTCCACCCCAGCGATAAAAGAGAAGGGAAGGGCTACCGAGAAAATGAGGCACACGCTGACACCATACTGTCTGCATCCGAACCCTTCACTAGAAGTCTTGACAATGTCTTGCCTCTAGAACATGTTGAGTCCGGACGAGAGAGTGAGGAAGATCCTGCGCACTTCTCCCTCACTATAAACACATTGCGCAACTCACGACATCACCTTACAGATCACACCCTGACTAGCAGCTCGCAACTGGCAGGGCCCCTAAACTGCAGCGGCGGAACAGGCAGAAAACGATCACGAAAACTACCTATCACGCTTGCAGCATGGAATGTCCGCACACTACTGGACAACACCAAAGCAAACAGACCCGAACGACGGACAGCACTGATCGCCAGGGAACTGGCTAGATACAACATCTGCATAGCTGCCCTGAGCGAGACACGACTGGCAGAGGAAGGGCAGATCACAGAAGAAGGCGCTGGTTATACTTTCTTCTGGAGCGGGCGCAGCAAAGAAGAACGCCGTGAAGCTGGAGTTGGCTTTGCCATCAAGACCAACATGGTCGACAAGCTCACAAGCATGCCCAGAGGAATTAATGACCGGCTGATTATACTGCGTCTTCCCGTAATAGGAGGGCGCCATGCAACACTTATCAGTGCATACGCACCCACAATGACAAATCCTCAGGAAACAAAAGATAAGTTTTATGAGGACCTTGAGGTGCTCATCGCTGCAGTCCCCAAATCTGACAAACTGGTCATCCTCGGTGATTTTAACGCTAGGGTTGGAACAGACCATACAGCCTGGGAGGGGGCCATTGGCAGACATGGTATCGGAAAATGCAATAGTAACGGACTGCTCCTTCTGAGGACATGTGCCGCAAATGAACTACTCATTACAAACACAGCTTTCCGACTTCCTGTCCGAAATAGAACCACATGGATGCACCCAAGGTCCCGCCACTGGCACCTCATTGACTACATTATCATCAGACGTAGGGATCGAGCGGATGCTATGGTAACGAAGAGCATGTGTGGTGCAGAATGTTGGACTGACCATCGACTTGTCATTGCCAAGCTAAACTTCAAGATCCAGCCCAAAATGCGCCCCCAGGGAAAGAAACCACCGAGGAGGCTAAATGTCTCTCAGCTGAAATACGAACCCACGAGAGGAGGCTTCTAGGAAGAGCTTGAGGGCAGACTATCTGAGCTTCGTTTTGAAAAGAACGACATCGAAGAGAACTGGGCATCATTGAGAAACACTCTACGATACAGCTGTTAAACATATTGGCCCACTCACGCGCAAGCATAAGGACTGGTTTGATGAGAACGATCTGGAAATACAGGGCCTTCTCGATGCAGAACATGAAGCGCACAGGGAATACCAGAGGGACACACCATCTCCGGCAGCAAAAGTTGCCTTCAATACTGCTCGCAAAGCTGTCCAGACCAGGCTTAGAGAGATGCAAGACTCCTGGCTCAGCAAAAGAGCTGACGAAATTGAGATGTTCGCCGAGCGTCATGACACCAAACGGTTTTACGAGGCACTGAAAGCTCTCTACGGCCCGCAGCCCTCTAGTAATACTCCAGTTCGCAGTGCGGATGGGGTACTGCTAACAGATAAGGTTCAGATTCTATACAGATGGGCAGACCACTTCTGCAAAATACTAAACCACCCATCGTCCATAAATGAAGAGGCCATCCGGCGAATGCCGCAGGTGGAACTGAACCTGGCGTTGGATGAAGTCATTACTGAAGAGGAAGTCGACAGGGCAATCAGTTCACTATCTATAGGAAAAGCTCCAGGATCTGATGCAATACCAGCAGAGGTATATAAGACAGCTGGCCCATCCCTCACCAGAAGGATCACTGAACTCTTCTGTCACATGTGGGCTGAAGGAAAAATTCCGCAGGAGCTAAAGGACGCATCAATCGTTCACCTGTAAAAAAGAAAAGACAACCGTCAGGAATGCGACAATCATCGTGGAATATTGCTACTCTCCGTAACAGGCAAGATCCTAGCTCGCTTACTGCTAAACAGGCTAAACAAATACCTTGAACAAAGCCTCCACCTCCCAGAAAGCCAATGTGGATTTAGAGCCGGAAGAGGAACAGTGGACATGATTTTTGCCGCTCGCCAAGTACAAGAGAAGTGTCGAGAACAAAATCAGGCCTTGTACACCACATTTATTGATTTGACAAAGGCATTTGATACAGTTAATAGAGGAGGGCTGTCCCAACAAGTTTATAACAATGGTAAAACAGCTACACGAAGGGATGTGTGCTCGTGTACTGGACAGCGGTGCAATCTCTAAAACGTTTCTAGTATCAAACGGAGTAAAACAAGGATGTGTACTCGCCCCGACTTTGTTCAGCATGATGTTCGCGGCCACGATGACAGACGCCTTCAGATCATTGGAGCTTGGAATATCCATAAAGTACCGCACAGATGGCAAATTAATCAATTCCAGAAGAATGAAGGCCAAAACCAAAGTAGCTGGCGACATAATCAGGGAACTTGTATTTGCTGACGACTGCGCTCTAATGAGCAACTCAGAACTGAACATGCAAGTTGGAATGGACCAGTTCTCGGCCGCATGCAAAAAAAACAGAGGTCATGTACCAACCAGCACCATGCATGCCGTACACAAAACCAGAGATTACAGTCAGCGGCCAGACGTTGAATGCCGTAGACAAATTCACATATCTGGGAAGCACGCTGTCGAGATCTGTCAGCCTAGACGATGAGGTGGCAAGCAGAATAGCAAAGGCCAGCACAGCCTTTGGTAGAATGCACTCGATGGTCTGGGAACGTCGTGGAATCAGCATCAATACCAAACACAAAGTCTACCGTGCAACCATCATTCCAACCCTACTATACGCTTGCGAAAACTGGACTGTATGCTCTGGACATGCAAGAAGGTTAAACCACTTCCACACAGGTTGCCTGAGGTGAATATTCCACATCCGATGGCAAGATCGTGTCACTGACATCGAGGTTCTCTCGAGGGCTAACATGTCAAGCATCCATGCACTGCTAGAAAAAGCACGACTAGGATGGGCCGGACACCTCGTCCGTATGTCTGACGAGAGGTTCCCAAAGAAGCTTCTCTACGGCGAGCTGAGAGAGGGATGGCGCGAGAGAGGGCGCCCAAAGAAACGTTTTAAAGACGGTCTGAAGGACTCACTAAAAAGTTGCCAGATAGACATCGACACCTGGGAATGTCTTGCGCAAAACAGATCTGACTGGAGAAGCTGTCAAATCGGGTGTAGCTGCCGGTGAAGACGACCGTGCTGTGAAAGCCCAGAACAGACGCGAGACACGGAAATCCCGAGCAGCGGGAACACCATCCCCTTCTACAAACCTCGTGTGCCCGATATGTAGCAAATGTTTTCGTTTTCGCATTGGCCTGTTCAGCCACATGCGCACCCACACCCAACAGGGAAATCTGTGACAAGGATGATGTCGGCGGTCCTCATCGACAACGATGGACAGCTATTATTTTACCTATTCTCTTTCTAATTTCTTTTTCACATCTCTCTATTCCATTATTATTATATGACCTAGATAGGAGAAACGGTACCTGTACCAGTATTTGATCATTTATTTGTATCGGCGTATATGGTTTCTTGTCACTTTTCTCAATTATCATAGTCTTTGTTTTCTTTATTTTTATGTCTAATGTCTAAACTCTTGACATTTTGAATACTGTTGTCACAAGTTCCTGTAATTCTTGCTCACTTTTTTCCCCATAAAAACTGTATAATCCGCATATCTAAGATTATTCATTGCCACTCCTTCAATGACAAGCCCTGGCATCCCCTCTATCTGTTTGAATATTTGTTCTGTGTAGATATTAAAAAGGCAAGGGGATAATGCACATCTCTGTCTCACTCCCCTTTTTTACATTTATACTTGGAGAGCATAACTTTCCTTATTTTATTGTAATAGTTTGTTCCCAGTACAGATTACTGAGCAGTCCTCAGAAAAGAAGACACCTAGTTTCATTTAACTAGAGAAGATCAAGTCATCATCTTCAGACTCAGAACTGGGCATACCAGACTGAAGGGTCATCTTTACAATGAAATGAGGTTTGGAACAGATGACAAGTGCCCATGTGGGGAGCATACCATGACTGTGGAACACAGCCTTCAAAGATGTATGCTCACGCAGAAAAAGAGAGAACAATACTGGTCTCTCGAGGCATATCCTACATGAGACAAAAGCTGCATAGAGATAAAACAGCCTTACAAACAATGGCGCCCTTTGAAAGACAAACGACCTTGATCTGAGGATGAAAGAGGAATAAGAAGTATTCTGAAACGTGTTATTATTATGAGTTTGCTATCCTGCCTTTTCAAACAAACACTCCTAGGTGTTTTCTCATTCTATGAACTTGTTAGTATTTGTGTATTTTTGGTAAAACTAATGGGTTTGTCTTAGAAGATGTTGATAGTATAGACGGCATTCAATAAACGTGGAGGTGGAATATACTCGTATGACCGAGAGGGCAGGAGTGTGTATAGCCAACATACTCCATGGAATGATGGTATCCATACGTTTCGCCAATTTCTGAGAGAAAAAGAGAGCAGCTATGAGTTTGTCTGGAGTGCAGGGAAGTCGAGTATTTATAACATAACAATAACATTATAGTACAGATACTGATGTTTTTTAATGGTATTAATTATGATATTGGTAACGCTAATGATACTGCTACATTGGTGATGATGATTATAGATTCTTTTATGATATCGTCGCTGGACAGAGTATTAGGTGCCCGAGTGGATCTCGGGTCTCTTTACTAGGGAGGAAATATTAGGACCACTGCACCTTTATGCAAGTTATAAAAGGCAGCTCCAGAGAATACTGCGTTCTGTTTGTACACTTTACTACAGAAACCATCAAAGCAAAAGAATGCAATGTGCATTGCTCCAGGCTTTCCAAAAAAGTCCAACTTCAGTGGTGGCCCTATATGCCGGTTGGAGTCACGAAGAGACAAGAAGAAGATTTTAGGAGGAAAGAAGGTGAAACTCTAATGTTTGTAAGCCGAGATATCTTTGATATTGATAACTACGACTGTAAAGTACTATAAAAATAGTTGGACTAGGAAGTTAAGTTTGCCTGAAAGTAGGATGACTAATCTATCTGCTGCCCTGTTCCTGGATTACTTAACATCTTTATACTGGTATAGAAGACTCTGCAAAGTCTGTATACAACCAGTTTCATTTGCATTGTAATGCTCTAAAAGCTATGCACATCCAGTCTATTCTTAAACATATTAATTGTCCCTGCCGTCACTACTTCCTGTGGAAATGCATTCCAAGCATTCACCACTCTCTGGCAAAAGAAATATTTCCTAATATCTAATCTGAATCTTTCTTTAGTCAATATTTAACTATGCCCTCTTGTTCTTTTAAGTGTTGAAAAAAAACTTGTTATAGTCTAATGTATCCAATCCTGTGATTATCTTATAAACCTGTATTATCACATCGAATTCTTCTCTTTTCTAGACGCTGTAGGCTGGTTTTTCTGAATATTTCCTCATAATTGTAATTCGGGAATTTCACTTTCAGTTTTGTCGCTCTTTTTTGTATCCTTTCCAGCATGTTTATATCTCCTATACGATAAGGACTCCACACCTGTACACAGCAATCCAATCTAGGTCTCACTAATAATTTATACAGTTTGACTATCACTTCCTTGCTCATATGTTTTTTTTTATCATACCTAACATTGCATTTGCCTTTTTCCCTGCTACCTGGACTTGCTCACTCACTTTACCTATATGATTTATTATAAATCCTAGGTCCGTTTCCTTTTCTATCATTCTAATATTGTTCTCGACCATTCTATAATTATGTTCCATATTAGATCTACCCACGTGGATGACTGTACATTTATCTACATTAAACTCCATTTGCCAGCTCGCAGACCATTCTCGAATTTGATCTAAATCTCAGCACAATATATCCACTTCTATTTTAGATGAGACACTACTGCATAGTTTCATGTCAGTGAATTTTTCAATCATGGATATCATATTAATGTCCAAATCGTTTATCAAATCAAGTACAAAGTTGGTCTCTAACCGAGCCCAGTGGCACTCCACTTTTTACTTCACATCAATCAGAGTAGGACCCTATTCTTTATTTATGCCTGCTCTCTACCTTCTTCCCATTAACCGATTTTCAATTCATTTGGCAACTTCCCCACCTTTTCCATGTGATTTTAACTTTCGAAATAATCTTTCATGAGGTGCTCTATCAAGGGCCTTTACAAAATCTAGATAAATAACATCCACTGGCTCCCCTTTATCTATCATTTTGATACCTCCTTCCGCCGAAGACGGCGGTGTCGGATCGAAAGGTAATGTTTGCAGACGATCTGGCTATGTATAATAATGTATAATAATCTGTCGTTCTATCACAGTAGGAAACACTCTGTGATAATCTGTCGTTCTATCACAGTAGGAAACACTCTGTGATAATCTGTCGTTCTATCACAGTAGGACACACTCTGTGAAAAATCTGTCGTTCTATCACAGTAGGAAACACTCTGTGAAAATCTGTCGTTCTATCACAGTAGGAAACACTCTGTGATAATCTGTCGTTCTATCACAGTAGGACACACTCTGTGATAATCTGTCGTTCTATCACAGTAGGAAACACTCTGTGATAATCTGTCGTTCTATCACAGTAGTAAACACTCTGTGATAATCTGTCGTTCTATCACAGTAGTAAACACTCTGTGATAATCTGTCGTTCTATCACAGTAGGACACACTCTGTGAAAAATCTGTCGTTCTATCACAGTAGGAAACACTCTGTGAAAATCTGTCGTTCTATCACAGTAGGAAACACTCTGTGATAATCTGTCGTTCTATCACAGTAGGACACACTCTGTGATAATCTGTCGTTCTATCACAGTAGGAAACACTCTGTGATAATCTGTCGTTCTATCACAGTAGTAAACACTCTGTGATAATCTGTCGTTCTATCACAGTAGTAAACACTCTGTGATAATCTGTCGTTCTATCACAGTAGGACACACTCTCTGATAATCTGTCTTTCGATAACCGTAGGAAACACTCTGTGATAATCTGTCGTTCTATCACAGTAGGACACACTCTGTTATAATCTGTCGTTCTATCACAGTAGGACACACTCTGTGATAATCTGTCGTTCTATCACAGTAGAAAACACTCTCTGATAATCTGTCTTTCTATAACCGTAGGAAACACTGTTTTAATCTGTCGTTCTATCACAGTAGGAAACACTCTGTGATAATCTATCTTTCTATAACCGTAGGAAACACTCTGTTATAATCTGTCGTTCTATCACAGTAGGAAACACTCTGTAATAATCTGTCGTTCTATCACAGTAGGAAACACTCTGTGATAATCTGTTGTTCTATCACAGTAGGAAACACTCTCTGATAATCTGTCTTTCTATAACCGTAGGAAACACTCTGTTTTAATCTGTCGTTCTATCACAGTAGGAAACACTCTGTGATAATCTGTCTTTCTATAACCGTAGGAAAAACTCTGTTATAATCTGTCGTTCTATCACAGTAGGAAACACTCTCTGATAATCTGTCTTTCTATAACCGTAGGAAACACTCTGTGATAATCTGTCGTTCTATCACAGTAGGAAACACTCTGTGATAATCTGTCGTTCTATCACAGTAGGACACACTCTGTGATAATCTGTCGTTCTATCACAGTAGGAAACACTCTGTGATAATCTGTCGTTCTATCACAGTAGGAAACACTCTGTGATAATCTGTCGTTCTATCACAGTAGTAAACACTCTGTGATAATCTGTCGTTCTATCACAGTAGGACACACTCTCTGATAATCTGTCTTTCTATAACCGTAGGAAACACTCTGTTATAATCTGTCGTTCTATCACAGTAGGAAACACTCTGTGATAATCTGTCTTTCTATAACCGTAGGAAACACTCTGTTATAATCTGTCGTTCTATAACAGTAGGAAACACTCTGTGATAATCTGTCTTTCTATAACCGTAGGAAACACTCTGTGATAATCTGTCGTTCTATCACAGTAGGACACACTCTCTGATAATATGTCTTTCGATAACCGTAGGAAACACTCTGTGATATTCTGTCGTTCTATCACAGTAGGACACACTCTGTTATAATCTGTCGTTCTATCACAGTAGGACACACTCTGTGATAATCTGTCGTTCTATCACAGTAGGACACACTCTCTGATAATCTGTCTTTCTATAACCATAGGAAACACTCTGTTATAATCTGTCGTTCTTTCACAGTAGGACACACTCTCTGATAATATGTCTTTCGATAACCGTAGGAAACACTCTGTGATATTCTGTCGTTCTATCACAGTAGGACACACTCTGTTATAATCTGTCGTTCTATCACAGTAGGACACACTCTGTGATAATCTGTCGTTCTATCACAGTAGGAAACACTCTCTGATAATCTGTCTTTCTATAACCGTAGGAAACACTGTTTTAATCTGTCGTTCTATCACAGTAGGAAACACTCTGTGATAATCTGTCTTTCTATAACCGTAGGAAACACTCTGTTATAATATGTCGTTATATCACAGTAGGAAACACTCTGTGATAATCTGTCTTTCTATAACCGTAGGAAAAACTCTGTGATAATCTGTCGTTCTATCACAGTAGGAAACACTCTGTGATAATCTGTCTTTCTATAACCGTAGGAAACACTGTTTTAATCTGTCGTTCTATCACAGTAGGAAACACTCTGTGATAATCTGTCTTTCTATAACCGTAGGAAACACTCTGTTATAATCTGTCGTTCTATCACAGTAGGAAACACTCTCTGATAATCTGTCTTTCTATAACCGTAGGAAACACTCTGTGATAATCTGTCGTTCTATCACAGTGGGAAACACTCTGTGATAATCTGTCGTTCTATCACAGTAGGAAACACTCTGTGATTATCTGTCGTTCTATCACAGTAGGACACACTATGTGAAAAATCTGTCGTTCTATCACAGTAGGAAACACTCTGTGATAATCTGTCGTTCTATCACAGTAGGAAACACTCTGTGATAATCTGTCGTTCTATCACAGTAGGACACACTCTGTGATAATCTGTCGTTCTATCACAGTAGGAATTACTCTGTGATAATCTGTCGTTCCATCACCGCTGTGAACATATTCTTCTCCTTTACTACCGTTAATGCTGTGGTCACCAATCCAATTGTTCTCTCTTTATGCGTCATCCATGACACCCTCTCTTTATTCCAGGTTCTTTGGTCCATGATGCGTATTTGTACAGTGAGTGCCGTCTGTATGCCGTATCCAACATTCATAAGCTTGGGCTTGTACCATTTTATATCTTAAAGTAATAGACAATTCCTAGCATGTACCGTATATTCAAAATCTATCATTCTGACTCCACGCAAAAATACGTTCAGAAAGTGTGATAACATCGTTGAGTAGAATCGAACGGAATACTTGTTATTGATTTCCTTCATGTGTTGAGCTTCATGTGTCCACTCATTTATCGATTTACAGTAATGCACTTTCCGAGTGGGGAGAGGGGGTAGGGAGGAGGGATAAACCAAAAGGAAAATGCTTATTGAAAGTGGATCACGTGTGATCTCTGCTCGAATGTGTTTGACTAAATACTGTCGGTAATTGCGCATGCGTGTAACATTCCATGGAAAAAACTGTTAGAAGTCGCTTTATCAAAAGAAACTAATAATAATATGAAAGTGGAGAGTCCAATTCGGATGATTTCTGGAGGTTTGTATGTCGTTATTGTGTCTCAGAAGAGGTCATTTTAAAACGTTTAGAACGTAAATACGTTAATAAGAGATACTTAAGTGTACATACACACATTTACAATACTGCTTCAGGATAAATAATCAGCTAACAGCACTTACCAGAACACGGTAGGTAAAAAGTTAAGGTTGTTCCATAGTAGACACTGCTGTCCGGGATGAAGTGGTATAATTCTTCGCTGCACTAGGCTTTAAGATTTTGTGGTGAACATTTTCTTTCTTCGTTGTATTTCATTTCCTAACAGTAAATCAAATACTCATTTGGAGCTAAATTTACTGGAACATGTCGATAACTGGCCTTAAGCATTTCTCACGAGGACGAGTCACTCTATCATTCTGCTACTCAGACGCTCCTAACCCAGAGACGAGTGTGGTATCTATCTAGGTGTCACGAAGGACCAGTGAATATTACATGACTCCGTGAAGGACCAGTGTATTTTACATGTGCAGTGAAGAACAAGTGTATTTTACATGGTGCAGTGAAGAATAAGTGTATTTTACATGTGCAGTGAAGAATAAGTGTATTTTACATGATGACGCAGTGAAGAACCAGTGTATTTTAGTTACTGACCTGAAGAACCTGTGTATTTTACATGGTGACGCGGTGAAGAGCCAGTGTATTTTACATGGTAACGTGAAGAACCAGTGTATTTTACATGGTGCCGCGAAGAGCTAGTGTATTTTACATGGTGGCGCAGTGAAGAACCAGTTTATTTTACATGGTGACGCAGTGAAAAACCAGTGCATTTTAAATGACGACACGAAGAACCAGTTCTTTCTTTTAGCAGGGAAATAAGCAATGTATCCTAAAAAAAAAAAGGGATATAAACACGACAAAAACAGTCGAGATCTAATATAAATATATATATATATATATTTATAATTTAAAACTGGAAAAAGACTTCAGGAGGAGGATGTGTCTTTCAGAAATGCGCCAATATTGTGGTCCACATATAAAATATGACGTAACATATCTTGCGCTCAATTTAGAAAAAAAAGTGCAGACGAAGGATAATCCTAAGGATTTTCTGTAAGACACGACTCGTTTCCACTGATGGTCAGGTTTTTGAGTTCTTCATTTATATAAATCTGTCAAACCTATAGTCATGTCTAAAGTGTGTATTTATCACTCTCCTAAGTATTAATTTGTACATCGTTTGGTAATTTACATACACAATAATCACAGGAAGAGACAGAGTGGGAGCTCGAGAACTAACACAGAAAGTGCGTACGGTGACGTGCATGTCATTTATAGACAGAATGGTTTGGACATATAACAAGAATGCATTTAAAAATGTTCTCAGATTGAGTCAATAGTACCAGACAGCAGAGCTTTAATGTGCAAGAAGAACTAGGAAAACAAAATGAATTCACCGTGATAAAAAAACAAAAAAAAACTACTAAAGCACGATGTGAATTAAAAACAACGACTTAGCATACAACAGATGATTGCGCCTACCCACAGTGTCTAGCAAAATGAGTGGTCAGATGAATTGAGATGACACTAAACTTCATACTGTTTATATATAAGATTCTGTCGTTTACGTATGATCGAAAAGTGTAACTATTGATTAATGTTTTTGACAGTCTCTCCTGTTTACAAATACGTGCTACATTTGGTAAAGCTTTCTAATGTGTACGAAAACGAGATCATTTGATATGTTGTGAAAACACACATAAGTTCGCTATAGTTTATGTATACGTGCAACATTTTATATTATTATTTTTGTTTGTTTATGAATACGCGCAACACTTGTTCCGCTTCCTCCGTCTTTTTCATCACGCACTCTCACATTCTTTCTTTCTCTCTCTGTGTCTGTATCTCTCTCTCTCTCTCTCTCTCTCTCTCTCTCTCTCTCTCTCTTCCTGTTTACGATTATGCGAACCGTTTGATAGTTCTCTTCTGTTATCGAATGTACTCATTATTTGCACAGACACATGCTATTAATTTATCTTTGCCGTTCAGGTTCTCACGGGGAACGCGAATATTTAGTCAAACAGCAACGTTCAGAATTATAGAGCAGTCTAAGGAATGGCAAACAATTCTAAATATGATCTTTATAGAATTTTAAATAACGTTTGATTGTATAGACAACATAGTGACTTGGAATACCAGAAACATGTATTCGAATATGATACAATGTTTTAAAAAAATGGCCACATCAAGAATAACTCATAAAGCCCAATTATCAGACACATTTACCATTTTTTAAAAATTGACATCCGTATAGCAATGCTTACTGTCTCCAACAATTTTGCTTCTGGTCATGGACTGGGTGATGTGGTTGTCTGATCATGGACTGGGTGATGTGGTTGTCTGATCATGGACTGGGTGATGGGGTTGTCTGATCATGGACTGGGTGATGTGGTTGTCTGATCATGGATTGGGTGATGTAGTTGTCTGATCATGGACTGGATGATGTGGTTGTCTGATCATGGACTGGGTGATGGGGTTGTCTGATCCTGGACTGGGTGATGGGGTTGTCTGATCATGGACTGGGTGATGTGGTTGTATGATCATGGACTGGGTGATGTGGTTGTCTGATCATGGACTGCGTAATGTGGTTGTCTGATCATGAACTGGGTGATGGGGTTGTCTGATCATGGACTGGGTGATGGGGTTGTCTGATCATGGACTGGGTGATGTGGTTGTCTGATGATGGACTGGGTGATGTGGTTGTCTGATCATGGACTGGGTGATGGGGTTGTCTGATCATGGACTATGTGATGGGGTTGTCTGATCATGGACTGGGTGATGGGGTTGTCTGATCATGGACTGGGTGATGTGGTTTTCTGATCATGGACTGGATGATGTGGTTGTCTGATCATGGACTGGGTGATGTGGTTTTCTGATCATGGACTGGGTGATGTGGTTGTCTGATCATGGACTGGGTGATATGGTTGTCTGATCATGGACTGGGGGATGTGATTGTCTGATCATGGACTGGGTGATGTGGTTGTCTGATCATGGGCTGGGTGATGTAGTTGCCTGATCATGGACTGGGTGATGTGGTTGTCTGATCATGGAATGGGTGATGTGGTTGTCTGATCATGGACTGGGTGATGTGGTTGTCTGATCATGGACTGGGTGATGTGGTTGTCTGATCATGGGCTGGGTGATGTAGTTGCCTGATCATGGACTGGGTGATGTGGTTGTCTGATCATGGACTGGGTGATGTGGTTGTCTGATCATGGACTGGGTGATGTGGTTGTCTGATCATGGACTGGGTGATGTGGTTGTCTGATCATGGACTGGGTGATGTGGTTGTCTGATCATGGACTGGGTGATGTGGTTGTCTGATCATGAACTGGGTGATGTGGTTGTCTGATCATGGACTGGGCGATGTGACTGTCTGATCATGGACTGGGTGAAGTGTTTGTGTGATAATGGACTGGGTAATGTGGTTGTCTGATCATGGACTTGGCGATGTGACTGTCTGATCATGAACTGGGTGATGTGGTTGTGTGATCATAGACTGGGTGATGTGGTTGTCTGATCATGGACTGGGTGATGTGGTTATCTGATCATAAACTGGATGATGTGGTTGTCTGATCATAGACTGGGTGATGTGGTTGTCTGATCACACTCTGTAATGTGGTTGTCTGATCATGAACTGAATGATGTGGTTGTGTGATCATGGACTGGGCGATGTTACTGTCTGATCATGGACTAGGTGATGTGGTTGTCTGATCATGGTGATATGGTTGTCTGATCATGGACTGGGTAATGTGGTTGTTTGATAACGGACTCTGCGATGTGACTGTCTGATATATTTTTGTCTAAATATATAATGAACATAGGTCCCCACAAAATTAGTGGCCACAAAGTTGAACAAGGGGATAAGTGAAACGTTTGAGAGCTAACCTAAATAAAGACGGAGGAACAAAACCGAGATTTAAAAGCTAGAATTAAAAAGGCCATATTTCTGTTCAACTCTCTTGACCCGAAATTGAGCTCGCAAGCGTTCTCCGTGAACAATACAATTAGGCTGTTTACCACGAACGTAAATTCATTCCCGTAGAAATGGTATATGACTATATATATCATACCAAGACTGCAGATCTACATCAACAAATGTCTTCGTTGCATAGTTCACATTAAATGAGATTAATGCAATAGCAAACAGGGACTTATGGAACAGAATATGATATTAACCAATGCAATACGTTTTGGGAAGGCCATACCTCTCAGTAAGAAGCCAGACACATGTTGCTTCGACAATCTCATTTAATTAATGTTTTCACAGTTTTATTTCCATGTGGCAATTAATTAGTGCTTTTCTACGTTATTCTCTCGATAAGAATGTGAAATCTGATTTCAAGAAAACTAGTTAGCCACTCTTCATCATGGAAATATGGCGTCGGAGCCTGCAAGAAACAGTCTGCCATCTTGTGCTTGTCTTTCTTTGTTGTGGTAAGTTGATGTGTTTTGTTACAGCAATGACATCTTGTCGTTTTTTATGATTTATTTATATTCTTTCATTTTGTATTTGTTTTATTTACTAGGATTTATCCTTCGTCTACTGCAACTTTAATTAATATTAACACTACTTCCACAAACACTAATATTTTTTCCATAATCATAATACGACTTCCACTAAAACTACTACTACCTCTATTAATACCAATACGACTTCCACTGAATGTACCAATACCTTCACGGATACTAATAGTACTTCCATTAATACTAATACGACTTCCACAAGTACCAATAATACTGTTACTTTCACTATTACTAATGCTACTGATACTATTACTACAATTGGTGCCACAATTAATTTTACGACAACTACTACAATTAAAATTAGAACTGCCTTTACGTCTATTACTATTACTGCTACTACTACTACCACTTCTCCTCCTTCTACTACTACTACTACTACTACTACTACTACTACTACTACTACTACTACTACTACTACTACTACTACTACTATTACTGTAACTACTACTACTACTACTATTGATACTAATACTACTACTGCTATTAATACTACTACTAGTGCTGCGTCTACCACTACTGCTACTACTGCTACTACTGCTACCACTACCACCACTGCTACTGCTACCGCCATCACCACCACCACTATTTCTATTACTAATACTAGTACTACTACTACTACTGCTACTGCAACTACAACCATTACTACTGAAACCATTAATACAACATCAACTTCTTCTACTACTACTATTACCACCGCCAGCACTATTAGTACTTCTGCTACTACGTGTACCACCACCACTACTACTATTACTGTTGTTGCTACTATTACTACTAGTACTACTACTGATATGCTTGTTTCCTTAGTGGTTGTTCATGATTCACATCCTTGTGACAGAACTGGCTCAATGAATTAATCGATAAATTGGAAAGAGGGGAGACTACTAGTCTAGTAAATGTGAAAACACGGACGCAACACGGAACCTCAGAGATATCCTCGACTTAGTCTATAAATGATACTTGTCGTAGAGGTCATTATCACATCTGTCCTTGATCTATAGATTAATTAGTCAATTATCTTTTTCACACTAAATTAGTCATTTTTTTCATATTTTTGCATTCAATTTACTGTATGACGTATCATAGGTTCTTGTTTTCATGTTTTTTATCATGGCCAACTATCTCACACTTGTATATGCTATTATCGACATCATTCTCATATCAGATTAGTTAATTATTCAAATTTGTGTTTCCCTTTAACTCTAACGAAGACCATGTGTACGTAACATCGGTTGTTTCTATAGTATATATCATGTCATCACCGAATCAACTCATACTTGTTATGGTATTATCGTTAAATTCAAGATTCATCACATACACGCTATTTAAACAATAATATGCCGCCTTCTATTTGACATTCTAGCCTCACAGGTGCAACTTGTCAGCTCGCTGATGTGTTACGAATGCTCGGAATCTTTCACAGACGTCTGGGTGCCTCTCGACTGCCAAGTCAACGTGACCGCTGTGCCGTTCAGAAAGTGTAATGAAGAACAGCCATTCTGCTTTGTAAGTCAAGGCGGATCCATACTTATGTCTGAGTGAATAGTTAAAGACAGTCTAACAGTAGTTTAATTGTAAATGAAAATTATACTTCAAGTTAAACAAAGAAAATTGCTGGTAAACTAAGTAAAAATGGATGGTTCTTCTTCTTCTTCTTCTTCTTCTTCTTCTTCTTCTTCTTCTTCTTCTTCTTCTTCTTCTTCTTCTTCTTCTTCTTCTTCTTCTTCTTCTTCTTCTTCTTCGTACGCAGTCAGACAGTAACCACTATTTTTTCGAAAAAAGCAGCGGTCATCCTGAGGCCTTCGACACTGCCATAGAGCTTGTCTAGTGTTGCCACTGGTGATGGCTACCTCTGCTCTCTCTGATCCTCGTATGTCGGGCAGTTTTGCAGCAAATGCTCAGCGGTCATTTTCCCGGTACCACACGGGCATTCGTCGGTGCCATCCTATCTTCAATTTGTTGAATATGTGGTACCTCAGTCTATTGTGGCCAGTGCAAAGTCTGAAGACCACGACCTGCTCTCTTCTGTTCAGCTGGTAATAGGCATCGTTTTTGGTGTAGCCAGTATGTTCAGTTTCCCATTTGTTCATGTATCTAGCTCTAATAAGCCGTTTTGACTCTTCGTATGTCATACCAGTATCTGGTTGTGGTAGTTTTGCACCTTTTGCCAGTCTGTCTGCCTCCTCGTTGCTTGGATGTTGCAGGGAGAGGGAACCCAGTACACCACTATCTTTTTTGGTGCGGACTGCTGGCATAGTTGGCAGAGTACTGCTCTTAAATCATTAAGTTCAGTGTTTTTCTGGCTTTTTAGTGCTGTGACTACGGCGAGAGCATCTGTAAGCAGGACTATGTGGCTTTCATTCCTTTTACCTGTCACCATTTCTTCCACTGCCGCCCTCAGTGCCTCTGCCTCCGCTCTGAAATTGTTTGTGTATTTTCCAGTAGCGAATGACAGTGTTATTTGTCTGCCATTTGGTAGGTTCAGAAATGCTCCTGCCCCTCCGTTCTGTGTTGTATTTGTTACGGAACCGTCGGTGTATTCATGATTCCAGTCCATGCTTGGATAGTTTTCCGTTTTATAACTCAGGGTAGGATCTCTTCTTTCTTTTTCAGACTGGCAGTTTTTGTTTCCAATACCTGGTATATTTTCGACCACCTCTGGAAATAGATGCTGCCTCCAGGTAGGTTTTCGTACAGTAGAGATGGGCTTTGGTGTTAGTGCGTTCATGGGGTTTTCGTGCATCTTTGCTTTAGCTATTTCTGCAAAGTTTCTTCGCTTTAGTTTGCCATTTCCGAAATTGTTTAGTCTCTGGTGTATTGGATGGTCAGTCAGTCTTCTGAGTTTTTCTGATTGCAGCTGGGCTCTGCAGTCTCTTCTGTCGGTCATGGATTGCAGTTTTGTAATCTTTTCAAGTTCTACAATTGGCGTTGACTTCATGCCTTCTGTTATAACTCTCATGGCTTGGTTTTGGAGTTTGCTAATTTTATCGAAGTTCGCCTTTGCTGCTGTTGTCCATGCCACAATGCCATACTCGAGAACTGGTCTCACTCTTCCAGTGTACAGTTTCTTTAGTATGCTTTCGTCTGCTCCCCAGCTTGTGCCAGCAAGTTTCCTCATGATTGCCATTCTTTCTCTGGCTCTCATTCGGTTTCTCTCGATCTGACTTTTCCATGTCATGCACCGATCAAATGTGACCCTCAGGTAGTTTGGGTTGTCGTTTGGCTTCAGGTATTTGCCGTTTAGACTTAATTTTGTGTTTTGGGGTTTGTTTGATAGCGAGAATATTGTACATGTAGTTTTTTCCTCGTTTATTTTGACCAGCCATGCGTTCGCCCATTCTTCCAGCGTTGCTAGGGCCTGCTGCATCCGATTTCTTGCTATGGTGAGATTCTTTTCAGAGGTCCACATAGCCAGATCGTCTGCAAACATTGAGCTATGGACTCTTCTTGGTAAATTCTCTGTAATGTCATTTATATACACCAGGAAGAGTGTGGGTGACAGTTCTCCCACTTGGGGTACTCCCTGCTCAAGTGTCACCTTTTTGCTCATCTGCCCTTGTACTTGAACTCTGGCCGTTCTGTTTTTGAGGTAGTGGTTGATCCACTTGTACATTCTCCCACAAACTTCACTCCTCCTTAGCTTGACTCTGTCCGTCTTTCCAGACTTTGTCAAATGCCTTTTCCAGGTCCACCCAAACCGCTACTGTGGGTTTCTGTTCCTGGTAGGCATCCTCTATTTCCTGGGCTATGAAGATGGCCTGATCCTCAGTGGATCTGTGCTGTCTAAAGCCTGCTTGCTGTGGAATTAGTATCCGTTTTTCTTTCAGATGCCACATCAGTCTGGTGTTTATCATACGTTCCATCAGCTTGCCGACACAGCTCAGTAGGCTGATGGGCCTGTATCCATTTGGATCTGTTTTGTCCTTTCCTGCTTTTGGTACGGGTACCAGTATTGCGTCTTTCCATGCCTGGGGTACAATTCCCCTTTTCCAGCTTTGGTTCAGGACCGATAGCAGTTTCCTCTTCGCTGTTTGGCCCAGCCCCATCAGCATTTCGTTTGTTATCCCGTCTTTTCCGGGAGATTTCCTTTTCTTTAATGTTCTCATGGCCTCTTCCATTTCGTTCATTGTTAATTTTGCCATCATATGCTCTTCTGGTGCCATATTGATGTTGTCGTGCCCCTTTTGCTCTTCATGAATGTCTGTATGCCTATCTGCAGGGACATCTATGTGGTTCGCTCTGGCATAGTGTTCGACAAAAGCGTTTGCGGCTTTTTTTCCAGTGAGCAAGTTTTCGCCCTGCTTCATTCATGGCTCTGACTAGCTTCTATAGTTTGTTCCCTTCTTTGTCTCAGTTGAGACTTTCTGTTTTGTTTTTCCAGCTTTCTCTTGCTGTTTGGTTTAGAGTGTATTTGTATTTCGCCGTGGCGGCTTTGAAGGCGATATTTGCCTCCATAGATTGTTCTCGATCTGCCATGTTCCTAGCATTTGTGACTGCGTCTTCCGCTTTCTGCTACTCATTATTCCAATAGGGGTTATAATTTTTCCTTGCCCCTCTTGGGATGGTTTCAGTGGCAGCTTGCATTATTGCTTTGCTTACGCTTTCCACCATGGGCTTCATTTTGTTGTTCCGTGTGTTGATGGTTTCACACAGCCCATTTGTCACGCTTGCAAATCTGTCCCAGTCGGCTCGTTTGTAATTCCAATGTGGGATCGGTTTTGTTTCCTGTGGGCCTACTTCCATATCAATTTCTAGCCTAATTGGCTTGTGGTCGCTACCTGTCAATTGGTTTAGCACCTGGCGGTCTATTTTATGGTGAATGTCCACTGTGGAGAAGACCAAATCTGGAGTCGAGGTGGTATGCCATGTTCTAGAATAGAAGCTAGGGCTATCCTCCGGCCTATTGATTAGATGGAGATATGTGTCTATCTCCCAATCTTCCACTTCGTCACCTCTGTTGTCTGTGTCCGAGTATCCCCATCTCTCCGAGTGGCTGTTGAAGTCTCCAACTACTATGCAGTTGGAGTCTTTGACTTCCATACTCGAGAGCGACAGGTCCTTATTTAGTGGTCCGTACAGGTTGAAGATGCGGATCTTCGTCTCTTGAGCCATTATGTCAACTCCTACAATTTCTGCTTGTCCAGTGTGATTGACAGATACCGCGCTACTCGGTATGCAGTTACGGGTCAGTATCAAAACCCCTCCTTTGTGACCTTCTCTATTCAGGCGGAAGGCCTGGTATCCTCTGATTGAGAATTTATGGTTGCTGTTGAGGTGCTTTTTTTGGATGCATGCCACGTCAATCTTACCTTCATGCAAGTGATGTGTTAGGGAAAGCTTTTTGTTAATGACTCCCTCCGCATTCCGCTGTAGTATTTTGAGGGTCTTGCGTTTTTGGTCAATAGAAATTGCCCCATAGCCATGTGCCTTGACTCCACGACACATGGGTGGGTGACCACCAGTAGTCAAGAGTGGGCCCCTTCGAGGCGTGAGGCCCGGCACTCTCGCTGCCTGGCGGGACTCCGCAGGATGAGCGCCATACGTTTTTCTGATAAGTTGTACTGTCATCATTCTGCGATTTACGTTGCACTGTTTCGTTAAGCCTGTGGACCAGTGCATCCGATTTCAACAGGCGTTTCTGTAGGGATGCTCTCCTTATCCTTTGGCTGTCCCCAGCCTATCTGCAAGGCAGCAGTTGAATGGATGGTTCAACTACGGTTAGATTAGCCAAAAAAATAAATATGGGTAATAAAAGTGACTTCAATTAAGCTGGATTGATTCCCCACGAACGGAAAGTAATGGCAACCTACCATACTGCACACTTGCCAATAATCTTATAACAGTCAAATAGTTTGGCGGTTGTAAGAAACGATTTTCTGCAAAGGATTGTCTACTACTGACTTTTTGCATGTAAACTGAGAAATATTGGTAACTACGAGTAAACTGGATTTAATGGTAACTATAGGTAAATTGTGAATTAATGGTATATACAGGTAACCTGAGTATTAATTATAACTCTATGTAAACTGAGTCATAAGCCATAAGTCATAAATAAGCTGGACCTCGGCAAGGTAGTTAAACCTGTGCGGGCCCTAGTCCCTGTTTCCAGTCGTGTAGTTTTGTCACAAAGTGAACAGGGGCGAACGGATTGTTCATGCCATGTGAAGTCGCTCTTGCGCGGTCATGCAAGTGCTGTGGGAGTCTGGGCTGTTGGTTTTGGAGATGGCATTGGCCATCTCTTTTCTTATCAGCGGGTCAAATTGTCAACATTTTTGTCGAATTACGTTGATTGTTTTAAAAGATAAAAGGGAAACCAGGAGCCTACAAGTAGGGGGACAATGTTTATATATACGAGAGGCGCTCTGAAAGTAATGCCTCCTAATTTATTCCCTGAAAACCATAACAGATAAAAAGAGCACAAAACACTATTTGATAGAGCAATGTCTTGCCTTCAAAAAACTATTTTTTAGATAGTCACCACCCTTGGTTATACATTTTCTCTAACGATGAACAAGAGCGTACATGCCAGTCTCGTAAAAATCTGCACCAGAGAAGGTGACCCACTGTTTTACAGCTGCTATGGTGGCGGCTGGGAAAATGTTGGATACGCAGTAAATCTTTCAGTGAGACGAACAAATAAAAGTCAGAAGGCGTCAAATCCGGACTATACGCTGGGTGTGGTAAGACAGTCTAGCCAAGACTGCCATGTTTTCAGCGGTCTTTTAACTGGTTTGAAGCCTAGCGTTATCGTGTTGCAAACGACAGACTGACTTCTTCCCTGACCTGAATCTGGAAATTCAACCTTTCAGCTCAGTCAGCGTCGCAAGACAGCGTCGCAAGACAGCGGCCCAAGTTGATGGTTTGACCAGGATCTAAAAAATCCAGAAAGATTGCCTCTTTCCTATCCCAAACGACAGTGCACATCACTTTACCCGATAAGGTCTGCGTCTGGAACTTTTTCCTCGATTGGAAATTTACATGTCACCGCTTCATTTACTTCCGTTTTTAATCAAGATTGTAGCGGTGGTCCCCACGTCTCATCATCAGCAATGATGCGATCCCGAGAACTGTCACCTTCATCCTCGTAATGGTTCAAGAGGTCATGACAAACTTGCTTGCGGTGCACTTTCTGTTCCTGTGTGAGCATTCGTGGGACCCAGCTGGCGCCAACTTTGTGATATTCGAACGTTGCCACCATGTTTCCAACGCATTAAAGCCGATATCCGGATCTGTAGACAGTTCCCTGATTTGAGCAGATGAACTGATCGAGACGTTCTTCATTGTGTGGTGTGACATCTGTGTGTGGGTGTCTGGAACGTGGCTTGTCCTTCCTGTCGATTTCACGACTGCTGAAACGCACCGTCTCATTGTGCTAACATTCACTGTTTGGTATCTGTTTACGTTCAGCAAACGTCGATGATTGTCAATTGGTGCACCTTTTGTTTGGTATCTGTTTACGTTCAGCAAACGTCGATGATTGTCAATTGGTGCACCTTTTGTTTGGTATCTGTTTACGTTCAGCAAACGTCGATGATTGTCAATTGGTGCACCTTTTGTTTGGTATCTGTTTACGTTCAGCAAACGTCGATGATTGTCAATTGGTGCACCTTTTGTTTGGTATCTGTTTACGTTCAGCAAACGTCGATGATTGTCAATTGGTGCACCTTTTGTTTGGTATCTGTTTACGTTCAGCAAACGTCGATGATTGTCAATTGGTGCACCTTTTGTTTGGTATCTGTTTACGTTCAGCAAACGTCGATGATTGTCAATTGGTGCACCTTTTGTTTGGTATCTGTTTACGTTCAGCAAACGTCGATGATTGTCAATTGGTGCACCTTTTGTTTGGTATCTGTTTACGTTCAGCAAACGTCGATGATTGTCAATTGGTGCACCTTTTGTTTGGTATCTGTTTACGTTCAGCAAACGTCGATGATTGTCAATTGGTGCACCTTTTGTTTGGTATCTGTTAACGTTCAGCAAACGTCGATGATTGTCAATTGGTGCACCTTTTGTTTGGTATCTGTTTACGTTCAGCAAACGTCGATGATTGTCAATTGGTGCACCTTTTGTTTGGTATCTGTTAACGTTCAGCAAACGTCGATGATTGTCAATTGGTGCACCTTTTGTTTGGTATCTGTTTACGTTCAGCAAACGTCGATGATTGTCAATTGGTGCACCTTTTGTTTGGTATCTGTTTACGTTCAGCAAACGTCGATGATTGTCAATTGGTGCACCTTTTTCCGCATGAAGGAATTCAATAAAGCATCTCTGTTTATAAGGCACATCAATGGAACCCACTATTTTGTCAGACTGCTTCTCCGCTTCCTCCTGTCAGACGGAAACAACATTTTCCTGATATTGGCGCGAAGGTTCAAACTTTACTGCCATACTGCCAAAATCTACTTCTGATTTCTTGGGAAATCATAAAATAGGAGGCATTACTTTCTCAGCGCCCCTCATGTATTTGTATATACGTAGGATAATTTAATTACACATGCGAAAAGACAACAGACAAAAGTATATAACTTGGTGCAACAGAAAAAAAAAAGAAGATATAATTATGTTACATTTGTTTAAATACAAGGATAAAATAGATGTTATTGGTGCTGCTGTTGTTGTTGATGTTTTTGGAAATTAATGGTACTTAATTAATTTCCCTTGTGACGTCTCTTTAGTAGCGGCTTACAATGACTCTTCTTTAGTAGCGGCTTACAATGACTCTTCTTATATTCCTAAGCATCCTAAATAAGGTGAATTTTGGTTCGCCTGTCTGTAGGGCAACGAGAGTTTTATCAGTAGGATTGCTACACTGGGAATCATATTATTGATATCCGCGTTGTTGGACAGACTACTGTAGTTTCTAGAAGCATTGGAAAGAATAGAAATGAGGTATTGGCCAGTACGTGTCACCTGACCCTCAGGTTGATTTTAAATCCAGACAAAATGTAAAAAAAAGTAGGCTATTGTGGTTACACATCATCATCATCATCATCAGCAACAGCAGCAGCATCAGCAGCATCAGGTTAATCAGTCCGAAGACTGATGTTAAAGCCGTTTGATCATTTAACGCCACTGTCCTATGTTCTTGGCTGTCTTCAGCTCAGCATAAATCCACACCCCGATGTTCTTGGCTGATGTCTTCAGCTCAGCATAAATCCACACCCCGATGTTCTTGCACGCCTATGTGATGTATTTGTTTCTTGGACCCCATTTTTACTTTTCCTTTGAATTACGCCTTTCAGCATTTTCATTAGTACACTTTTCTGTCACATATTGTGGCCAAGGCAAACCAATCTACATGTTTTGTATATTTCCCATTAGGTATCTATGTGCCATTATATATGAGCGACGCTCAAGTCAAACCAGAACTTTTATTTTTAAGGACAAAAAATGTTTCGAGTGGTCAAAATGCCATTTATTATTCGATATAATCTATAGCAAATGGTATGAACTTATCCCAGCGTTTAAGTAATGATTAAAAAGCTTCAAATTAGAAAGATTTGTCTGTTTGACTGAACCAATCCAAGACAGCTTGTTTCACTTCGTCACCAGTGCTAAAATGCTGACCTCCCATAAATTCTTTTAAAGGGTTCAAACAGGTGTAAATCACACGGAGCGAGTTCTGGCCTGTAAGATTTATGTGGCAAAACCTCCCAGCCGAGTTGCTGCAGATAGCACATAGTGCGGTGAGCCGTAAGTAGTCGAGTGTTATTTTGCAGGAGAAGGACGCCCTGTGTGACCATTCTCAACGTGTACTAACATTCAGAAATGCAAATTTTCATGAATAATAGTGTTCACAGTATCCAGACATGTGCAATTTCGAGACAGGTTATGCATTGATTTTCCAGAATAAAGCGTTCCACAAGCTGTATATTCACAGAAATGACTGTGGTGGGTTGATATTCATCACGACCGGGATCATCCCTGACGGATGTACGACCTTCTCTAAAACGTTTACACCATTCAAATGTCTTAAAGTGGTTGTCTCATCACCGTATTATGATTGCAGTCTTCTGTGCATTTCCACAGGTTTCATGCCTTCGTTCTCAAGATACTTCATTACAGCACGCTGTGGACACAAGTGTCTCTAACTATTGATAGAAGTTCCAGCACGATATAACCCATTCAGGGTAGAACTACAACAAAAAGTCCCGGTCTGATTTGAACGCCCTTCGTGGTTAAGCACTTCCTAGACCCTGTTTTTCTCATCAGCTCGCTCCTCGCATCCTAGAGCAACGTTACATCTCAAAAGTCACTAAGGTCTTTCATGTTTCACTGCCGTACAGTGATATGGGACATATATTTGTAATGTTTATTAGTTTACCTAGCTCACCGTTGACTCTACTTGACGTTAGAAGGTTTAGATAACGAAAGTAACGAAAGACCTGATAGGTTGAGGAGTACAGCTATAGTGGCAGGCGGGAGATCAATGGACCCAGTCAATATCCTAAACACTGTTAGGGAAATCGGTTGGAAAGAATATTCGGGAGTTGATCCAGACTCTACGTCCTTGGCGTGACTGGTTGAAGTGAGCGCGAAAGTGGGGCTGTGAGGAATGAACACCACACGGGGATCCAAAGACGTCTGGCAAACCAGCACAGGACCGGAACCGTCAGTCATCACGTGCTGGCAGACATACTGAGGATGAGATCTGAGCGAGAATGGACTTGTCCCAAATGCGATGAAGATCATTCTACGACAAACTAACTAACTAACCAACCAACCGACCAAACAACCAACCAATCCACCCACCAACCAACCAACCAACCAACCAACCCACCCAAAGAACCATCCAAACCAACCAACCAACAAACCAACCAACTACCTAACTAGCTAACTAACTAAGCTTTTGGTTCTCATGAAATATCTTTTTTTTTTCTACTGTGCTACCCTAGTTCTGATTTCCACTTCACAATGGGCATCCTCTGTGCTGATTTGGCAGAAATACGAAAACTCTGAATTGTCACATGATCTTCTTTTCTATGCTGATAGATATTTGGTTACCAATACAAGGATAAAATAGGTACAATTATGTATACCGCTACAAACACACAAAATATAAAAGTATACATTCTGTGATTAACAATACAACGATAGAATAGGTAAAATTATGTGGTCTAACGTTACACACACACAAAATATAAAAGTATACATTCGGTGGTTAACAATACAAGGATATAATAGGTACAATTATGTGGTATAACGTTACAAACACACAAAATATAAAAGTATAAATTCTGTGATTAACAATACAAGGATTAAATAGGTACAATTATATGGTCTAACGTTACAAACACAACTAATATAAAAGTATACATTCTGTGGTTAACAATACAAGGATAAAATAGGTACAATTATAAGCCTTGGGGTAACAAATGACAATCAAATGATGCATGTTTCTTTATTAGCAACTAAATTATATTTGTGATACAGTTGTGCTGTCGAAGTACGCTGCGGGGTTTAAATAGATGATTCTGTCGGTCTAACAACACAACAAGAAACAAAAAACTACTCATAAACACTAGCAAGACTAAGACAATGTGCATTGTCAAGGTGAAAACCAGACGTAAAGTTATCCTAGAAAAGCAAACAGTTCAGAACATGACGAGTTTTTCATATCTCGGATGGATTACAAACAACAACGGAGATTACCAAAAAGAAATAAAAAGAAGAACGGCGATGGCCATTTATATGTTAGTTACAATGAAAAACGAATGGCAGAATAATAACAAAATGACAAAGATAAAGATCCTGGGGAATTGCAGCTTCGCAATGACAACATACGGATGCAACACATGGTCATTTACACAAACTCTAAGGAAGAAGAATGAATCCTTCAACCTAAAATGATATAGAGGAATGCCAAGAATACCATGAATAAACAAAAAAACACACGCAGAAATCCTACAAGAGCTCGATATAGAACAAAACTGGCCAGTCAATAGCACAAGTCCAGGAAAATAACATTCTTCGGCCACATCAAATGCCACAATGGCCTCAACAGAACGATACTGGAGGGTATGGTACCTGGAAAAAAGACGCAGACCGAGAAGAAGATGGACAGTGGCAGAGACGGTAGAGCTGGCCAGGGATTGTCTTACAGATCGGCTGTCACGAGAGCGACGTTCTGCAAGGGACATACAACATCTTGATGATCAATATTTTCCTTTATTTTCATTCTACTACTTCCGCGTAATGACACAGGAAATACCACAGCATAAAGTCTCTTCTTTTGTCTTATGTTCTTCTTCTTCTTCTGCGTTCGTTCTCAATCTCCCGCTATCAAGCCCTGAACAGGGCTTTGCAAGTAGTAGGATGTAGTCCGGAGAGCGGAATGCGTTGTGTCGCTAGTTTACAACTTGACTGCGATATTTGCACCTTTTGGTCCAACACATCCGTCTTCGGCGTCTTATGTTCTAAACAAAGGCTACTGTGAATACAACTGCTCAGTTGTGCCCGTTACAGCAAAATGTAATTAAAGCGTCCGTGTGCTCAATTTCTGCATCAATTTACTCCAGGTTAATGCCCCTTTCAAAGGTGTATCTTTCATACCTATTGGTGTAACTAATGTGTTATTTACTGTTGTTGCAGGTTGCCAGCGTGACAGTGAAGGGTATATCGACTGAGATAACCAGGGACTGTATTGACCAATGCTACTACGGATGTGTGTTATCAGATTTTGGTATAACTGTACTCACCTGTACATCTTGTTGTGATCACGATTTATGCAACACAGGAAATGCTGCTGGGAGAGTTCATTTAAACTGTTTTATTTTACGGATATGGACTATTTTCACCATCGCTTTAAACATGTTATTATAAAATCGACATTTTGAGTTTGTGTACACACATTATGACGTCAACTTGAATACCTACTTCTCACTTAATTCACCCAAATAAATAAACAATATAGTTTTAGCATTGGGGGAAGGGGGGGGGGGGGGAGGATAGAGGTGTGGGCACTTGGGGATAGCGACGTCACAGGATAGTTTAGTCCACGTTTTAACTGTTAAGGGTGTCAAACATTTCGCTTCCGCTCCTGCTTGTTCATGTCAGCAACTACTTAGAAAATAGAACAGCAAGAGTGTAGGTTCAAAAAAGCAAAAAGCAAACCATGGAACAAGGTGTTCCCCAGGATGGTGTACTCTCTCCTACACTCTTCCTTATTTACATAAATGACATCGCCAATAACCTCCACAAAAGTACCCACTATTTTCTTTACGCTGATGACCTGGCCAAATGGACTACTGAAAAACACATCACTACAGCCAGCACACGAATGCAAGGCTCTGTGGCAGCCCTCGAAAGATGGTCCAAGATCTGGCTATTAAAAATAAATGAACAAAAAAAAAAACGACACATACTATCTTCTCCCTATCAAACACACGGCAGCAAGTAAAACTCCAATTAATTGGAAAAGAGATACGGCTATATGAGGCCCCAACCTTCTTAGGAGTTTCCTTAGACCGACGTCTCACCTGGAAAGCGCAAATTTTAAAGTCCCAGCTGAGGGCGAGACTACGCATGTCCATCATGAAGAAACTTGCTGGGACTGCTTGTGGTGCTGACGGAAACACACTAAAGAAATTATATACAGGCAGAGTGAGACCAGTTTTGGAATACAGCATTGCAGCTTGGTCCACGGCACCCAAATACAACTTTGATAAAATAGGGCGCACCCAGAACCAAGCAGCCCGTATCACAACAAATAAAAGACCTGGAATATATGCCTGGGCTACAGCCAATAAACTACCGCCGAGACTGCAGAATCCTACAGCAAGATGAAAAATTCAAAAGAATCATGGACCACCCGATGCATCACAGACTAAATGGGTTGGGACGCGGCAGGCTAAAAATGAAAAGTTTTACAGTCCAGGCAAAGAAAAGATTACAAACAATGCTGTACTCTTAAACGAAAAAATAAAGCCAATACCAGCATGCTCCATCGGCTGTCTCTGGAAAGGAAGACCCTTCCTTGATATTATATGCAATATACCCAACATCAAAGACAAAAAGACAGAAACAGAGGAACAGAAAAAACACATTGTTACAAATTACATCAACCAAAAATTCCCACCGACATCCTGGACGCACGCCTATAAGGATGGTTCAAGCCAAAGATGCCATTGGAATCGGGGGAGGAGGCATCACTATAAAACTAAAAAGCAAAGTATACTCTGCAGCATTTGCCACTGGGAGACGCTGCAGCAACTTTAGTACCGAAGCCAGTGCCCTGAGACAAACAGCTAAAACCCGCATAGACCATAAGGAGCAGGCAGACAAGCAAGTGGTCATTTTCACAAACGCCTTCGCATTGTTAGTGGAGCTCAAGAACCAGCACAAAAATGAACTTTGTGCTCTGGCACTCGCTCGAACACCTGTCCCAGTGCTTAAAAAAAAGCACAGTCCAGTGGATACCAGCCCACTGTAGCATTCCAGGCAACGAAGAGGTAGACAGACTCTCCAGAGAGGGCGGAATGCTGCAGCAGAGTGATACAGAAATCACATACAATGAGACAAAAGCATTCATCAGGGCAACGTCCAGTGCAAAACTGAAAAAGACCACCCTGGCCACATAGAAAACGATGCCTACCAGGTGATAATTCTCCGGCTACGCACAGGTTACAACAGACTTAGGTGCCATCTGTACAACAAGTTCAAGATTGGCACTACAGACCTTTGTGCCTGCGGCATAGCCCCCATGAAGACAGAACATATTTTGCAGTCCTGTCCACTGTATACCGACAAAAGAAGTAGCCTTTGGCAACAGTCAGTGTCCTTCCACGAGAAGCTGTACGGAAGCGTACAGAGCCTTGAGTCAACTGCTGCCTTTGTTAGAGATTGAAGTTGAGGTCTGAAGATGAACGAGGAAGAAGAAGAAGAAGAAGAAGAAGAAGAAGAAGTTCATGTCATCTTATTTGGAGTCATCAATACTTCTTCTTCTTCTTCTGCGTACACAGTCAGACAGTAACCATTATTTTCTCGAAAAAAGCGGCGGTCATCCTGAGACTCTCGCCACTACCATAGAGCTTGTCTTGCAGTTCAACTGGCAATGGCCACATCTGCTATCTCTGATCCTCGTATGTCGGGCAGTTCTGCAGCAGATGTTCAGTGGTCATTTTACCAGTACCGCACGGGCATTCGTCGGTACACCCTATCTTCAATTTGTTGAAAAGGTGGTACCTCAGTCTGTTGTGGCCAGTGCGAAGTCTGAAGACAACGACCTGCTCTCTTCGGTTCAACTGGTAATAGGCATCGTTTTTGGGAGTCATCAATACAATTCTTGAATCTTCCAACGCTGGTCCATGAAAAGGAGGGTAACATCCAGTTTTTTACAGCAGCGTGGTATAATCCATGCTGTCAGACGATATAATAACACACATGTTATGGTGTTGTCCTTGACTAAACGACGACGAGATAGATGGCACAACAAGCACACTGTCGGCAGGACATCCCTATGAGGTAAGGCACTTGGCTACAAGGCTGTCACGTGGCCTACAGGCAGATCATTCTATTTGTTTACTGCTGGTCTCAAAAACTGACAAGCATCCATTTTTACCACTGAATATAACCGTCTTTTCTATACATCTATCTTTATCCAAGTTTTTATTTATTTATTTAAAATAAAATTAAATCGACCTATCCCACGCTATCCCGAAATTAAATGTCCAGCTACGGTCATCAGCTGTCGAATACATATGATGGGAGCATAGGGAATTCTGTTTGGGATGAAATAACGGACACGTACCACTGAATATATTGACAATAGTTGTCATAGTTGACATATTTGTCATTCTAGTCAGTACTATGTCATTCTAATAAGCTCTATGCCATTCTAGTCATTGCTATGTCATTCTAGTTAGTAGTTTATCATTCTAGTCAGTGTTATGTCATTCTAGGCAGTGCTATGTCATTCTAATAAGCTCTATACCATTCTAGTCATTGCTATGTCATTCTAGTTAGTAGTTTATCATTCTAGTCAGTGTTATGTCATTCTAGGCAGTGCTATGTCATTCTAATAAGCTCTATACCATTCTAGTCATTGCTATGTCATTCTAGTTAGTGCTATGTTATTCTATTCTGGGTTGGATTTTATCGAAAAGTTAGGCATTCATCGCTCAAAGCGATGAACGGAAACGGTCGGCGATCGAGTCCTGAAAGTTTAAAGCGACTTCTGTTCTCAAGGTAGGTGAGACTTGAGTGACTGCATCCTGAGCTACCTCAAGTCGTCTAAGCAACTAATGTCAATTAATGTCTTGCAACTAATTCATGGTAGCTCGGGACTAGAGAGTAAGGTTGATGACCGCCGCAGTTTATTTCTCACTATAATCCAAATGCAGCGCAGGTTACATCATCACTACAAAAACGGTCTAAAAATGTCACCATTATCGCTTGCAATGAGTAACATTTTTTGTCATTCTAATCGACACTATGTCATTCTGGCCCGAACCATGTAATTATAGTCCGTATTATGTCATGTGCAATTAATAAATATTCGTAAACACTCTACGTGAACTCAATACAATTTATGTGTAATATGTCAACCTACATGAACACGACAGAATTTAAATGTAAAATGTCAACCTACTTGGATTCAACACAACTTATGTGCAATAGGTCAAGCTACGTGAACTCAACACAATTTATGCGCAATAGGTATACTCGCAATAAATCATACACTCTATTTGCAGTACGTTTTCCACAAGTTAAGTTAATACAGTTTATTTACATTGCACTCTAGCTAAAGTGAATAAATCTGATGGTCAAAACTAAAAACTTCGATCACAACTTTAGAGGCACAATCTGGCAGAACGCAGGTATCTCTGCTTTTTTAGTGTGGAACGACCGCTTTTCCCAGTCAACTAGGTTGTTAAAGGTTACCTGGCGAGGTCAAGGGAGCAATGTGTAGCAGTCGCTGGTGGAACTACAAAGTGTATGCTCCGCCGTGTGCACATTAAGCAATGAAAGTGCTGAGCATACATTGACGCTCCCAAGACCAATGTGTAGCAGTCGCTGGTGGAACTACAAAGTGTATGCTCCACCGTGGGCACATTAAGCAATGAAAGTGCTGAGCATACATTGGCGCTCCCAGGAGCAATGTGTATCAGTCGCTGGTGGAACTACAAAGTGTATGCTCCGCCGTGGGCACATTGAGCAATGAAAGTGCTGAGCATACATTGGCGCTCCCAGGAGCAATGAAGATAGTTCGAAGACGAATGTTCCATTTATTTAAATTGTGGGACTTTGTTGCTGTTGTTGTTACTGTTTAAAACTACTCGCAATGGGTTAGCTTCTGACAATGTTTATTTAGTTGTTGATTTCAGTGAACATTCTACATCCTGAGACGTACTTGGACTTGGATCCTGCTGGTTGTAGTGCAGTGCGATGTTCCTCAGTAAGCTCATCACTACTGGAATTGCAGTGTCATTCCTCACCTCGTTAGCCACATGGCTGGGAGACAGCTTGCTACCAGGGGCCTGAACATGAGATGGGGCTCCTGATCAGTATGTTCTGTTCAGTATATCTGACCCTGATTACTTTTCGCTCTACCAAGATATACGAGTGGCAGCCATTAAGAAACTGTAATTTTATTAATACAATTTTTACAAAATTGTGAGCCAGACATTTTTTGGATCTCATATTTTGACAGAGTCTCAGTGACTGTCAACACACTTTGTACACCTGTCCACTAACTTGTGGGTGCCGTCTAGGAAAAAAATTGTTTTGGATTGACGTTTAGCCAGTTTTGCACCGTCTTCATTACCTCGTGGTCAGCTGCTATGATACCCATCTGCTACACACTTTCTTATAGCCGAAGTCATCATACATAATTTTGAGCGCAGCGCTGTAACTCATGTTGAAATCTATTGCTGTTTCATCAATAGTGACTCGTCTGTTGCCACGGACTATCTGGTTGATCTGCTGTTTCACTATGTCAGTTGACACTATTGCTGGTCGCCCACGACGCTGTACATCAAAGACGTTTTGTCTTCCGTTTTGATATCGTCTACCCATCCATACACTCTTCTCTGACTCAAACCATTGTCTCCAAACTGAACCTTCTTTCTTTTGTGAAATTTCAGAAGGTTTAAAATCCTCTGACTAAAAAAAACACGAATAAAGCCTTGCTGTTCTTTCACGGTGCAAGTCGACAGTGGGCGGTCATATTGTACGCTATATTGCTGGGGATTGCTCAATCGACACAACCCCTACATGGAGTATTGATAAAGAGCCATTTTGTGTTCTGAAATAAGATTTTCCTCTGTATATATTTGAACATCACTTTAAAATAAAATTGTTATTACTCAAAGACTGTTCCTCGTTTTTCTTAGCTGTCAACCCTACACAGCAGAAGATAAAGATAACTGCCTATAACAGTTCAAAAGAAGGCAGGCAGCGTTCATTAGAATCATACCCCGAAAGGTGAGTCTGGAAAACAGTATGACATCCGTAATGATCAATGGCTAAACAGATTCAGATAGACAAAGAAAACAGATCTCAAGGAATCACAAACAAGTGGAGAAAATCAAAGATCGTCTGCAGCGTTGATATGTTCAGAGGACAAAGAGTTTTGGAAGAGGACGATCACCAAAAACCATTAGATATGACATATGTGACAGTGTTGCTGTCCGGTAGGAGAGAAATGCCATGCATGAAGCATGGGAGGTGTAACTTACGACTTGCCAAGACTTGGCCACTAAAAGGCTAAGGCCATTTGAGACAGTGCTAGCATAGAAGGGAGACAGTTCAGAGGTCACGCACGTCGTGCATTCTTTGACAAAGCCAGTCTGGATTTGTCTCTTTCCGATAGTGAGGACAAGGGGAAGGAAGAGGTTTCACTTTACTATGTTTGAAGCGAAAGTTCTTGATAATTAATACTAGGGTGTTCAAAATGGTATGGGAAAATCATTCTGAGAGGAGTATGTAAGGATTAGCATATCGCCAATAATGGAGTGTCAAATTGTCATTGAAATAACTGGGTAGGGGGTTTTGAATACGCCAATTCTGTTATGCCTAGTCATCAGGGAAACATAGGGATTTGGTGACAAGCTGTCGCAGTGAGAGTGAAAGGGAGACAATATAGACAGGGACGTTGGTAGTGGCTCCAGAAAAGAGGAACTTGACAAAATTGTCAAGCGATGCAGGCCCAGTAGCGACACAAGCAGCCATGTTGGATAGGGAGGAGCATATGGATAATAGAGACCGAGACACAAAGCAGAAAAGGAAAGGCCGGCCTGGAGGTTAGCCACTATGTTTCTTAGGTATTCCACTAGTGTCTAAAGGAAGAAATAATAAACCTTCACCGGAGACACGAGAGAGAAAACTGGTCACTTCTAGTGAGAAAGTTGTATGTGTTATCCTTGTGAGACTTGTCAGTAATTAATTTTACGGACATTATTTCTTGATGATCCGATAAAGACGGCTGCAAACTACGACATCCTGCCTCGAAAACGGCTCATGTCTTAACTTAAAGAGCGGTTAGGTAGACTGTCTCAAAATAGTCCATGTCTGATTGTACGAAAAATGTGTAAGAGGGACACCTAAAATACAGTCTCACAGACGAACGTCTGTACAAAATAGTCAGAGTGGTCGGCCAGATAAGCAAGTGATTACTAACGAGGGGAAACTTATTGCTGGCAGGAAGCAATTGGTTGCTGACGAGGAGCATCTCATGCCTGACCGAACGGGTTTGATACACATTTTTATGACATTCGTAACACGTTCGAACTTTAATAAATTTATATTAGAAAAATATCCCGCACTATGTATGGTTATGGAGGTGCCCGATGCTTTTATTCCTCAAACCTAAAAATCTTTTTTGTGTGAGCTCAGAAATGTGAAAACAGTCCTTACTGGTACAAGTGTACCGACACTAAAACAAATACATCATTGAACTGTCATCTTGAATAAACTTTCACCTAAAGGTCACATCGCACGGGAAGTTCAGCCATGCTAACAGTTCGTGTGCTTATATATCTTCTCAATAATGAAGAACGTAGCTGTATACTAGCGTCTACCGGAAGTTTATTTAGTGAAGGTCGATTTGGGTAAACATTAGAACCCGTTCAAGGAAAGTGCAAGATCTAACTGGTTAAAGCTCTCAGCCTTAGCCGTTGGAAGTCTCATTTAATCCCTGTGATATCGTCGATACATGAAACAGACATCTACTTTTGATTTCCATCAGTATGACTGAACTTCAGAGTGCTGACGATTTTAAAGGAACTCTGTTATACATAAGTTGTGATAAGGTCTTACATAACTTTATACGTAATTGCTATATCATATGTATTATTTGCTAATTAGTATAATAAATAAATGTTTTACTAAACATACATCTTAATGCTCTATGTTATTACTAGAGAACCTGGGAGAATGTTGTTTTCAAATTAAAATGTCTTAAATAAACAATTATGGCGGAAGTAAATATAACATTCGTTTTGTTTGGAGCTATCGACCCTCCTTTTGACATTTGCAGTTCGTTTTGTAGCAATCTTGTTATTTTGGTCATGGATAATAATAATTATGCAATAGTTTCAATTAGATTTTGTCTGGCACAGACAATCCAATCAGAAACATACTATAAAAGGTTCTAAGAACACTGTGTTCGCTAATTATTAACGGTCCAGTGGAAGCAGATGAGAATATAGCAACCAATTCGCGCTAAATGGTACCGTGTGTCGACAGTTTAGAGGTAATATAGAAGCTGATCTTTTTTGCCAGAATCACAAAACACAGGAACATGCACATTCTGTTCTATAAGATTTCATTGCTGTTTTTTGCCAGAATCACAAAACACAGAAACATGCACATTCTGTCCTATAAGATTTCATTGCTGTTTTTTGCCAGAATCACAAAACACAGAAACATGCACATTCTGTCCTATAAGATTTCATTGCTGTTTTTTGCCAGAATCACAAAACACAGAAACATGCACATTCTGTCCTATAAGATTTCATTGCTGTTTTTTGCCAGAATCACAAAACACAGGAACATGCACATTTTGTTCTATAAGATTTCATTGCTGTTTTTTGCCAGAATCACAAAACACAGGAAAATGCACATTCTGTTCTATAAGATTTCATTGCTGGAGTCTGGATCCAAACAGTTCTGGTTTACTTTTTGGCAATTCAAGATCTATCACTAGATCATTCAACTCACTCCGGGTTAATTTTATGTCCTTGTGCAGATTCTTCAATAAGCACGGCATCAGGATCTATTAATGTAGATGCTTTCATGGTTGACGCATGTTTACTGGCATTATTATCTTTTCGATCATTCGGGGTATAAGATTCATGTGGGTCCAGATCTGGATGAACGTTCCCCTTGATGCACTGGTCGCTGAGCAGAGATAATATTTGCATTGATCACATGCTGCATTTTCTTCTTTGAAATACCATGTCCAGTTGGAGAAGTCGTGCAAAAGTAACAATCCTTAACATGATTTATCAGTTCCCTCCCCACCATTGGAACTACAAAACACATCGATCGTCCTTTTCGATTCAACCAGAAACACAGATTCGTTGCACATGATTGACAACATATGGATGGGGTACCGGTCCTGACAAGCGGTCTGCTAACGAAAATAAAAGTTATAGGCTTTCTTTATCCTCTGCGTAATAGTTCCCCTGCGTGATAGCACAGTTATTTGTCCAGAAATATAGCAAACAAAATCCGCACTGTAGCAGTCCTATCTTACACATTATTTGACCGTGTCTTATAATGATCTTCTTCACCTTTCACTCAATTTACCCTTTTCATACCAAAATATATGACGCACTGAAAATGTCTTCTTTCAATATGAAAACACAAGCTAATTCTTGCATTGCATAGTCTAATCATTTGCAACATAATCAATTAATCTAACCATGACTAATCTTTCTAAGCACGGAGAGTTCCAGTTTCTAGCTTGTTGGAATCTCCAAATTTATACCCAGATTCTGTCTTCTATCACTATCATATTTAACAATTTCAACTAGAATTAAACTATCTAATCTCGTGAGTCTTGAGATCCTCCGCGTGACTGGCGGATCTCTGACAGTATGCAGCTTCCGTCCGTCTAGTCTCCACTGTGGAATTTAAAGGTTTCCCACACAAGTTTTGTGAGAGTTCTGCCTGGAGAGTTTATAGTACTACTTACTGACTGACTTCAGAAACTGTCTTCGAGACTGCTTTTTAGATTTCTCGTTTACACTTTAGTTTGCTGTCATTTTCAGTGGATCACCAAGAATGGATGTCAGGGAAATCCAATTCTAACAAGCTGCACAAAGATACTGTTCGCAAATGTCTGCCGGTCCTTTATTTATATATCTCTTTCGCATCTTAGTTTGCTGTCATTTTCAGCGGATCATCAAGAGCAGGTATCCGTGAAAGCAGCAGATAGATTGTCACCAACTTTATCGATTATCTCTCGGTCGCTGGGGTTTGTTCACCATCACTACCAATTATCGTGCGATACCTAAGATACGCACGGTGGGAAACTTCACGACCAGATCTCCCTGAAGAATCTCTTGCTCCAGTCATAATTCGTTTCATATTCTCCTTAAGCCCCGTCTATACTCCTCCTGTTCCAACATTGCCGCCGGCCACGAATTGTTGCTGTCATCATCTTACTGATCAGTTGGTTGGTTGCTCATGTCATTACTCAGCCTGCACCGTCTGTCAATCTGACTGTGACAGTTTGTCACCAAATCTTACGTAGCTCAAATCCTCTGTCAATTTACTAGTGTCGCTCTGGACACTAGCGCTTGAAAGAAGTTTTAAGCCTCTACCGAATACTTCTGTGTTTGCTAGCCACTACAACTTTTAAATTAACTTGCGCCTTCCAAATCTTACACGTGTTAAACTGACGACCTAAACATTGACAAATATTTCTCAACAGCGAAAGTAAATTCTTACCAACTAACTTTCCCAAGATCCGATTCTCTGACAATGAAAATCCTCATTGACTTTGTTAGAATTGGCAGATGTTCTGAACTTTGCCTGAACCCCATCAAACCTGAGCTAAAACATGTTTCCATTGTCTAAGCCAACGTCAGTCATCGGTGGCCAAATTGGAAGTTATTTCTTCCTTGCTTCATACATGACATTTTCACACATACCTTGTATTACCCCTATCACATTCTACCTAACACTGCAGTTTACACATACATGACCGCAACACCGTCACAACACATTTACAAGGCATCTTGAAGCACTCACATAATCCACAATACAAATGATGACAAGGAGGAAATGTGGTTGCATTGATAGCTACATATTGTATCATCCAATTGACGTTCAAGGCTATCCGTTTCGAGATAAATTACGCGCCAGTGATACAGAAAAGAGAAGAACTTATTAATTTATGACGGAGAGATGAACCAACCTCCTCCCACTCCACTCCAGATGTTAAAAATTTGAACTAATACTAATTCGTAATTTTAAAGCTGATATTCGTGATCTACATGTCAAAATTAGTTTTACAAAATAAGCAACTTTTGTCTCAAATACATTTTGAATGTTGTCCAGTGTTGCCCTTAACGTGAACTAAACTCTGACTTTTGGATTCTTCGTACTGTTGTACAGTGTTGTCTCTAACGTAAACTAAAATCTGACTTAATGTAATACTTCGTACTGTTGTACAGTGTTGCCCTTAACTGTGAACTAAAATCTGACTTAATGTAATATTTCGTACTGTTGTACAGTGTTGCCCTTAACTGTGAATTAAAATCTGACTTAATGTAATACTTCGTACTGTTTTACAGTGTTGCCCTTAACTCTGAACTAAAATCTGACTTAATGTAATGTTTCGTACTGTTGTACAGTGTTGCTCTTAACTGTGAACTAAAATCTGACTTAATGTAATACTCCGAACTGTTGGAGAGTGACGCTGTCATATACACCGACGAATCAGTCGTGCGCAGTGGGACATCAGGCTGGGGTTTCTCGGCTAGAGTGAGAGGAGAGGTCGTTGCTGAACGCAGTAGGGCATACATGTGCACAACCTCCAGTATGAGAATGGCGACGGAAGCAGTGACCTCAGCGCTGAAATGGATATCTGAGACTTTTATAACAAAGGCAGTCATCGTTACAGACGGCAAGCCGTACTTCAGAAAGTACAGAAGGGATAGCTTAGGTTCGAGTGGATAGCTGCTGTTGAGGCCTCAAACCTCCAGGCGCTGACCTGGATCTACTGTCCTGCTCATGCCTGGGTTCAGGGCAATGAAAGAGCTGACATCTTGGCTTCACGGGCTCCCATGGTGATGGGCAGAAGTGACATTTTGAAATCAATCAATGACCACCTGCTGGATGAGGACACCGAAATAGATGAAGCAGCAAGCCACAGACTGCAAAGTTTCAACATTAAACGAGGTTCGATCGGAGTGGGGCGCATGAGAGGACGGCGCTGGAGAGTGTACAACCAGCGAGCTACAGGGACCATCAGCATCCATACCTTACGTCATTTGATGAGAGAGACTGAGCACCTATGGTTATGCCCGGGGTGCAGTAACGTCGATTCTTAGAAACAGAAACAGAAACTGTTGTCCACTGTTGTTTTTAACGAGAACTAAAATCTGACTTAATGTAATACTTCGTACTGTTGTCCAGTGTTGTCTTTAACGTGAACTAAAATCTGACTTAATGTAATACTTCGTACTGTTGTCCAGTGTTGTCTTTAGTGTGAACTAAAATCTGACTTAATGTAATACTTCGTACTATTTTCCAGTATTGTCTTTAACGTGAACTAAAATATGACTTAATGTAATCCTCCGTACTGTTGTCCAATGTTGTCTTTAACGTGAACTAAAATCTAATGTACTGTGATAGTTCATACTATTTTCTAGTCGCCAGCCTTACCTTAGCTAAGTGCACGATTAAAGAGGGATGATTTAAAGAGTACATCTGGCCCCACGTTAATTTAGTTTCTTTATTTAATTTTAATAAGCTAAGCATAAGAGTTGTGAACGTTGTTTCGCACGGAAAAGCGATAGCAAATTGCAGAGAGTACTCTAAAGATATGTTTGAAACATCAGGGTGCACTGAGTGGACATTAAAGCAAAAGTTCATCAACTGGATTGACAGAAATAGCATCTGGCAATACGAGATGACAGACACTTTAATAGGTTGGTCTCCCTAATAGACCACAGCTAATGTGCAGTGTGAAATATAGGATTTTTCATTATTAAAAGTGTTTAAAAAATACATTAACACGCATTATCAGATACCGTAATAGGATGAAAATAAAAACAAAGCTGTACTTTACGACCTAAAGAATTTAACAATGGACAACAGAAAACAAAAATATAAGTTAACAAATCATATTAGAAGAGAAAAATGCAAAACATTGAGATATTATTAGGACATTTAGCTACAATTTTTGTCAATGGAAATACTGTCTTTCACCTACTTCAAAGATGTTGACTTTAGGAGTCAATCCATTTTCAAAACTATCACCATTGATCAAGTCAAACTGACAAGAACAAGAACTTGTCTTTTGTATACGTACCTTTGAATGAAGGGACTCATTCATTTTTTATATTAAGATCCGGTTACAACACATACAGAGAATGTCAGCCAATTAATCCTTCATAAACAGTCTTCTTTCTTTTTCTTCTTTTTCTTCTCTATCATCTTTCTTCTTCTACTTCGTCTTCACCTTCTTTTTCTTCTTCTTTTTCGTTTGCTTTCAGACGTCAACTTGAATATATCTAAAGAAAGCAGTGGTTAGCTAGATGCTATTTGTATCTCCATAGAGCTTGTCCAAGTATGATATTGACGATAGCCGTACGGGCTTTCATTGTTGCCCGTCTGTTGGACAGCTTTGTAACACATGATGAGAAGTCATTATTTAAGTGACGCATACACTTTTATCTGCTCGTCCTTTTTTTTAGTTTGTTCAAAAGAGGGTATCTCAGTCTGTTGTAGCCTGCGTGGATTCTAAGGAATAATACCTGCTGGCCTCTGTTGCGCTGGTAACATGCGCTGTTTGGTTGATGACCTGTGTACTCTACTTCCCACTTGTTCCTGTATCTGCACCTAGTAAACTTCTTGGCTTCGTCATATTAGGTTGAAGCAGCCGCTAGTGGAGTTAATGTTCATTTAAGAATTAATTAGCTTTTAGAGCAAGGAATGTAAATGAAACTGGCTGTATACATACTCCGTAGAATCTTCTAAACCAGTAAGTAAAGTAATGTTACCTTCTATTTTATCTTTACAGTCCGGCAGCCTCTTAATTACCAAACATCTTGCAATGAGATGGAATCCCCTGTATCGCAACTCTCTTGAATCAGTGGTATAGTTTATAGAGTATTACTCTTAGTTACTTTAGGTCTGTATGTTTCTGACTCCCCAGTACCACAACAACTTACAGCGTGTGTGTGAAGAGTACCATTTGTCTGTATGTGTTTTCATCTGTCATTTGAATTTCTGCTGCAGTTTTAAAGGCCCCTGCTTTATTCTCTGAAGTTACTTGCAACTTTTTCATTTGCCACTGACAGCTGTCTTTGTGAATTGTTGTTTTAGACAGAAAGATCCATCCACCCCCACTCTCAGTTGCATATAGATGAGTCCATCTGTTGCTCAGGTGGTGATTCTCTATGTTTTTCGTCTTCCTGTTTCTGTATGTTTTTTAAACAATGCCGGGAGTGTTTTCTATCAGCTCTGAGAAGCGCTGTTTTTGTCCAGGTGGAACGCATGTGGGTGGCGTGTATATGTCTTATTTGTGACGTGCCATTTATAGGATCTGCTCTCCACTTTTCTTCTACTGATGGTACAAAGTTGTTCAGCTTGAGTATTTCTCTTCTAAGCCCATTTTCTTTCTTCATCTACGTTGTGTGGTCTAACAGCCTTCATAATTTCTCACCTTGTTGTTGAGCTTTTGTCTCATTTGACCTCTATTGGTTGCCGGTTCGTAATCAATTTTTTCGATATTGATACATACCATTTAATTTGTTTTGTTAAAACAAAAGTAAAACAACACGAAGATTTGTGTACAATAATTTTAATAGCCGAGTGATATACATCAATTCATTAATGGGATGGTACTAGTAAGGACAAATATTCAATAATGATTCACAAGCCGTTTCAGGGGAAAGAAAGCCCACATTCAGACCGAGCGCTCACACAGATTCGCTGAAATATTCACTTCCAAATTCATGAGGTATCTTTAAACACACATTCTATATAAAATGGTTCATCTATCAAGTGATTCACACAGTCCAGAAACATGCTAAGCCTGAATGTGTCTCTCACAAGTTTGAAAGAAACACTATCCCCATATATGAATACATGACGAATACTAATTCCACAGCAAGCCGGCTTTAGACAGCACAGATCCACTGAGGACCAGGTCATCCTCATAGCCCAGGAGATAGAAGATGCTTACCAGGCACAGAAACACACAGTAGCTGTTTGGGTGGATCTGGAAAAGGCATTTGACAAAGTCTGGAAGGATGGACTTAGAGTCAAGCTAAGAAGAAGTGATGTCTGTGGGAAGATGTACAAGTGGATCAACCACTACCTCAAACAAAGAACGGCCAGAGTCCAAGTACAAGGGCAGATGAGCAAAAAGGTGACACTCGAGCAGGGAGTACCCCAAGGGGGAGTATTGTCACCCACACTCTTCCTGGTATATATAAACGATATTACAGAGAATATACCAAGAAGAGTCCATAGCTCAATGTTTGCAGACGATCTGGCTATGTGGACCTCTGAAAAGAATCTCACCATAGCAAGAAATCGGATGCAGACGGCCCTAACATCGCTGGAAGAGTGGGCGAACTCATGGCTGGTCAAAATAAACGAGGAGAAAACCACGTGCACAATATTCTCGCTCTCATTAAAACCCCAAAGTACCAAATTAAGCCTAAATGGCAAAATCCTGCAGCCAAACGACAACCCAACCTATCTGGGAGTCACATTTGATCGGCGCATGACATGGAAAAGTCAGATTGAGAGAAACCGAATGAAAGCCAGAGAAAGAATGGCGATCGTGAGGAAACTTGCTGGCCCAAGCTGGGGAGCAGACGAAGGCATACTAAAGAAACTGTACACTGGAAGAGTGAGACCAGTTCTCGAGTATGGCATTGCGGCATGGACAACAGCAGCGGAGGCGAACTTCGATAAAGTTAACAAACTTCAAAACCAAGCCATGAGAATTATAACAGGTGGCATGAAGTCAACGCCAATTGTAGAACTTGAAAAGATTACAAAACTGCAATCCATGACCGACAGAAGAGACTGCAGAGCCCAGCTGCAGTCAGAGAAACTCCGAAGACTGACGGACCACCCAATGTACCAGAGACTAAACAATTTGGGAACTGGGAAACTAAAGCGGAGAAACTTTGCAGAAATAGCCAAAGCAAAGATGCACGAAGATCCCATAAACGCACTAACAACACCAAAACCCATCACTACTGTACGAAAACCTACTTGGAGGCAGGATATATTTCCAGAGATGGTAGAAAATATACCAGGTATTGCAAACAAAAACTGCCAGACTGAAAAAGAAAGGAGAGACACTACCCTAAGCTTCATAACGAAAAGCTACCCAAGCATGGACTGGACCCATGCATACACCGACGGTTCTGTAACAAACACTACACAGAACGGAGGGGCAGGAGCATTCCTGAACCTACCAAATGGCAGAAAAATAACTCTGTCATTCGCTACTGGTAAGTACACAAGCAATTTCAGAGCGGAGGCAGAGGCACTGAGGGCGGCAGTGGAAGAAATGGTAACACACAGTGAAAATGAGAGCCATATAGTCCTGCTGACAGATGCTCTCGCCGTAGTCACAGCGCTAAAAAGCCAGAAAAACACTGAGCTTAATGACTTAAGAGCAGCACTCTGCAAACTGTGCCAGCAGTCCGCACCAAAAAGGGTAGTGGTACAGTGGGTTCCGTCACACTGCAACATCCAAGGCAACGAGGAGGCAGACAGACTGGCAAAAGAAGGTGCAAGGCTACCACAAACAGATACCAGTATCACGTACGAAGAGTCAAAACGGCTTATCAAAGCCAGGTACATGACCAAATGGGAAACCGAACATACTGGTTACACCAAAAACGATGCCTATTACCAGTTGAACCGAAGAGAGCAGGTCGTTGTCTTCAGACTTCGCACTGGCCACAACAGACTGAGGTACCACCTATTCAACAAATTGAAGATAGGGTGTACCGACGAATGCCCGTGCGGTACTGGTAAAATGACCACTGAACATCTGCTGCAGAACTGCCCGACATACGAGGATCAGAGAGAGCAGATGTGGCCATTGCCAGTGGAACTGCAAGACAAGCTCTATGGTAGTGGCGAGAGTCTCAGGATGACCGCCGCTTTTTTCGAGAAAATAATGGTTACTGTCTGACTGTGTACGCAGAAGAAGAAGAAGAAGAATACATGAACGTAAGAATGCATCCCTCGTTATCCAGTGCAGCGGGCGAACAATAAAAAGAGAAGCTAGGAATATTAAATATATGGACCTTGTGTATCACTTGGCAAAAGATAAACAAAAATGTCCTTAACATAAAAAATATAGGAAATTATTTAGAACAGGCAAAAATATATTATTGTCACTCTCTCTCTATCTCTCTCTATCTCTCCCCCCCTCTCTCTTTCTCTCCCCCTCTCTCTATTGAAGGGGCCGAAAGAAGGGATTTACTCCAAGTCTTGGTCGATCAGTACGTCTACAAGGGTGGTTGCCCTTGAGCAGGTCCCAACTTTTGTACGAGCTGTTGGTTCACTTCTCTGCTTAGCTGGCTGGTCTGGAGCAGAACTGCTTTTATTGGCCTTGTGAGGATCCCAGCTCTTCAACGAGCTGTTGGTGGCCCACAGGTCCACTTCTCTGCTTAGCTGGCTGGTCTGGATCAGAACTGCTTCTATTGGCCTTGTGAGGATCCCAGCTCTTTTACGAGCTGTTGGTGGCCCACAGGTTCACTTCTCTGCTTAGCTGGCTGGTCTGGATCAGAACTGCTTCTATTGGCCTTGTGAGTATCCCAGCTTTTCTACGAGCTGTTGGTGGCCCACAGGCCCACTTCTCTGCTTAGCTGGCTGGTCTGGATCAGAACTGCTTTTATTGGCCTTGTGAGGATCCCAGCTCTTCTACGAGCTGTTGGTGGCCCACAGGTTCACTTCTCTGCTTAGCTGGCTGGTCTGGATCAGAACTGCTTCTATTGGCCTTGTGAGTATCCCAGCTTTTCTACGAGCTGTTGGTGGCCCACAGGTCCACTTCTCTGCTTAGCTGGCTGGTCTGGATCAGAACTGCTTTTATTCGCCTTGTGAGGTTCCCAGCTCAGGTTCCAGTCCGTTCTGCCTTGGGCACCGGTTGGCCAGTGAATGGCTAGCAAGTTTGCTTTAGTGTCGCAAATGTTGTTGATCAACACTAGTCAATCTTGCCACCGAGTGGGGATCTTCGAAAAGATCGTGCGGGTACCACAGTGGAATTGCTGTATTCCAGCGTTCGCCTATCTGACTACTTGGTCATCCAGGCCGTGCAGGGGATTGTTGTCCTGCTGTAGGACATCCTTGATGTGTGACATTACTTGATGTCACTGCTGTTTTGGTTCATTTGGGGCTATTGCCTGTTGAGACAGCACTAAATCAAGGCTTGTGTTGTCCTTAGCTGGTACTTTATAGTTTTTTTTAGAGATCAGATTTCACTTCCAAAGCATTTCGCTGGCAGTACCAATGAATCGAATAGACTTGCTCGTAGAGTGGTGTTGTTCATGGCGTCTATTGCAGTCTTGATGTAGTTGAAGGCGGCCCAACTCGCTCAGTACCTAGAAATCTCAGACTTCAGGTTATTCTCCATATTGAAAAATGTCATTTTATCCTTTGTCAAATACATATTTCTGTGACTGGAAATGTGTCACTATATGTAGATGTGACAGATTTCAAGCCTGGAGATTCTTGAGTGTAACCTCGGTTTTGAAGATGGCAAGTTTCATCTGGCAGCAGTCTATCCATGACATCTCGTGCACAGTGTGAGCTATCAATATATAGCTGACGATGGACAGGTCTAACAACTGGGAAGGACTGACAAGTTTTTTGCCCCTAATTAGGTCTGCACTTCCATCAAACCTGGAAAGGTTGTTGCTCCTACAGAAATAGCATCAAGAAACATTCTTCAATATAAACATTTCCTAAATTAGAACCATAGACTGACTTACAGTATTAACCTTATTTCTTGACGTGTTTCGATGTAAGGAAGGAATAAATGTTGACAGTATTTTTTAAAATGCAGCCAACAATGTTCTAAAATTATATATCTAACAATACTTTAAAAGAAAGCAAATTAGAGCTTGCGGTCATATGACTGCTTTCAAAATATGATGTAATTTATTGAATTTTTGCGTACATCCCTTCAAAGAAGATGAGCTAGAGAAAAAAACAAGGAACATTTTTTAATTATCATTCAGGTTGAATATTTGTACTTCTGTATAAAACAAAATTCACTAAGCAAAACGTTATTGTGTAATGAAAATTTTCGTCCGTGATGACAAAAAAACAAAACAAGCCATTATATCTCACATAGATGTACAAAATGTTGTTTGTGGTGGAGGGCAGTCGTTCAAGAGACAGACAACGTGGTGGGTGTATAACATCAGCAGATGGACTGGAAAAAGCCTCTCAGATTGCACAATTACGGCTAGAGATAACGTACACTGGAGCTCCATTTGTAGCCGACCTTCGATGCTGAGATGGCACCTGAACTGAACTTGCTTGTGTACAATGTTTGTGTTGTGTATAATGTTTTCTTTTTTTTACATCAGCGTCAAATAAGTGTTGCGTACACTGTGCTGTTAATAATACATGCGCACTACTGAAGCTGGTGGAGAATGGAAACAAGCCCGGCATGTCGTTATGAAATACCAAGAGAACCATAAGCAAGACAAATGAAAAGCCGATCTAAAATTAATTGGTGGAGAACTTTACAAATTAAGGTAATAATCATGAACTATAGCTCAGAAGCCGTACAAAGAAAGTCCTCATACCGAGCTAGGTGCCGAGTGTTTGTTAATGCAATTGAACACTCTGTCGTAATGATCACTGACTGCTGTACTGGCCATTTATCCAAGACCATAACGATAGAAAAGTGGCAAATGTGTTACCTGTGTTTTCTAATATTATTGCGACCAGGCGATTGCTTGACATGACGTATAATCTCTTGTTAATGTCGCAAATCGTTTATTTGGGGCAGATGAGACGAGACGATACAATCTAATTATTTTCATCATCATCGTCATCAGTTTCTTAACCTGAAAGGTCATTGGGGCACCAATACTGCAGATTGTTAGATCACTTCCCGGCATACCACTCGGTTTTGTGTCATGAAATAGAATCTTCCGTCTGGACGAGTTAACCTCAGTGGTATAATTGTCATTGTTGTGTATTGAGATGTCTGGCGCATTTCTGATTTTTCACAATGTTTTCTGTCATATCGGTTTGTCTTGGGACGTTTTGCACCTGGCGGAGCTCATTCCTCTCCAGGCCTTGTACTCCACATAGTGAGTATTTCTATGATCTCTTTGTCTACTCAAGCATGTCGTCACAGGTCCACTTTGAAGGTTATGCCTTTCCTTATTCTTTTTCCGGCCTCGTTTTCATCTTGGCCGTTTGATATTACTCGCTTTTGTGTATTCTGTGTTCGACTGTATCCTGTAAAATGTCGATTGAAATACATCTCTGCGCTTTCTCGGACACGTCCAATTGGAAAAACGCAGATAAAAACCGTTATCCAAGAGGAAACTACAATTGTAGACCCAAAAATAACAGAAAAACACACATGATTTTGGAGCGAATCCGATCACAGCCACGTTGGCTCTCGGCCCGGAAGGACCGTCGACTTATTTTTCGCTCTTCATATCATTTGTAAAACGATTTCACGTTCAATAATATTGAACAATCATTTTTTAAATTTAGAATAATATTGAAAGCTTTTCCATGTAGTATGAGACAATGTTAATGGTAAATGGAAAATAGTTAATTGAACCGACTTCATTGCACCTGGGCGCATTAATACGCGCTCAGTCTCTTTCATTGTATAAATTGATAACGACAGAACATTGACTTTTTCTCCTTCTTCGTCAGGTATCCATTTACAGCTGCATCGACTGGAAGATGCCGTCATACTATGATAAAACCCCCGGCATGCCTTGTCTGCCAAATAAACACGACGTTATTCAAAACTGGTATGTTAGGATTGTTAACATCGATGTCTCAACCGCTGGGTCACCGAATCTAACAACAAAAAATGTAGAAAAAACATTCATTGATCTAAATTACACGTTATAAACTTTTTACTGTTGGCGTTACCATTGAAAATATATTAACCCGAAATGCCTAGTCTATAAACATAATTCGACATTGTCTATAACGATGGAGGGTGACGGATTTAATTTTCCTTCCCATAACAAATGATTGCACATTACCTTGCGGTTTACGGGGGATTGCATCCATTAGTTCTCTCTTGGTCGATACTTATGATACATACATAAGTTATTGCCCATCGCGAGCGATGATCGCCACAACATCAGACGGTTCTGTCTTAACAATGTAATGTGCGCTGTATGAGGATTATAGAGTAAAAGTAAATGTGATGTGCGTTGTATGAGGATTATAGAGTAAAAGTGAATGTGATGTGCGCTGTATGAGGATTATAGAGTAAAAGTGAATGTGATGTGCGCTGTATGAGGATTATAGAGTAAAAGTGAATGTGATGTGCGCTGTATGAGGATTATAGAGTAAAAGTGAATGTAATGTGCGCTGTATGAGGATTATAGAGTAAAAGTGAATGTGATATCCGCTTTATGAGGATTATAGAGTAAAAGTGAATGTGATATCCGCTTTATGAGGATTATAGAGTAAAAGTGAATGCGTTGGTCATCAATCTCACTCTCTTGTTCCGAGTTACCTTTGGTCAGTGACAAAACTATTGGTCGAGACGACTACACGTAACTCGGGATACAGGAACTCTGGTCTTACAGCTCGTGAAATCAGGAGTCGTTTGACACTTGTATGATTAGATCGTCCATCGTTTCCGTTCATCAATGTGAGAGGCGAGTGCCTTAACCTCTTGACTACAGCGACACCATACATACACACATACACACACACACACGCACGCACGCACAAACATACATACATGCATGCATGCAGGCAGACAGGCAAGCACGCACGCATGCACGCAGCCATACATACATAAATACCTGTATACCTGCGTATCTATCTACTGACCTACCTACCTACTTACATACATACTTGCATACTTGCATACCTGCATACCTACATACATACATACATACATACATATATACATTCATAAATACATACATACATATCTAGTTATGTTTTATTATGTACATTGTAGTTACACATTTACCTTGGTATGTTAAATCATCTTTTTTTAATGTTTCTGTTGGAAACAGTACAAATCATCTCTGAGAATGTTACCTTTTTGTATGGGTATCTCATATTGTTATAATGATGCATTCATCATTCACAAATTCATGTATAATGCTATATACGTACACATATATATTGTATGTGAATGGATATGGCATACGTTTTAATATGCGTATGTGCTTGTGCATCTATATATCTACATGACAAAATCGGTGGAATAAAATCCTTTTTTACCTGTGACAAAGAACACCTTCAAATACTTTGAACTCGATCAAATGGAGGGGAAAACGGGATTATCGTTACCTGACATTTATAATCGGTAACTGATGCATATATCATGGGTTCGCCATAGTGTTTACCGAGGTCAGAAATCGTAGCAAAGAATAGTGACGCTGTAATCCTGCAACACATGCCATAAAAGACGAATTAGCATGATTGAAGGGGGGGGGGGGGGGGTGGGGAGCTGTCTACATCTACTGTAGAAACTTGAAGCCACAGAAACGTCACCAAGTACACACACGTCAAATATAAAGAAGTATACAAGCCAGCCATCCAAGATACAAAATGGTTCTCTGTCAAGAGAGTTAGTGACGTCATGCAGAAAACACGACAGAAAATGGTTCTCTGTCAAGAGAGTTAGTGACGTCATGCAGAAAACAAAAAAAAGGCTGCGGTTCCTGGAGAAGATGTACAGCGCAGGGAAGGTGCGACTCTTATTGTATCAAACTATTCACAAAAGACACTTTCAGAAAAGAAGATAGTAAGACCAAGAATGATACTAGCTACTTTGAAAACTGCAAACAGGAAGATAAGGATAAACATTATCCAATGACACGGTCCAACCAATAACAAAGAAGTCTGAGTGAAAGAAGAATTTTACACCATACTTCAAAATATCATTGGACAAAAGAAAAAAGGGAAATTCCGATTTTAAAGGGATAACTAAATGATTAGGTTGAAATTGTAATGACGGTTTTTAACCGATGGGAGGCAAACAGGGAATTGGGACTAACAATAAAAACGGATAGTTACTTATAGACATATGTTCTTTAAATCAACTGATGATTGGGGTAAGCATGTTTTCTCATAAAAGAATTCAACAACACAACAAGTATGTCTGAGGACAGTCATATATATATATATATATATATATATATATATATATATATATATAATCGTGAATGTATAAATAAGAAGTTCAGATCATCGGTACACGATGTAAATACTCCTATGGGAGCTAACGTGACATCGGATTACCATTTTCTGATGGGCAAAATAAATAAAGAACTTTAGAAGTATACACCAACATAAAACCCATGACAGTTAAATGTTATATTCTTCAGGAACAAGTGGGTACACAATAAATATAAAATCACAATGTCAAACAGGTATCACGCTTTGCAGCAAATAAAAGAAATAGATGATACAGAAGAACATTGGGACCATAATAACTATATGAAGTGAAACTTATGCGGATGTTCTTGAAAAAAAGAGAAAGCCCCCCAAAAAAATATTGGTAACAACATAAACTTAAATCAAAGGTAAAAGAAAAAATAGACAGGCAAATTTGAACAGAAATAAAACCAGAAATACTAGAGTCAATGTTTCCAAAATATACACTCAAACCAACAAAAGAAGTAAGAAAGCACATTAATAGACACAAAAGAAAATATATTGATGAGTTGGCAAGAGAGGAAAGGCAAGCTGTACCAAAAGAAGTAGAAAAGACATGTACATCAGCAAAATGAAACTAACAGAAAAATAGAAGCAAATAAATGGCGTTATTGAGGCTAAGGAACACAATTTTATTTGCAACGCAAATGAGCAAAAAAGTTGAAGAAAAAAGTTTCAAAGAACTTTTAAATAAACCAGATCTTCAAGATCCCCCAGGATTGAGTCTTTGGAAACCAAACAAAGGAGAATTTAATAAACCCGTAATCCCTACGAGAGATGGCAAAGTCACTGACAAGATATCCCAGAGGAAGTAATCAAAGCAGTCGTGATCATTTCAACAGAGATATATTGTACAAATTAGATGGTAATCTGTAAGAAAGAGAAAAAAACACCAGCAGACAGGCAGGAAGGTCATGTTGGTAAGTTACTAAAAAAAAAGAGTGTACAAATTATAGAGAAATCATTCGGAAAATGTGGAACAGGATCATACTAGTCACATTAAAGAGACCACAGATGATTACATCTGAAAAAAATAACAGCCAGACTCCTTTCAAAGTTGGTCTTGTGTAGACCGAAAAGCTACAATGAGAATAATAGTTGAGAATATTGTGAAATAGAACTCATAATTTTATATCGATTTCGTGGACTGTAAAGGTACGTTTGACAATTTAAACAGAGCATCACTCTGTTGCACAGGCAATTTAGAGCATCCATGAAGTTCACCATAATAATTTAAAAATTCAGAATAAAGATATGAAATGTACATTTCTTTATTGAAGGTAAGTTTTCTGAGTCCTGTGAGATACGGATTCGCGTGAGACAGGGATGTTTCTTATAACCATTTCGCTTTCTGCTAGCCATCACTGGATTTTGAAGACAACAACATCAACCAAAAAAATAAATTTAACAATAGAACTTGATAATCTGGACGTTGCTAATGACTTTGCTATTCTGTTCCATAATCAGTGTTAAGTGCAAAATACAATAAGTTTACTTGATTAAAGGTCACATATTTTTAGACCAAAAATACACAGAGAAAGCACTATAAGAATAAACGCAAGCAACAACAGTCAGATTGTGTTGATAAATGTGAATCGTTGATATATTTTGACATAAATATCGACAAAGTAGGAGGTACAAATGGAGATACAGAAAAACGAATTCTAAAGACGATAAGAGCTATCTTGCATTGGATAACGTGAAAATCAATAAAAATAAAGTCAAAAATAAAATTCATAAATTCTTGATGTAAAGTCCGTTCTATTCTGTGGTTCTGAAACACGAATAAAAACGAAAAAAAAGGAGACTTTTTTTATAAATGAGTAGTTGCACAGACATATTGAAAGTGTGGAATGAAATGACTAATGTGCAACTGCTGACAAAAGTCACAAATATATCAATGAAACATGACGTGAATAGAGAGCGCTAAAGCTGGAATGGAAACAAATTAAGGAAAACAGTCGATATCATTACAAGACAGTCTCTGTTCTAGAATCTATCAGCCACAAGAAATATAGGCAGATCCAGACACACGGGGAAGAGAGCTGGAAACATACATAACATATACAGGAAAGACATGGACAGAACTTTGAGAGATGCCAAAGGACAGGAGAACTTGACAAGTGTTTGTTTAAATCTGATGCTCCACGGGGATCTGATAGGTGTTGATGATAACGACGATAACAATAATTGGCAACCAGTGCGCGGTGACAATTTGGTGTAAAACTTCCGGTTTACTGTGAAAATCCGTGACCAATTTTCAAAAAATGATATGCGTTTTATATTTGACAATCAAGAATCTTCATTACGAAAAGATGATGTATGATTTGTCAACAATAATACGTCAATAAACAATGTGCATTGATTTAGGATTTTCCAATAATTACCTTATTGTTACAGAGCACTCATTATTAATCAGCGTCTAATATTATTATGTTCTGTTATTGTATCATCTATGGAACGTTTCACTGAAGAATCTTGTTCATGCCACATTCGGGGAACACATGCAGGAGCCGGTTGTCGATGGTCGTGTGTTTTTCTTTTTTTTTTCGGGCAGCGCGCTTTCGCTAAGCTCCTGGGATGGCTTTTCTCTCTGCGATCTGAGCATCTTCGGCGATACTTCCATGCCAAGTGGTACGGTTTTGTGCAAGCAACTCTCAGCAGGGAACATCGATGTTGATGCTTCTCAGAGACACTTTTAATGAGTCTCTGTAGCGTTTCTTCTGTCCACATGGTGACCTTCTGCCTGTTAGGAGCTCGCCGTAGAATAGCTGCTTGAGAATGGGCTCATCTGGCACGGAAACAACATTTCCCGCCCATCTTATCTGACCTGTTTACACACGTTTATGGATGCTAAACATGTTAGTCGTGTTAAGAATTTCAGAGTTAGGCACTTTGTCATGCCACCTAATTCTGATCAGCCTAAGCAGACAGCTCAGATGAAAACGATTTAGCTGTCTGACATGTCTGCTATACACTGTCCATGTTTCAATAGCATACAGTAGAGTGGATAATACTACAGCACGATACACTTTTACCTTGGTGGCGTCACTGAAGTCTTGTCGGGTTCAGACGTCTGCTTAGAGCCTCTAAAACGCTGAGCTCTCCTTAGCATTCATGTTGTTGATCTCACAGTCGATATTCGCCTTTAGTGAGGGCATTGTTTAGGTAGGTGAAGCTAGCGACTGCCTAGAAACCTAGGATTTGTGCATTCATGTTTGGTTCGATGTACTGTTCTCCAGGTGGCAGACTGGAAGAATATCTCCGTTTTCTTACGGTTGATCGTCAGACCAAAGTTACTGCATGCCGCTGAAAAACTCCCTGACGGTGAATTATATTGTTCTGAGCAAGTGTTAATAGCGCAATCTATCCCTATTGATGGTGTCAAAAGCTTTGGTCAGAATGACAACAACTGTGTACACGGCACAATTAAATTCTTGATATTTCTCTTGTAACTGTCGTGTTGCACATAACAGGTGAACCGCCACATGACCCACATGAAAACCACACTCACACTCCTGGAGACTATGCTCAAGATGACCATTTAGGCAATAGGGCGGGGCGAGCCAGAATTTTACCAGCGATTGACAGCAGATATCCCTGTGATTGTAGCAGTATTGACGGTTGCTCTTTTATTTGTGCAGGTGTATAATTGGGCCACATTTCAACTCCCGAGAAACTCTCTGGGCTTTCCATGACATCGAAAGAGTGTAGTCGGTTCCTGAAGAAGCACATGCCCACCCTGCTTGTTAAATCTCAGCCTGGATGAAGTCAGACGCGAGAGCCTTGTCTCTGGATTTCGAGCTGATAGATATATTGACCTCTGTCTCTGTGGGAAAGGGGGGGGGGGCGGTGGCTCTAGATAAAGCCACTGGTTAACACTAGCCTTTGGCATACTAGCTTTGGCTTGTTCGCTTGTGATGGACGGATAATTGAGGATGTCTTCTATTTAGCTTGACATGACTGTTCGCGTGACTTCTATTTCTCCTATTTTAAACAACTTTCCCATAACCTAGACAAATGACATTTTCTACACATTATCTACTAGTGCAATCAATTAATCTACAAAATTACACTTCCGCAGTCTAAAAAAATGTCTTAGTATAAAAGTATAAATACATGTTTCTACCAGAAACTGTAATTAAAAATATTTTATTTTTTCTTGTACGTTAATATTTCACAACAAGACAGACAAATCAGAGTCACACATTTCAGACTCAAGCTTTATTGGCATCAGATTATTATAATTTCTTTGACTGAATAAGAGATCAATTTCTTTAATGGTTGACTTTTAAAATACCTAGTATTATGTGCAATCAACATAACGATCATGTTTAACACGTCAGTGTGGCATTTTAAGAATGTAGTGCCAGGGCTATATTTTTCATGACAAAAGGTCCAATAGCTAGGATGTAATCAATAATTGTCATTGTTGTGTATTGAGATGTCTGGCGCATTTCTGATTTTTCACAATGTTTTCTGTCATATCGGTTTGTCTTGGGACGTTTTGCACCTGGCGGAGCTCATTCCTCTCCAGGCCTTGTACTCCACATAGTGAGTATTTCTATGATCTCTTTGTCTACTCAAGCATGTCGTCACAGGTCCACTTTGAAGGTTATGCCTTTCCTTATTCTTTTTCCGGCCTCGTTTTCATCTTGGCCGTTTGATATTACTCGCTTTTGTGTATTCTGTGTTCGACTGTATCCTGTAAAATGTCGATTGAAATACATCTCTGCGCTTTCTCGGACACGTCCAATTGGAAAAACGCAGATAAAAACCGTTATCCAAGAGGAAACTACAATTGTAGACCCAAAAATAACAGAAAAACACACATGATTTTGGAGCGAATCCGATCACAGCCACGTTGGCTCTCGGCCCGGAAGGACCGTCGACTTATTTTTCGCTCTTCATATCATTTGTAAAACGATTTCACGTTCAATAATATTGAACAATCATTTTTTAAATTTAGAATAATATTGAAAGCTTTTCCATGTAGTATGAGACAATGTTAATGGTAAATGGAAAATAGTTAATTGAACCGACTTCATTGCACCTGGGCGCATTAATACGCGCTCAGTCTCTTTCATTGTATAAATTGATAACGACAGAACATTGACTTTTTCTCCTTCTTCGTCAGGTATCCATTTACAGCTGCATCGACTGGAAGATGCCGTCATACTATGATAAAACCCCCGGCATGCCTTGTCTGCCAAATAAACACGACGTTATTCAAAACTGGTATGTTAGGATTGTTAACATCGATGTCTCAACCGCTGGGTCACCGAATCTAACAACAAAAAATGTAGAAAAAACATTCATTGATCTAAATTACACGTTATAAACTTTTTACTGTTGGCGTTACCATTGAAAATATATTAACCCGAAATGCCTAGTCTATAAACATAATTCGACATTGTCTATAACGATGGAGGGTGACGGATTTAATTTTCCTTCCCATAACAAATGATTGCACATTACCTTGCGGTTTACGGGGGATTGCATCCATTAGTTCTCTCTTGGTCGATACTTATGATACATACATAAGTTATTGCCCATCGCGAGCGATGATCGCCACAACATCAGACGGTTCTGTCTTAACAATGTAATGTGCGCTGTATGAGGATTATAGAGTAAAAGTAAATGTGATGTGCGTTGTATGAGGATTATAGAGTCACTGAAGTCTTGTCGGGTTCAGACGTCTGCTTAGAGCCTCTAAAACGCTGAGCTCTCCTTAGCATTCATGTTGTTGATCTCACAGTCGATATTCGCCTTTAGTGAGGGCATTGTTTAGGTAGGTGAAGCTAGCGACTGCCTAGAAACCTAGGATTTGTGCATTCATGTTTGGTTCGATGTACTGTTCTCCAGGTGGCAGACTGGAAGAATATCTCCGTTTTCTTACGGTTGATCGTCAGACCAAAGTTACTGCATGCCGCTGAAAAACTCCCTGACGGTGAATTATATTGTTCTGAGCAAGTGTTAATAGCGCAATCTATCCCTATTGATGGTGTCAAAAGCTTTGGTCAGAATGACAACAACTGTGTACACGGCACAATTAAATTCTTGATATTTCTCTTGTAACTGTCGTGTTGCACATAACAGGTGAACCGCCACATGACCCACATGAAAACCACACTCACACTCCTGGAGACTATGCTCAAGATGACCATTTAGGCAATAGGGCGGGGCGAGCCAGAATTTTACCAGCGATTGACAGCAGATATCCCTGTGATTGTAGCAGTATTGACGGTTGCTCTTTTATTTGTGCAGGTGTATAATTGGGCCACATTTCAACTCCCGAGAAACTCTCTGGGCTTTCCATGACATCGAAAGAGTGTAGTCGGTTCCTGAAGAAGCACATGCCCACCCTGCTTGTTAAATCTCAGCCTGGATGAAGTCAGACGCGAGAGCCTTGTCTCTGGATTTCGAGCTGATAGATATATTGACCTCTGTCTCTGTGGGAAAGGGGGGGGGGGCGGTGGCTCTAGATAAAGCCACTGGTTAACACTAGCCTTTGGCATACTAGCTTTGGCTTGTTCGCTTGTGATGGACGGATAATTGAGGATGTCTTCTATTTAGCTTGACATGACTGTTCGCGTGACTTCTATTTCTCCTATTTTAAACAACTTTCCCATAACCTAGACAAATGACATTTTCTACACATTATCTACTAGTGCAATCAATTAATCTACAAAATTACACTTCCGCAGTCTAAAAAAATGTCTTAGTATAAAAGTATAAATACATGTTTCTACCAGAAACTGTAATTAAAAATATTTTATTTTTTCTTGTACGTTAATATTTCACAACAAGACAGACAAATCAGAGTCACACATTTCAGACTCAAGCTTTATTGGCATCAGATTATTATAATTTCTTTGACTGAATAAGAGATCAATTTCTTTAATGGTTGACTTTTAAAATACCTAGTATTATGTGCAATCAACATAAAGATCATGTTTAACACGTCAGTGTGGCATTTTAAGAATGTAGTGCCAGGGCTATATTTTTCATGACAAAAGGTCCAATAGCTAGGATGTAATCAATATCACACTGGTCGTCTTTACTTGCCTGGATTATCCCGGTACCCAGTTTTTTAGGCTGGGTCAATCCGAGGAACCTAATGCGATCGAAAAAATCCTGGACCAACTAGAGACCGAACCCCAATCGCTGGGTGACAGTGCAATAACCAATGCGCCACCTCGGCTCCAATTTAGCCTCATATAAATCATGAGTAGATATACGTCATTTACAGCAAAAATGCAGAATAGCCGCAACAAATCGGTCATCCTGAGAATATTGTGCAACAAAACCTTGCCGCTGTAACTGAGAAAGACAGTCCTTGGATGCCAAGTGGAACCAGCACTGACATATGGCAGTGAACCATGGACAATTAGCAAACAAGCGCATAGATCTTTGGAAGCAATGGAGATGTGGTTTTGCAGAAGATTGCTGCAGATGATGTGGACTACAAGGAAGACTAATGATACATTACTCAAAGAGGAACACATTCAAAGACAACTCATTGCAAGGATCAGAACAAGGCAGTCATCCTTTTTCGGGCATGTTATGAAAGGAGGCGGTTTGGAGCACGTTGTGACAACGGGAATGATAGCCACTAAAGAGAGACAGAGGAAGGAAGAGAGAGAAGAAGTTGGACAGCCTGACTAAGAGTGGCACGGGCAACAATCAACAACATTGTCTGTGAACGACACACTTGCTAGAAGCGGATGGAGGCCCCTGATCGCTAACGCCAACCGGCAGGGCACCTAATGATGATGAAAGCAAATGTTCCACCAACAATATCATAAAATCCTGTGAATGTAAAAGAACAATTTTTGTTGTTGGTGGACGCGGATACTTGAATTCGCGTAAACTAACCGCGCGTAAAATGCGACTCTGCTGTACGTATTACACGAATTAGAAACTAGCCTACGGCGGAAGTACGTCATTGGGTGCGTACTTTGAAAAAAAAATTAACATTGCACAGCTGATTAAAGGCTGCCGGCCCGATTTGCACCTTATTATTCCAGTCTTAGGAGTGCATTTTCGTGCTTCAATGAAACGTGCATCTGTTGTTAGAATAGAAAGTCTAGGCGTGCTACAAAAAAAAAAAGGCATATTTAAAACTTGCATCAACTCCTGCTGGTGTGGGATGTTGATGATGGTTATGCAAATTATGATTTATATGGCGATAATTACGCCGCTGACAGAAATGACAGGTTACGAGTACAGTAATTGCGATGAAGATTGTTGGTGATAATATTGTTGATGCGGACATGGTAACAATAGTATAATGATTTTCGTGAAATGAGGGCAATAATTATAAATGTTCATGGCGAGAAGAGACTAGCTTTCGGTTAAGCAAAACATACTGATCAAAATATGTTAGTAAGGGTCAGGCAAAACATATTGATCAGACTGTGTTAGTCAGGTCAGGCAAAACATACTGATCAGACTATATTAGTTTGATTCAGGCGAAACATGCTGATCAGTCTATGTTAGTCAGGGTCAGGCAAAACATACTGATCAGACTATATTAGTTTGATTCAGGCGAAACATGCTGATCAGTCTATGTTAGTCAGGGTCAGGCAAAACTTACTGATCAGACTATATTAGTTTGATTCAGGCGAAACATGCTGATCAGTCTATGTTAGTCAGGGTCAGGCAAAACATACTGATCAGACTGTGTTAGTTTGGTTCAGGCGAAACATGCTGATCAGTCTATGTTAGTCAGGGTCAGGCAAAACATACTGATCAGACTATGTTAGTTTGGTTCAGGCGAAACATGCTGATCAGTCTATGTTAGTCAGGGTCAGGCAAAACATACTGATCAGACTATATTAGTTTGATTCAGGCGAAACATTCTGATCAGTCTATGTTAGTCAGGGTCAGGCAAAACATACTGATCAGACTGTGTTAGTTTGGTTCAGGCGAAACATGCTGATCAGTCTATGTTAGTCAGGGTCAGGCAAAACATACTGATCAGATTATGTTAGTTTGGTTCAGGCGAAACATGCTGATCAGTCTATGTTAGTCAGGGTCAGGCTAAACATACTGATCAGACTATGTTAGTTTGGTTCAGGCGAAACATGCTGATCAGTCTATGTTAGTCAGGGTCAGGCAAAACATACTGATCAGACTATGTTAGTCTGGGTCAGACGAAACATACAGATCAATACTACACTCACTTCCAATCAGTTTTCCTTTGGCGCCGGCAGTTTCACGTCAGTCTGGATAACCAGGTTGGAATCGATACTGGGATTCGTAGAGTGGTAAACATACTGCCCATCTAAGATACGCCTCGGGATGGAGGCAGAGTCACTGTAACCCGCCACTAACGAAAGTGATCGAAAGTCTCAAACTCAAGTACAAGTGACATTCATCATCATCAGGTGCCCTGTCAGTTGGCGTTGGCGATCATGGACTTTCATCCATTTCTATCACGTGCGTCGTTCACCAACTCTGTTGTTGATTGTCGCACATGTCATTCTCTCAGGCTGTCTAACTTCTTCTTCCTCAGTCTCTCTCTGTCTCTCTTTCTCTCTTTTCTTCTATCTTTCCCGTTTCTACGACGTGCTCAAAGCCTCCTCTTTTCCTAACATGCTCAAAAAAGGATAGCCGTCTTGTTCTGATCTGTTCAATTAATTGTCTTTGTGTTTGTGCTTCCTCGACTATCATTAGTCTTCTTCGCAGTCCATGCGATCAGCAGCATACTTTTTTAAAACCACATGGTGGTGGTTGTTACGAGTGTCATTAGCAACACCAATAACAAGCAATGTCTAGATTACGATAGAAGTGCGACAAAAGTGCGAGAGCTAACGTAATGGCCAGGTGCAACATACCAACCAAGATCCCACCTCACGTCCACATCGTGCACTTAAGACATCGTGTTATAGCAGCTATGTCAACAAAGTGGGGACTGACAATGTTAGCCTGCTGAGATGCCTAGCATTGCGCTATAGTAAGATAGACCAAGACCAACCTTCTTAAGCACGCCTCTAGATGTAAGAACGCCTCAATATACTCTGCCAACTAGCATAACAATCGTCAGGAATGAAGAACTGAACTCAGGAATCTTGGAATAACAACAGCAACAAGGGTGCCAGAATATATTATAAATCGTGTATATGATTAGTGCATTTGTAGTTTTTATATTACCTTCTTCTTCCTGTTTACCCAGTTAGGTACTTCCTGTTTACGCTATCAGCTTATTCGACTTTACCTACTTTTATCAAGTCTTCTTGTTATTCACTTCCGCTCCGCTCCTGACAGTTTACTTTCGATCTAACCATTACTGAGACCACATGATGTAGCTTGAGCTAAGTAACCTGTCAAAATAACTTATTTGTTCCTATAACTTTTTGATGTAATAATCTCTTCTTCCATCATGTGTTAGCTCTTGTATGTATTGGCTTTTGTCCAGGACGAAGGCAGTTAGGCGCTGATGTTAAGTTTTTGTCGTCTAAAGTTCCTACAGGATGGAGTAGCTAGCTCCCTGCCCAATCCTCATTTGTCGCCTCTTACGAAATCTTGTTATACTGTTACTACTCATTGCAACCATTGTGGGCGCTTGTAACAATTGTGCTGTACTTAAATGGACAGGACAATGTCTTTCTTGTTATCTTGTTTTCTCAAGGTGGTGTTGATGTTGTTGTTGTTGCTGAATGACTACAATGAGTAGTGTTACTCATTTGTGCGCCCTAAAAAGGGCGTTAAGTGGCAGGTTACGGTAGCTTTCCTCACATCCCGAGCGTGCTGATGAAGGTGAACTGGAGTCCTCCATACGGTTATTCTATACTTGACTTTATCTGCCTTTCGTTCACTAATACGGGGATCACATCGATCAATCACCTCGTCAGCCAGACTGCTATGAGAACAGCCCATTTCCAGGAAAGGTTACAAGGAAGCCAGTGTAAGGGTATTTCCCAGTATGTTTTGCCTAAATCTGACTAATATGTCTGATCAGTATTTTTGCCCGAAGAGACGTTAGTCTTCATTTCCCACAAGGCGGTTTACGGAGTTGTCTGCTGTGTTTCCCTGAATGTGAACCTAATGTTTACATCTTATATTCTCCGGTGTCAAGTCGCTAGTTTCAGGAACAGGTGTAATATATTGGCATTAACCCCCACCACCCGTCCTCGCCGTGCACCTGAAAGAGGAGTGTTCTGCGAGCCTGTCCAAACAAGTGCGGATACTCTCAATGATCAGTGTGTTGGTAAGTCCAATGAAATGCACTACGGCCAGAGATGCACATGCCTATAATATGAACATGCTCAGGTAAATCAAGAGTCACTGCAACCTGCTACCATATATATATTCAAGAGTGAAGAATTTAATAAAAGTAGTTTCTACAATAAAAACCAACCCTTCCAGAAATCAAACAAAATCCGCCAGTTAGAAATTATATACGAAACAATTTGTGAAAGACAATTCAAATGTATTAAATTAATTTAATCATTCGATCAATGCAAATTTATTGCTTTCCCCATTAGTAACTTCACAGTGCTGAGTTATTTTTGTCCTCTTCATTTTATTCGTTAGCAAATTTAAAATTAAAATAAACACATTTCTGGACACATTTATTATCATTTGTTCATGAAACAAAAATTGGGGATATACATTTCTCCTCTGCCAGTCACAACCCATCTTCGTGCTTGTCTGTATCATGGAGAGGTATTGTTACACTACAAAGCACGTTCTATTTATTTTAATTACCCCATGATTCTTACATTGCCATGGTAACGAATCCCCATTGAAAAGATAAAATGAATAAACGTATACAAAAAACATGGAGAAAAGCTGTACATCAATGCTAAAATACGCTCTTCAGGAACATTTCACACATCTCTTTTACACACATCGAACAGTTTTTATAAAGAGAAGGGGGTGGGGGGGGGGGTTGGAAAAGAGGAAGACTGTGAGAAGACCTCCCCCAAGGAGCCCCACTCCGAATGGGGCTCCCACCACCCCTCCCCACCCGGGACAGTCAGTGACCGATTTTAATTATCGTAAGCAGTGGAGTGGGGGGGGGGGGGGGAGGGGGGCTTTTTGTCTGTAGGGAGCGTTGGTCGTGATTGGGAATCTTGGCAATGATTGTATCTGAGAGATGATAATAAGGATGGAGATGGGGGTAGTGGAGGTATTTGAGAGATGATAATAAGGATGGAGATGGTGGTAGTGGATGTATTTGAGAGATGATAATAAGGATGGAGATGGTGGTAGTGGATGTATTTGAGAGATGCTAATAAGGATGGGAATGTGGTAGTGGCTGTATTTGAGAGATGCTAATAAGGATGGGAATGTGGTAGTGGCTGTATTTGAGAGATGCTAAAAAGGATGGGAATGTGGTAGTGGCTGTATTTGAGAGATGCTAATAAGGATGGGAATGTGGTAGTGGCTGTATTTGAGAGATGATAATAAGGATGGGAATGTGGTAGTGGCTGTATTTGAGAGATGCTAATAAGGATGGGAATGTGGTAGTGGCTGTATTTGAGAGATGCTAATAAGGATGGGAATGTGGTAGTGGCTGTATTTGAGAGATGCTAATAAGGATGGGAATGTGGTAGTGGCTGTATTTGAGAGATGATAATAAGGATGGAGATGGTGGTAGTGGATGTATTTGAGAGATGATAATAATGATGGGGATGGTGGTAGTGGATGTATTTGAGAGATGATACGACAGTTCCAGGTAGAGCATGGGCTTTTTGTGGCAGGGGGGATTGGGCTGGCGACTCTTAGAAACAAAGTTTGCCCGAATGCATTGGACGAACACAGGTCACGTCAGGGTCAATCACCGTTTCGACACTATGTCGACAAAGAAAACAAGGGGTCAGGAACACGTTAGATCGAAGACTTTGTCTGGTACAGGTGTAACAGTTCCATCCTGAGCATGAGCGTTTAGGGCAGGCGTGATGTGGTCGGCGACTCTGAGAACAAAGGTACCTGAATACGTGCCAAGGTCACTCTCCGTCTGGATACTACGCCAAGGTCACTCACCGTCTCAACAAAGGAAATCGGAGTTGGGAAAAGAATGTGTACAAGTAGGAATTGACCACTGGCGTTCCGATTTGGGTAGTGAGGGGTGAGTGACAGACGGGAGGATAGCGGAGCTTGCTGCGATAGATGCGTGACCGGTGTTCAGAGTGATTCGTTCCATTAACGACTGAATAGAGCCATCCCCAGAGATCCATTGGTCAGCTCTGATACTGCTTGAGACTATATAACACTAGACAAAGTTTAACTCAAGCAGGCTGGTCATGGAGAGGAATGAGTGAATGTAAATAGGAGTCTGTTTAGCTCACCGACTTAGTAGAAGAGCGATTGATAGACTGTTGTACGAATGTTGGAGATAGAACAGGATCGCTCAAACAGCATACGCCATTGAGTCTGGGCCACCCGCTCAAATAGGTGTGTGTGTGGGCGTTTTGTATCTAGACGTAGTCTGAACGTGTGTTGTACGCATGACACCTTGTGAACGAGGTATGTCCTGACGAGTTACGCGAGTGTGTAGATCGACTAGGTTAGATCTAGATGTGTGTGTGGTGTGTGTAGACACCGAGGGAATGAGGTATGTTCTAGAGTTGTGTGTATACGCAGATCGACTGAGTTGACAGATCATATGTGAGTATATGTAGAATATATTGAATGCATTATTCCAGATCCCCCGCCTGAGGGGATTTGAGTGAGGAAGAGTTTTTGATAAGGTGTGTTGAGGATGCAGATCTGAGAGAGGTGTGGGATGTGTGTACGGCAATAGAACTGGGTTTTGATAGTTGGGAATTCCATCAATAGCTAATGCTTAAAATTTCCGCTTTAGTTAATATTTAAATTAACATATATCCTTATGAATATTTAGTTAATTTGATTTTCTTGTATTGTGTGTAATTTCATTGCACTTACATTGATAGTATTGCATGAGAATTATATAATAAATAAGCCATCTGCTGTGTCCTATACTATTTGCAGTGTGTGGTCATGAATGATATGTGGAGGAGTGCGGTAATATTCTAGTTAGAATAACTCTAGTGTAAACAGTGGGATCTGCTACACAGGGGTGGGTGTTCGGAACTGACAATTTTGGCGTCAAGATTTGACAGGGATGGGGTTGTTGGAAGTCTGATACTTCCACGACAAGCTACCACATTTAGAATGGCAATGACTCGTGGATAGACAACATATGGTAGTAGTTCCAAATTGGAGTGATAGCTAAATCAGATAACCCACAGAAGACAAATGGACAGCCATGTTGTTGCTTTAGACTGTAAAATAGTCTGCAAGATAAACTCAGCAGACTGGCTGGGAGATTGGCTGAGAGACTAGACGACAGAGTTTGCAGGGTGGTAGTACCATCAAACAGCTCAAGTTTGTCCAGTCGCGCTCAATAAGTGCTTATGAAGGACACCATGTAAACAGTAAGAAAGGAGGATGTGTGTTGTATGTACAGGACACCTTGTAAACGATGTATGTTTTGATTATGCGTGTGCGTACATATTCGTCTGAGTATGTAAAGTGGTCTGATTATATGGGAATGCATAGATTGACTGAGTATGTGACCACACGTGACTATGTGATCCGATTACAAGTGAAGTGATCTGATTATATTTGAGAGCACAGATCGACTGAGTAAGTGATCTGATTATATGTGGGCGTACATATGCGCAGTGATCTGATTATATGTGAGGGCTCAGATCGACTTAGTAAGTGATCTGATTACATGTGGGCGTACATATGCGCAGTGATCTAATTGTATGTGAGGGCTCAGATCCACTGAGTACTTGCTCACACGTGAGAACGTGATCCGATTACATGTGAGTACGTGATCTAATTATATGTGAGTATGTGATCTGATTATATATGAGTACGTGATCCGATTATATGTGAGTACATGATCTGATTATATGTGAATCCACAGATCCACCGAGTACGTATGCGCAGTGATCTGATTATATATGAGGGCTCAGATCGACTGAGTAAGTGATCTGATTATATGTGGGCGTACATATGCGCATTGATCTGATTATATGTGAGGGCTCAGATCGACTTAGTAAGTGATCTGATTATATGTGGGCGTACATATGCGCAGTGATCTAATTGTATGTGAGGGCTCAGATCCACTGAGTACGTGCTCACACGTGAGTACGTGATCCGATTACATGTGAGTACGTGATCTAATTATATGTGAGTATGTGATCTGATTATATATGAGTACGTGATCCGATTATATGTGAGTACATGATCTGATTATATGTGAATCCACAGATCCACCGAGTACGTGATCTGATCATGAAGACGAGTCTGTGATTGTGTGTTGAGTGCGCAGATAGTGTAGTGCAGCAGCAAGAATTTTGGGTATAATAGATTTTATAGGAAAAATTAAAAGCTGGTACTTACAACCTCCTAAGTATATATATATATATATATATATTTAAAGATTATTTATTTAGTTTAGTGTATAGTGACGTCAAACATTTCAGGATCATTGTCTAGTTACTCGCACAGCTTCCCTCATCGCGAATGACTGGCTTGTACATTTTTTTACCGGACTCCCAGAGCCTAAATAAATGTGTCACTCTTTGGTGCAAGCAATAAAGTATGCCATATCTATATGAGATGTAGACACTCCTAGAATGGATACACAGCATATGAGATATAAGCACTCGTAGAATGGATACACAGCACTTGAGATGTAGGCACTCGTAGAATGGATACACACCTTATGAGAAACGTTGTCCATCATTTAAAATTAGCTTAGGTTCGTCCAAACTTGAAGAAATCTGGCCATACTTTACATGGCGCAATGAAAAAAACCAAAAAAAAACCAAACAAGCCAGGTCATTGTTTCAGCTTGTCGAACTGATTTTATTCCACTAAATACATCGATATATGTTTAAGATGTTACAAATAAAGACTATATTTCGACGATGATTTGAATTTTGGTTGAGTAGCTTCCGCCACAAATGTGCTTTTACCAGTATGCATGTTGTGTCAACACGGTTCTTTCAACGAAGCGACGATATCGTCACGATTGAATGGACGTTTGAGAACGAAGCACGTTGGTAAAGGTGCTACACAGCAGCAAAGTAGGTTGTATGTTCATAAAAAATGTTTATAGTCAGCAGGATAAATATCTCTATGTATCTTACAGGATAGCATAAATATGATTTCAATCAACCAATTTTTCATGATAACTTTATCACAGCGCAGAACATGATAAGAAACGCTCGCTTCTCGTCATGATTAAACACGTCGCGGAAGAAATGGTTTTCTCAAAATTACTAACAATAGATTCCAAGGGTTTGCCAATCTTTGACAAATATTAATATTACCTAACAAATTAAAAACCTTCCTTTTTCTAATGTCATACCATGTGTGACTGTCAGACGGAGCTTCTTGCTTCACAGCTTTTTACGCTGGTCACCATCGCAGTGTTCCGACCCAATAAATAAATGTGTCACCAAATGATTTAACAAATGATTGTATTATTCATCGGCAGCACTTAGTAACAACTTAGCGACAGATTCAACAAATCAACGAGCGTAGTTTTCAATGTATTTTAATTTAAAAAAGCGTCTCATTCGTTGATCAATATATTATTATGACAATTCTTAAATGACAATGATGACGAATGTGACTGTCTTATCCTGCACACGGCGGAAACATGGCTGTCTAAAGGAAATCGCTTAAATTTATTTTAGACATTATTTGATACCATTATGAAGTTTTTTAATTCAGTTAAAAAATAACTTAGCATTGAAACTGAAATACTAGGAAATGATATACCCTATCTTCCAGATATGTTTGACAAGTTAAATGGTACCCTACGCAAGCTACAGGAGAAGGTCATCAGTGTTATCAAATTGAACGGAGGTATCACGGGATTCATCCGAAAATGTCTTTTGATGGATGTTGAAGGTTATTAAGAAAGATACGATTATCAGATTAAAAAAATTAGCAGGAACTCAAAATACTAGATCTGATCGTTGACCCGTTTGAAACAGACATGGAACGTGTTAGTCAATAACTGCAATAAAAACTGATTGAGCTTTAAAAAATTACTTTGACGCAAAAGCGTGATTTAATCACGTTTATTATAACAATTGTGAAAAAAGAAAAAGGCTTTCTAATTGTCTTCTTAGGCAGAAATCTAAACCATGTTATTAGAGCATTTCAAACACCAAATTTAATAAAGATAGGGTTCAGTTCAGTAGTGATCCAGTACCCAAAAAAAAACAAAAAAACAACACCCAATTGTTTGCAAATATGTGACAGCAGAGATATAGGATCTCTTTAAACAAATATAGTGACAGATATTGATCAGTTCTGAAACGCTTGGATCACAATAAAGTTCATCAGTCATTAAAACAAATGATATCTTTGTCGTGTTCAATTACTATTATCCTGTAAAGCTTATAGAACTCGTAACTGTATAGTGAAGTACATATTTAATCAATTTGTATTTATAAACTTCATTTAATTGTATCATCTATTTTATCATTTCACAAATCGGTTAATCTAATTATGGTGAGAATGATAAAAAGTAGTGTATGAATGAGGGGTTAGATTATTGAGGGAAATGAGGGGAGTTAAACAAATAGAACGGGTAGCTCCGTTTGCGTTGAGAAAATCTGACCTATTGTACACTGACTTTAATCATTGTTTGGAGCGGTAACGTGCAAAGGGGAGATACTCTGCTGTTATTGAGAGCAAAATGTTGTCTAGTACTGTAGCATACAGTTTATAGAGATAATATCGTGTATTTTATCGTTATTGTTCTTTTTGGTTTGGTTTTAAGTAGTTCCCTTCCTCGTTGTATTTCATACCCCAAAAGTAGGTCAGGTTCCCATCTACAGATGGGTGACCTGGAATTTGTCAAGACTTAGGATTGAACCCGGTGCATTTGCCATCAGAAGCTAGTTCTCCACCACTGTCATATCCAGAAGTTCTACAATACAGAGCATAATTCAAACATTTAGGGTAATTGGAAATGGTTATCGTATGAGAGACGAGACAACAAATGTAGTCTTATATTATTCTAGTGGTTCTTATATATGGTGTAACGGATAACGCAGTAGAAGATAGTTAATATCATTACCTACTGAACTCTCCTCACACACACAAGCACGCACACACGCGCACACACACGTGAACACACACGCGCGCACACACACGCCCGAACACGCGCGCACACACATGCCCGAACACGCGCACACACCCCCCCCCCCCCGCCGCCCCCGCCGCTGCCCGCCCACTCACATACAAATTTTTTTACAAAAGTATTGATAGACATTGATGAGATGAACAATAATAAAATACTCACACAAAAATCCTCTACTATTTTCATTAAGGAACTACTGGCAGGAATTTTTTTTAAAAATGATTACACCGTTATTTTGAGATTTGTCATTTACAATGTTAATAGCCTTGTCATTCCGGGATCTACGATATCTTCCCAATTCATCTTCTCTACATTAAAGTACATTATGTCATCACTGTTGCTGATCTGTTCACATAAGGTCGGCACTAATGCACTCTAGTTTTTCATTCGTTAGTAATTTGCTAGACCAACGAAACTCTTCTTTCTGATATTTGACATGTTGGGTAGGACGCAAAAGCCTTGTTAGTTCATCCAGAACGGAGTACTGTTACTTGATGATCCGTCTTGATGTTAAACGACATTGCACGTTTGCTACCATTGATAATTAGCTAGTTTTAGAGTTTATGTGGAGCCATAGAGGACACACATAGAATGAGCTGACACAAGCCAGCGACTCACAGCTGGCCACTTCCGTCAGGGTCAGCGAACTGGTGCTGACCAATAACCTATTCCACTTCCACGCGGCAGCTTTGGAAACAGGCTGCAGTAGTGTAATCTAGCTAAACGAATAGAGAGGGCAGTGGGAAGGCAAAACGGCACTCAAAACAAGCTAGCTGAAAGCGGATGTGTCGGACTGAATGAGCAGATATCGCAGCTTCGCTGTAAACTTTGACACAACATACTTTACAAGACGAACGACGAAGGAGATGAAGAGCTCAACTTCCAAGGGAGAGTATCTGAGCAGCAAAGCTGTTAGATGACTTGCATATCACGGAAATAACTAGGCTGGCTTTCCAGCTGCTACACGATCTGGTCTATTCAGCTATAATTGAATAGCTGATTTACATTTAGGAAAAGCAATGCGACGATGGATCGGAGAAACAGGTTATTCCTATAGTATAAACATAGTCCCTAACAATTTATGTCCCATGGCAATGTGTTCCATAGGTCTACCGCCATTGTTGCTCTCATCCGTACTGCGCCCCTCTCGATCATCTCTCGCCCCACCCCCGCTACAAGCACACCCCTACTTCCTCCTGAAAATAACATGCTTTAGCTGACAGATCGCTAAATATATTTGTGTTTTCATTTACTGTTAATGTTCTGTAATTGGCTGCATTTTCGAATAAAACTGTTGAACACAGCTCACTGTTCCATGTGTACACTGCTTACTCATTAGCGCTTTGATACTTGTTAGAGAAGAATTCCTTTTGCGTTTGTCCTCTGTAAGTTACCATGTAGATATTTGTCATTGCTGAGCTGTCATATACATATTTATCATTACTGAGCTTTCAGGCACACATTTTACTTACTGGAAGTCTTTTTGTTTTTCGTGCCAAAGTTCTCGCTTTAGAGCTTATGTCTAAAATAGCCCGGTTGTGTGAACTCAAGCCCATATAATTCCTAGTTCAGAGCTGTTATAAATACATTTTATAACTGCATGCAAACATTTCTGTGAAGCGTTTCTATACACGTATTATCTTGATCCGATACAACAGAACAAAAATGGCCACGGCAGACGAATTCATTAACAGAAAGCTAGTACCATTGGGCTGATATGTACATTTGCAGTGATAATACTTTAGCAAATCGTATTACATGATGAGGTTGTCAACTATACCGCCATGTACACAATTATTTACTAGTCCTTCAGGAAGTCCTTGGAAGTATGCAATGAAGTGTCACATTCGTCCCTGCCCGAGTACCACTCTTTAAACATTAACATCATCTTCCAATCCTACGTTCATGCATGTATACTTTCGGTGTTCGCGTTTCACATTTAAGAATATGTATCTACATAAATCCTTTTTTACATTTGGTGGTCTCATTCTTCTTGTACCTACAATAGTCAAGTTAATTAAATCATCACCAGTTTTTATTTTATTCCCAAGACTGGCCTTAGACTACATTAAGTGACTGGGTTAATTAAATCATCACCACTTTTTTTATTTTATTCCAAAGACTGGCTTTAGGCTACATTAAGTGACTGGGTTAATTAAATCATCACCACTTTTTTTATTTTATTCCAAAGACTGGCCTTAGGCTACATTAAGTGACTGGGTTAATTAAATCATCACCACTTTTTTTATTTTATTCCCAAGACTGGCCTTAGACTACATTAAGTGACTGGATTAATTAAATCATCACCACTTTTTTTATTTTATTCCAAAGACTGGCCTTAGGCTACATTAAGTGACTGGGTTAATTAAATCATCACCACTTTTTTTATTTTATTCCCAAGACTGGCCTTAGACTCTACATTAAGTGACTGGATTAATTAAATCATCACCACTTTTTTTATTTTATTCCCAAGACTGGCCTTAGGCTACATTAAGTGACTGGGTTAAATAATATATCTCGCTCTCTTTCATGTGACAAGAAATTAAATAAAATACAAGAAATTAATCGTTTAAATTCATTTATAGGCTAATATCGAAAATAAGGTGCCTCCTTACCAACATGCTTCAACAATGCTTTACACTTTGAAAGGCCAGTTGTATTTGTACTAACACTAAGCCTGAATCTACCACAACAAGACGTTATCCAGGGCATTTCAAAATGATTTGAACGATAACGACACGTTCCATGAGGAACACATCCTGCTGTTTACGTCGATAGTGACATAGTTCAATTAAAAATATGCTGACTGTCTTTGGGGATGAACAATGCGTTATCTTAGAGCACTACATGCCCAGGGGTAACACTGGCACACGTACCACACGTCTGCAGTTCTTGTCAGGTGGCAGACAAATCAAGAATTTTTATAGCAAGATGAAATAATTCAAATCAATTTGAAATGCCTGATATAAACAACATAGGACACTTCCTTAATCACAGCTCATACGTCATTAGACATGTAAGTTATTGTTATCCAAATCTGCATTGAAATCCTTGATTTATAATTACACAATGTCTTCACGAGAGTCGCGTTTCAGGTAAGAAAGTAACCAACATTTTCCATTTGGAAAAACCATCCGTGCATGACAACTGTATGACTGGGAGCGAAGAGCAACATCACACTATATTTGACAGCAGTCTGACCAACGAAATGGGGATCGATACTAGTATCCCTTTAGTAGTAAGCTTACTGAGGAGCCTCGTATTACACAGCCAATCGAGCACTTCTCAAATACGTCTTGGGATGTAAGAAAAGCCTCTGTAATGCGACATAAAAAAACGTGACCAAGAGTTAAATTGTATCATTAAGAGCAGCTCACCATGACCACAACCAACGATTACCTATTACATTGTTCTTAAAGTCTGTTGTGATAATTACTAACACTGCCTTGTCATACAGTTTTATGTTTGGTACATTTATGAGATTTTAGTTTTTGTTTGTTTGGATGGTTTTACGGTAACATATGTCATTGTGAAAATACTGTTTGTGTCTTTTTGTTTAGCCAAGATATTCATACTCATCTGTGTTAGCGATTGTAACTGATGATAATATTTTGGCTGTACTCTATTTTTTGTCGCATCCATGCGCGTGTAAACTTGCTACTTTATCTCATTATGTTCCATGTACTAGTCTAACATAGCCATACACACCAGATCAGATTCCGTCATGGCTAAGACAAGAAGATGGTCCAAACATAATTTTGTGTCAGAAATGTCAATATAACGAGCACCGGAAGGACAACAAAGAATGCGCCAGGCGCATGAGCAATAGCCTTGTTACATCCGTCATGATCACAAGATTCGAGGCACCCCGTGATTCTATGCTCTTCGTTCTCACACTTGTACCGGATATCACCACAATGCCTGCCCCAGTCGGAATTACTGCAGTCTCTGACTGTTATTTTAGTACCGTCATCTGTGGAGGACATGAGAAAAACAATTGTAGAGAGCAATCAAAACAAGGTTTGCAAGATGTGTGTTTGGAGGTAGGAGTGAATGGTTCTGTAGTGTTATGTTCATTACCATTACCATTGTGTAGCATGTCCTTTGCAGAACGTCGCTCTCATGACAGCCGAGGTGCAAGACACTCGATCCCTGGTCAGCTCTCGCGACTCTGCCACTGTCAACCCTCCTCACCGAAACCGAAGAAGTTTCGCGTGCAGCAATCTGCAAGGGAGGTTATGCTGACTGTCTTTGGGGATGAACAATGCGTTATCTTAGAGCACTACATGCCCAGGGGTAACACTGGCTCACGTACCACACGTCTGCAGTTCTTGTCAGAAATGATCTTCGACCGGCAATCAAATCCAAATGAGGTGGACTTCTTGGCAAAGGTGTCTTTTTGCAAAATGGCGATGCTGACCCCAAACTCCCCGTGCAACAGCTGCAACCATTGAGGACCTCCACTTTCAGTGCTTGCCACATCCGCTGTACAAACCTGACCTAGCCACAAGTTATTTTCATGTCTTTGAACGACCAAAAGAGGCACTTGGAGGAAAGACTTTCAGCTCAAATGAAAAAGTCCAGCATGTGGTGCGTGAGTGGTTAAACGCGCGACCAAGATAATTTTTTTTCTACAGAAATCCATGAACTATAGGCTCTGAGGGACTTGTATCGAACGTAAGGGTGAATGCGTCGAAAAATGTCCATACTATTGTGTCTCCCTTTTTTAGAATGAATTTCCTATAAAAATATATTCAAAGTTTTCATTTGAAGCCCCTCGTATACATACATACATACACACATTCATATACTTATTCTGGAATTGAAAGAAAACTATAGGCAATACACTATACGATGTGATACAGGAATCTCAGAGCGGATAACTTGTTTTCACGGAGATCGGGAAGTGAAGAAGACGAATGGCGCCATATGAATGAATGTTGTGTAAAAAATGTTTGATAACAAAACGCTGGAAAATAAATACGTGTGCAATGCTGTGATATTTTGAGACCACGTAATGCTTTTCTGTAAACAACTTATATTCGTTGGCGATTCTTGGAATTATTCTCTGCTCAAAAATTGCTTGTTTTTTACATCAAGGTCTTGTCCCTTTCTTGTTCCTTACGAAATCAAGACTTCGGTTGAAACTTGATCACTTAATGCAAGCCTTGTGCAATACACTTTGTGAGCTCCTTCTGGGTACGAATTTCTGCATACAGTAAATTATTGTACAAAATAAAGTTGCTATCTCTATTCACAACTAAAGATTTCCGTTTGATTGTAAAGTTTTTCAATCTAGAGGATTGCACGCACAAAAAGAGGAAAAACTAGTTCAAAAGACATCAACTATTTATGATCACCATTTTTGAAAGTCCGCTCGGTATTCCTTCCTTTTCATGACTTTCACGGTTAGTTTTATCGCTCTACCAATTGTTACCCTGTTCATATCTGTCCATGAACGGTTACGCTCAGTCAAATGTTTTTCTCTTCAGATATTTTCCTGAACGGTTATTTGTATCGCTCAGACAAATGTAATCCTGTTCATGTTTTTCCCTGACCTGCATGCTTAGTTTTATTGCTCGAACAAATGTAATCCTGTTCATGTTTGTCCCTTGACCTGCACGCTTAGCTTTATTGTTCGAAAAAATACAATCATGTTCATGGTTTTCCCTGACCTGTACGCTTAGTTTTATTGTTCGAACAAATACAATTATGTTCATGTTTTTCCCTGACCTGCACGCTTAGTTGTATTGTTAGAACAAATGTAAACCTGTTCATGTTTTTCCCTGACCTGCACCTTTAGTTTTATTGTTCTAACAAATGTAATCCTGTTCATGTTTTTCCCTGACCTGCCCGCTTAGTTTTATTGTTCTAACAAATGTAATGTTATTCATGTTTTTCCCTGACCTGCGCGCTTAGTTTTATTGTTCTAACAAATGTAATCCTGTTCGTGGTTTTCCCTGACCTGCGCGCTTAGTTTTATTGTTCTAACAAATGTAATCCTGTTCGTGGTTTTCCCTGACCTGCCCGCTTAGTTTTATTGTTCTAACAAATGTAATCCTGTTCGTGGTTTTCCCTGACCTGCCCGCTTAGTTTTATTGTTCTAACAAATGTAATCATGTTCTTGGTTTTCCCTGACCTGCCCGCTTAGTTTTATTGTTCTAACAAATGTAAACCTGTTCCATGTTTTTCTTTACCCTACACGATTAGTTTGATAAAAGCCTAACAATTTTGCAAAATTGATGATCACAATCTACAGTGACAACCAAAAACGCATCTTTTCAAATATTAATGGCCAACATAAAAACACACTCAACTCTCGATATTTCAATCTAATCGTTCACAGCTTTGCGATTTCATAACAAATGATCCATTCATATGAACAATTCTGTTCTGCCTGTTTCCATGGAAACAAATGCACACACATACACAAAACAACCGCATAAACATTAATGATTTATAAATTTTCTATATTTTTTACACCTCAATCAAAGAACTGAAAATTGTGGGGTTGAGCGGTTATAATAACGATCGTATAGTCTGTAGACATGAGGTTGGAACAATGTTTGGTCTTAGGATTCTGTTTTGTTTTGTTTTGTTTGTTTAAAGGTTTGCTTTTTTGGATTCTACTGGGGAAGAAACGTTCTTTCAACACAAAAAAGTAATCTTTTGGGTATCAGCACGTATTGGCTAGTGTATGAAAGCATGTGGGAATCGGTTTGTTTAGAGCGTTCACAATGTTTGACGCGGTATAAAAATTAATATCTCAGCTTTTATTTCAACAAAATATTTCAAATCTTGCATGTAACCTGCAGATCACCGTATTCTAGTGATGATTATTTTGTCTTGCCCACTAACAAATGGTATACAATTATATTTATTTATGGTATACAAAAACCAGCCCACCTAATGAAACGTCTTTTGAAATGATTACCTCTTCATAACAGTGAGTATTTTTAGAAATAACATTTTCCACGTGTTTCACGAAATCTTTCCAGCTTCAACCCAAAGCGCACTGGTTGTGAACATTTGTCATGAGACGTCTCGTATGTTGAATTTGTTGCTACAAACTGTGTACGGTAGTGCATTGGCGTAGACTAATTGTTAACGTTCTCAACTACAATGCGTTTAAAAGTCAAGTTCATTACACTACATACAATTGCATTGAAGAGGTATCTATATTTTTATAGAGAAGCTAAGCGTTGTAAACTGTATCAGAGTATCTCAAACTCTGAAAAGAAAACTATTTCACGCTTTGGGTTTAACTAAACGGTCATTTGATCTATTGTTCCAAGACTTAAGTCGTTCATGTTTCATCAAAACGAACTAGTACGCAAGAAAGAAAGAAAACTGTAGATAGTTTTGACAGAGATCTGATTAGAAAAGAGATTTGTTGAATGTTTGATTCAATGAAATAGTGATACTAAGGAAACTGGCGTTTCTTCTGAGAACACACAATGACATTGATGTACCGAGATCTGGGTTGTGGAGTCTGAGAACACGCACTGATATTGATGTATCGGAACTGAAGTCTCGTCTGAGAACACACAATGACATTGATGTATCGGAACTGAAGTCTCGTCTGAGAACACACAATGACATTGATGTATCGGAACTGACGTCTCGTCTGAGAACACACAATGACATTGATGTATCGGAACTGAAGTCTCGTCTGAGAACACACAATGACAATGATGTATCGGAACTGAAGTCTCGTCTGAGAACACACAATGACATTGATGTATCGGAACTGAAGTCTCGTCTGAGAACACACAATGACATTGATGTATCGGAACTGAAGTCTCGTCTGAGAACACACAATGACAATGACGTATCGACATCTACGCTGTGGAGAACTGTAAGGGACATAGGATTTACCTTCAGAAAATTTGTTAGCGGGAGAAACGTTATCTGTGAGAAGTCGGATCTAGTATCCACGAGAAGTAAGTATTTACGTGAAGTACACGAAATGTTATGATATTGTGTATGTGGAAGAAACGTGGATAAATGCTCACCACACAAGGAAAAAGGAACGGCAGTCAGTGGATTGAACAATTTAAAGAATAGCACCAAATGGCAAATGACAGCGCTTGATAACAGCACATGCAGGCAGCAGACATAATGGGATGCAGAACTTGAGTTTCTTTCAAAAGATACGAACAATCGGGACTATCATACCGAGATGAATGGTGGATTTTTCATATTTAGTGGATTGAAAAAAACATTTCTTCTGTCTTTTGATAGACCCTCCTATCTGATAATGGACAATGGACCAAACCACAACGAAGTGACACAACATCACGACATCATCCAGTAAAAAAGATGCAATAAAGATGGGGCTCACAAAAGAACACACACCATTTAATAAAACGCATCTAAAACCTGAATTGCTTTCTTTGTCAAGCAAACATGAAAGGAAACGATATTTCGTATAGAAAAGTTGATCCAAGAGCTTGGTCACATATGTTTGAGACTGCCATCTTACCATTCACACTTAAATCCTATTGAACTCGTTTGGGCAAAAGTTAAAAGAAAAGACATGTAGAAGATGAAAATAAAACTGTCAAACTATGCGATATGAAAGAACTAGTATTTACTACCATATCAAACTATGCGACATGAAAGAACAAACATTTGCCGTCCTTTCAAATTCAGACACAGATTATTGAGCTAAGTTTGAGGAACATTCCTTAAAAGAGAAAGAGGGCTATTGCAAAAAGGTGAACTGTCGTTCGTTCAACCGAGAGCAGTCATCAATTTCTTGGAATCGTCCCACTCTGTTTAGTGAGATATTAACTTACATGTTTGTTTTCCGAGAAATAAAAGTTTCCATCCCCTTGGCAAAACGGTCCTTCTCAGGGCTATCCCAATCAGTTAGAAGAGGGATCTTAGAACTGAATTATAACCATTTATATGACAGAAATCAGAAGAAGACTAGCTATGGCAATGCAGAGACTGAACAGCCGGAAGAAATTATGGCAGAGCACCAACAAAATGATAAAAGTAAGTCTTGAGAGCCTGTGTTTTTCCTGTGGCAGCTTATGGCTGTGAATCATGGACGATTACCAAAACTTCTAAACAAAGAATCGAATCCATCGAGTCAAAATGTTACAGAAAGATCCTCAAAATACCATGGAGAGAGAAAAAAACAAATGTAGACATTCGGCAAGAGTTGAGCATAGAGTAGAACTGGTTTATCAATTCCATTTTGTTTAGAAAATGCAAATACTTTGGTCACATCAAGAGACACAACGGTCTTGAGAGAACGGTGATGGAAGGTATGGTGCCAGGCAAAAGAGGAAGGGGTAGACCAAGAAGACGATGGCACCAGGATATCTAGGAATCCCTGGGTATGACTGTGGCGGAGGCCAGAGAACGAGTTTATTTCAGACAGACTGTGATGGGAACGACGTTCTACAGAGGACATGCTACATGATGATATTGTTTGCTCCAGCATCTATTTATATACCTGGACTAATAGATCTGAAGTTTGTGCTGTCTATGTTGTATATATAATTTGCTTTTACATCTTCACACAATCTTTTTACGAAATGCGCGGTTATTTTTTTCAAGTTCCTTACATACATGAATTACATTTTAAAGGACATTATGTGGTACCTAATGTAAAAAATCGTATTCTTCTTCTTCTTCTTCATCGTACGCAGTCAGACAGTAACCATTATTTTTTCGAAAAAAGCAGCCGTCATCCTGAGGCTGTCGACACTGCCAAAGAGCTTGTCTAGTGTTGCCACTGGTGATGGCCACATCTGCTCTCTCTGATCCTCGTATGTCGGGCAGTTTTGCAGCAAATGCTCAGCGGTCATTTTGCCGGTACCACACGGGCATTCGTCGGTGCAACCCATCTTCAATTTGTTGAATAGGTGGTACCTCAGTCTATTGTGGCCAGTGCGAAGTCTGAAGACCATGACCTGCTCTTTTCTGTTCAACTGGTAATAGGCATCGTTTTTGGTGTAACCAGTATGTTCGGTTTCCCATTTGGTCATGTATTTAGCTCTAATAAGCCGTTTTGGCTCTTCGTATGTCCTACTAGTATCAGGTTGTGGTAGTTTTGCTCCTTTTTTTCCAGTCTGTCTGCCTCCTCGTTGCCTTGGATGTTGCAGTGAGATGGAACCCACTGCACCACTACTCTTTTTGGTGCGGCCTGCTGGCATAGTTGACAGAGTACTGCTCTTAATTCATTAAGTTCAGTATTTTTCTGGCTTTTCAGTGCTGTGACTACGGCCAGTGCATCTGTAAGCAGGACTATGTGGCTTTCATTCCTTTTACCTGTCACCATTTCTTCCACTGCCGCCCTCAGTGCCTCTGCCTCCGCTCTGAAATTGCTTGTGTATTTTCCAGTAGCGAATGACAATGTTATTTTTCTGCCATTTGGTAGGCTCAGGAATGCTCCTGCCCCTCCGTTCTGTGTTGTATTTGTTACGGAACCGTCGGTGTATGCATGGGTCCAGTCCATGCTTGGGTAGTTTTCCGTAATGAAACTCAGGGTAGTATCTCTTCTTTCTTTTTCAGACTGGCAGTTTTTGTTTCTAATACCTGGTATATTTTCTACCACCTCTGGAAATATATGCTGCCTCCAGGTAGGTTTTCGTACAGTAGGGATGGGCTTTGGTGTGGTCAGTGCGTTCATAGGGTCTTCGTGCATCTTTGCTTTTGCTATTTCTGCAAAGTTTCTTCGCTTTAGCTTCCAATTTCCGAAATTGTTTAGGCTCTGGTGCATTGGATGGTCAGTCAGTCTTCTAAGTTTCTCTGATTGCAGCTGGGCTCTGTAGTCTCTTCTGTCGGCCAAGGATTGCAGTTTTGTAATCTTTTCAAGTTCTACAATTGGCGTTGACTTCATGCCTCCTGTTATAACTCTCATGGCTTGCTTTTGGAGTTTTCTAACTTTATCGAAGTTCGCCTTTGCTGCTGTTGTCCATGCCGCAATGCCATACTCGAGAATTGGTCTCACTCTTCTAGTGTACAGTTTCTTTAGTATGCTTTCGTTTGCTCCCCAGCTTGTGCCAGCAAGTTTCCTCATGATTGCCATTCTTTCTCTGACTCTCATTCGGTTTCTCTCGATCTGACTTTTCCATGTCATGCGCCGATCAAATGTGACTCCCAGATAGTTTGGGTTGTCGTTTGGCTGAAGGTATTTGCCGTTTAGACTTAATTTGGTGTTTTGGGGTTTGATTGATAGCGAGAATATTGTACATGTGGTTTTGTCCTCGTTTATTTTGACCAGCCATGAGTTCGCCCACTCTTCCAGCGATGTTAGGGCCTGCTGCATCCGATTTCTTGCCATGGTGAGATTCTTTTCAGAGGTCCACATAGCCAGATCGTCTGCAAATATTGAGCTATGAACTCTTCTTGATATATTCTCTGTAATGTCATTTATATACACCAGGAAGAGTGTGGGTGACAGTACTCCCCCTTGGGGTACTCCCTGCTCAAGTGTCACAGTATTGCTCATCTGCCTTTGTACTTGGACTCTGGCCGTTCTGTTTTTGAGGTAGTGGTTGATCCACTTGTACATTTTCCCACAAACTTCACTTCTTCTTAGCTTGATTCTAAGTCCATTTTTCCAGACTTTGTCAAATGCCTTTTCTAGGTCCACCCAAACCGCTACTGTATGCTTTTGCTCCTGGTAGGCATCATCTATTTCCTGGGCCATGAGGATGACCTGGTCCTCAGTGGATCTGTGCTGTCTAAAGCCTGCTTGCTGTGGAATTAGTATCCGTTTTTCTTCCAGATGCCTCATCAGTCTGGTGTTTATCATACGTTCCAACAGTTTGCCGACACAGCTCAGTAGGCTGATAGGTCTGTATCCATTTGGATCGGTTTTGTCTTTTCCTTTCTTTGGTAATGGTACAAGTACTGCGTCTTTCCATGCCTGGGGTACAATACCCCTTTTACAGCTTTGGTTCAGGACTGATAGCAGTTTCCTCTTTGCTGTTTGAAAATCGTATTCGAATTAGAGAAACGGCTTTGTCTAAAGATAGACTATATTTAAAAAAACTTTACGGTAAATAATTTTCTGCAAAGACAAAATAAATTCTTTGCTAACAAAGATCAAACGAACTAGTCGCTTTAATAAAATGGCCTTACCTACCAAAATATACATTTTAAAGCCATTGGCATATTTTAAAGATTAGACCACGTACAAAAAATCACGTTTATAAGTGCAAGGGTCATTGAGATATTAAACGGCAATTGAAGGCAACCATTGTGAAACGGATAATAGTGTGGACGTATCAGATCGGGCATGCGTATGTGTATCTTTTTGTAATGTGTTTCATTCTGTCAGATGTTGCAGAAGAGTAGCCTTGCCAATCCTTTTCTTTACGCGGAGAAGTGGTTATACCGAGAAAAATCCGCGACATGTCCGGTCTATATAAAAATATATACATAGAATGTGCATAGCGCAACTTCTCTCTGGCTAAGCGGCTTTCATTCATTAGCTTTTTGAATTCCAGTCGCGTTCCCCAGCAAATGGGGGCCATGCTGTAATCATAGGTTTGATTGTATCTTTAACTAACGCACTTTCATATTGTTGTTTATAAAGGTGTGACCATTCACTTGTGTTTGGGATCACGATGCTGAGCAGCGTATGAGCTGCATTCCCAGCGACTCATAACTGACTGCTAGCGTCAGGGCCAGCTAACCAAGGCTTCCAAGACCTTTCTACACCTCCACGCGGTGATCTTGGATAACAGGCTGCAGCAGGGCAGACTGGCTAAGGAGAAGAGATCGAAGAGAGAATGCTAACCCGGTACTCAAAAAAAGCTTGCTGCAGTCGGAAGTGTTGGACCGAAAGGTGCAAATATCGCAGTCAAGCTGTAAACTACGACACAACGCATTCCGTTCTCTAGACTACATTCTGCTACTTAAGCCCTTTCAGTGTTTGGTAGTGGGAGATTGAGAATGAACGAAGCCAAGCCAAGCCAACACAATTGTGTTTGTCGGTGGGTGTCTATGTGTGTGGTTGTGAGTGGGTTTGTATTTGTGTGTGTGTGTATGGGTGTGGGTTTGACTGTGTGTTTGTGTGTGCTTGTGTGATTGTGGAGTGCTTGTTTGTTTGTCTGTCGGTTTGTGTGTTTATGTGTGTGTGTGTGTTTTTTTCATTTTATTTCTTTAAAAAAAAAATGATTTTACATCTACACAAAATTTTTTTTAAAATGTTTCCTAGCTTAAGGTCAACTAAGAACAGAATACATTTTTTAAATGAACACTACACTACAGATATAAAATTACATTTGTATAGGTTCCACAGTGAAACTTTCTTTCATTTGCTCAGCATTTTTAATGAATTCTTTCAAAATGAATCGATATAGAACAGCAAACATTACTACCAAATGGAAACAAGAACTTCACGAAATGTCAAGAGTTGCAAATGTAATTATGACATTTCTATCTCCTGTACTTGCTTTATAATTCTAAAGATTCTGACTAGTCAAACAGTTCTTGAAAGTGTTGATGAGTATTCTTCTATATTAGTGAGGTAGTTAAAATAATCAACCACACAAGTAAGATAATGACCACAATTATTCAAGAGAGAATTAGCCGGAGAGTAGACAATGACGTATCGAAAGAACAATTTTGTTTCGATAGAACGACATAATAACTGAAGCCATTTTGTGAAAATTGAAACTAGCAGAACATAATACAAACCTACAAAACAGCATATTCATGTGCTTTAACGATTAGTAAAAAAACTATTTTGACATAGTCTATCAATAGAAATTAATAACATGTCTGAAAAAATAGGTATTGATTGAAAAGACGCAAGAATATTTAGCAACCTATACTGGGAGCAAATTATCATTGTAAGATCTGAAAGGATTTTCTCATCAGATAAGTTAACAAGAAAATAAATTAGCATGTCTTTTTCAGAACGCCAACGTTACACCTACTAACCAATGTATCTTTTACATATTTCTTGGCAGGTGTGCAGTAGGCTAGGTTTCCATTATATTTCTTAGTGGAGAATCTACCGCACCATGAAAAAAAAAATATATTCCAAACTGGACAGGGGGGTATTCGTACTGGGTGCGTTGGGATTGTAAGACCGACGTTTCACCCCTACGCCATGCTGCCTCCATATACACAATTAAAGCGACGTTTCACCCCTACGCCATGCTGCCTCCATATACACAATTAAAGCGACGTTTCACCCCTACGCCATGCTGCCTCCATATACACAATTAAAGCGACGTTTCACCCCTACGTCATGCTGCCTCCATATACACAATTAAAGCGACGTTTCACCCCTACGCCATGCTGCCTCCATATACACAATTAAAGCGACGTTTCACCCCTACGCCATGCTGCCTCCATATACACAATTAAGGCGACGTTTCTCCCCTACGCCATGCTGCCTCCATATACACAATTAAAGCGACATTTCTCCCCTACGCCATGCTGCCTCCATATACACAATTAAAGCGACGTTTCACCCCTACGCCATGCTGCCTCCATATACACAATTAAAGCGACGTTTCTCCCCTACGCCATGCTGCCTCCATATACACAATTAAAGCGACGTTTCTCCCCTACGCCATGCTGCCTCCATATACACAATTAAAGCGACGTTTCTCCCCTACGCCATGCTGCCTCCATATACACAATTAAAGCGACGTTTCACCCCTACGCCATGCTGCCTCCATATACACAATTAAAGCGACGTTTCACCCCTACGCCATGCTGCCTCCATATACACAATTAAAGCGACGTTTCACCCCTACGCCATGCTGCCTCCATATACACAATTAAAGCGACGTTTCTCCCCTACGCCACGCCACAACCATACACACATGTAAAGCGACGTTTCAAAACTATGCCACTACTATCTCCATAGACACATGTAAAGCGACGTTTCACCCTAACCCCACGCTACCTCCATATACACATGTAAAGCAATGCTTCGCCACTACTTCACTCTACCTCCCAAAAAAAAAGAACAACTGGCAAAACGAATTTTTTCCATTGCTGGTGTAGTCGAGGTTTTTTTTTCGTAGGCTGAGAACTAAAGGCCGCTTCGCCACGGCTGTCGATACGTCGTGTGTTGGCAATGTTTGTTTTTTTCACACCCAAAAACAACATATGCCATACTGGGATTCGAACCGCTGCCGTAATTGTCGGCAGGCAGGCCTCGAAACTCTTCGGCCACTCGCCACCACCATATACACATATAAACCGGGGAGGGCTACAATGATATGTACTGTCTATTTGTTTATTTAATATTGAGGTAATGTGTAACAGCTTCCGACCCACGAGATAGTCAGACACACGCGATAGAAACCAAACACAGCAGCCATTACTTTCAGCGCCACGGACATGTCGGTGAGCACTATACCAATGTTAGACCCCTTGTAGATTGTTACTGAGTCCAGCGTTGTTAGCTGTTAAAAGATTTCTCATAGGTAAAATATGTTATTCAGTTTAAGGGCCGAATAATTGACACAGTAACAGGATTCGAGGAGAATCGGCGAACAGAATTCGGCTTGGAAAAGAATTGGCTTGGCTTCGTTCGTTCTCAATATCCCGCTACCAAACCCTGAAAGTAATTCGTATATGGCTTGGCTTGGCTTCGTTCGTTCTCAATATCCCGCTACCAAACCCTAAAAGGACTTAAGTAGCAGAATGTAGTCCAGAGAACGGAATGCGTTGTGTCGTAGTTCACAGCTTGACTGCGATATTTGCACCTTTCGGTCCAACACATCCGACTTCAGCAAACTTTTTTTGAGTACTGGGTTAGCATTCTCTCTTCGATCCCTTCTCCTTAGCCAGTCTGCCCTGCTGCAGCCTGTTATTCAGGATCACCGCGTGGATGCGTAGGAGGGTCTTGGCAGCTCTGGTTCGCTGGCCCTGACGCTAGCAGTCAGCTATGGGTCGCTGACTACTGCAGCTTATGCGCTGCTCAGCACCTTGATCCCGAAAAGAACTAAATGGCGGAACAGGCACCTTTGTTTTACGGGAGAGCGTCCCTAGCTGCGGGGTACGATTGGTCAACTAGAAGGACGAAACCAGGCTCAATATTATCGAGCTAGTGAAAAGGAAACATTCTACGAGTTACCAGGAAACGAGCAAGTGGAAAGATAATACAGCAGACAGGACCTACAGATTTGACTAGACGCGACTGAAATAGACACTGAGGCAGAAAGAAAAGTCTCAACGTAAGAAAGAGAGAGAGATAAAGAGAGAAAGAGAGAGAGGTGGGGGGGGGGGGGGAATTCGTCTCACTTGTAAACAAATAGTCGACCAAATCATTGCTGTGCTTAATGAAGACTCTACGAAACGTCTAAGACCATATCAAGTATCCAGAAAACGTCTCAGCAAAAAAGAGATAGAAAAGTTTAATCCTACCTTAGAATTCAAGTTCAGCCAGGTAACTGCTTTGTTAGACACGTTGTAATCAGACCACAACATTCGACAGTGTCCTTATACGGTCTGGTGGGGAAAGAGGGGGGGGGGAGAAATGGAAGCGGGGGGGGGGGGGGGTGGGTTTCTTCTTGTGGCTCACTAGGATCTGGGGGGGGGGAAGGGGAAGGGAAGCGGGGGTGGGTTTTTTCTTGTGGCTTACTAGGTTCTGGGGGGGGGAGGGAGGGAAGGAAAGCGGGGGTTGGATTTTTCTTGTGGCTTACTAGGTTCTGGGGGGGGGGGAGGGAGGGAAGGACAGCGGGGGTTGGATTGTTCTTGTGGCTTACTAGGCCTGGGAAAGTGCAGCTCAACGGTGTATATCGACCAAGCTCCTTTCTTACAAGCGTTTACTTGACCTGAGCTCTTTATCAACAGCTGAGACGTTTATCGTGGAAACAAATTATAAGCCAAATTCGTTTGGTTTGGGCTCAATGTTGCAGGAGCCTCAGATCGCGATCCTAGTCCTGTTGGGGACTTCAGAGATGGGTGTATCCTTCCTGCGGACCTGCAGTCAACAAATGTAGAAATGGTTGAGATTCCTGTAATTTTAGCTATAGACTGTCCATATTTTACAGATGTATAGCAAGGTGGTTATCACCACAGCATGTAGGCCATTCACCTTGGTGGCAACACTGATTCAAAGTGGGTCCCAGGCATTTTATCGCAGTCTTTCAAAATCAGACGAAGACCAAGTGGCACATGCATAAGTCCAAAAACTGCAGAAACGTATCTTCGACCAGTGCAGCACACTTGGCATAAGAGATCAAATGTAAGCTCCCGAACCGCTTGACGAGCACAGGCTTACAAACAGTCAAATATGTGAAAATAACGTAAACACTTAATAAGCCGGAAAGATCTATGATCACCAATACTAGAGCACTCCACTCTGATGTTAAAACGTTTCTCCATTTTTCGGATCAACATGATATATGTTCTGGGACCATCAATGCCCATAATGTAAAGACACCAACACAATGTACTCAATAGAAAAAAGAAGGAATGCGATCCATTAAGGAAGTATCGGAAGCTCCATTAGCTTGACAAACATTTTCTTCATCAACATTCAGTCGCTAATGATCCCTTCAAATGAGTCATTACTTGAACGTGTGTGATGTTTAATTTGGGTTCATTCATGTGTTTTACACGTCTCAGCAGACCAAGAACAGCTATCACTCACAGATTGTGTGGAATATAGAAACTTCAGGTGGACATCAGGCTAGTGAAGAGAATGCATACTGATCATAATAATTTGTTTAGGTAAAGTGACTAAGTGCACAGTTCGGCTTTCGTAGAATTTGCAATTCATTGTGAAAATAACTTTCAATTCTCAAGCCAAGATTTTTTAAACGACATTCGCACAACTTATCTCCCAGCGTTCTATATTGCCGTTTTTGTGTGTCCAATCCTCGATGAAGTACATTGTAGTCAGAAAGTTATGAGAACGTCTTTAACTGATCTTATTTAATACTTCATTTTAATCCTTTAAAAAAAATGTTCCGTTTCACTGCAGCTCTTCAATTTGTGTTTACATAGAATAATAAACATGTATTCAGATGAGGGAAAATTTACATTTTATCTAACAACAAAACTACACAACACTACCCAAACACCATCATTAACTCAGCACAAGCACTTCTCCAATCGAAAACACTGACTCAACACTAACAGTACCCCAACCACCATTACTGACTTCAAGACCAGCTCTAACTCAACACCAACACTATTCAAAATAATTGTTAAAACAAAACAATATTATTTATTCGTTGCACAGTATCAATAAAACTACAAAGTACATCTAAACTAAATAATCATACTATAAATATATATTGAACTACAATAGGAGGTTTTAATCACTAGCTTTTGATGTGATTCCTGTAAACTACATAACCCAGATTCTTGACACTGCACTTCCCTATCTGTACACTCAACATGCAATCACAAACTCGACCTCGCATCTGTACTCTCACTCATACAATTTGCAATCAGCAAGCTTGTCCTCAGTATCAGATTACATTGATCACTTCACATACTCAAACGAATCTGTACATTCACATACGATCAGATCACTTACAATCAGACAATCTGTGCATTCACAAATACGTAGATCACTTCGTGTTTTTACGTGAATCTGTACATTTACATGTAATTAGATCACGCATCGTTCACTAGGTGTCATGCAAGTAATACACACATTCAGATATCTTGCTGTTCACAGGGTGTCCATCATAAACACCTATGGAGCACGACTGGTCAACTCAAGGTGTATGATGGCCCAATCACCATGCAAACTCACTTTCTCCCAGACTCACTCTCAGTCTTCCTACTAGCTAGTCTGCTAACCAGTCTGCTAGAGTTCAACCTTACAGAATATTTTATATTCTCAATCAACAACATGGCTGTCCAATGGTCTTCTGTTGGTTGTCTGACTTGGCCATCACTCTAATTTGAAACTACCCCTAACTAATTGTTATTGGTTGACTATCCACGAATCACTGTCACTCTAAATGTCGTAACCGGTCGTGCAGCATCAGCTGTCACTAGCCCCCATCTACGCCAATTCTGAACGCCAGAGTGGTCAGCACCGAAACCTTTTCTCAGCTCCGAACACCCATCCATGTACCAGATAAAGTCTTCCAGATAAACCCCTGGTTTCCTTTGTCGACCTAGTGTCGAACCGGTGATTGACCTTGGCACGCATTCAGGCAACCTTTGTTCTTAGAGTCCAATCTCCCCTGCCCTAAACGCCCATGCTCCAACTTTTAACTGTCACATAGGTGACGTGAAGCAGCAAGTATATGGCAGCCATTAAAGACATGATAGCCGCAGACCCAGTGAAGTGAAGCAAGCCTTTGGTCACCATTGAATACATGATAGCCGCAGACCCAGTGAAGTGGAGCAATCCGTTGGTCACCATTGAATACATGATAGCCACAGAACACGTGAAGTGAAGCAAGCCTTTGGCATCCATTGAAGACATGATCGCCACAGACCAGGTGAAGTGAAGCAAGCCTTTGGAAGCCCTCGAACACATGATAGCCATACACCAGGTGAAGTGAACCAAACCTTTGGCGGTCATTGAAGACTTTATAGCCACAGAGGAGGTGAAGTGGAGCAAACCTATGGCAGCCTTTCAATAAATGATACCCACAGATCAGGCGAATTAGAGGAAGCTTTTGGCAGTACTTGAAGACATGATAGCCGCAGACCAAGTAAAGTGAAGCAACCCTTTGACAGTCCTTGAAGACATGCTAGCCACAGATCGGGCGAAGTGCAGAAGTCTTTGGCAGCCCATGAAGATGTGATAGCCACAGACTAAGTCACATTGAGTAAACCTGTGGCAGCTCTCAAACACATGACAGCCACATACCAGGTGAAGCGGAGGAACCCTTTGGCGGCCTTTTAAAACATGAAAGCCACAGAGCACTAAAATTGTGCAAGTCTTTGGCAGCCCTTGAAGACATGGTGGCCACAGCCCAGGTGAAGTGCAAAAAGATTTTGACAATCCTTAAAGACGAAATCAAGTGTGGTGGTCACTGTCTGCTTTGTCTTGCATTGGCCGAGGACATAAGAGAAGAAGTGTAATAATGTCTTTACATGTTTTTTCCTAACGCAGAACGCTATAAACTGTCCAATGCCCAAGGTTCATTGATCGCTTTTCCCTATTTTCAGTCATGGTGTTTGTTTCTGTCTTTTCCTCGATATAAACCAACTGAAAACCAAATTCGGTAGACATCCCTTGCTTCCCTTAAGCATATACATAAATGTTATGTGCCATCTCGTTAGTGTAGAAGTAGAGCACTTTTCAAGACCCAGTAAGAGGGTGCAGCTTATGCTAACGGCACTGTTCCGTTGACCCAGCTGTGTAAGGGGTAGTTTGTATATAGGCACCTAACTTACGGTTAGTGAATGAAAGACGTTGTTATACTGAACTGTCTACCCACCTCGAACAAGCTATGGCCAAGTACAATGAAGTTTCTAACACTTCATCCCTGACGGTAGTTTCTGTTTCAGGACTTATTATTATTATTATTATTATTGCCCAAACGAGTTCAATAGGATTTAAGTGTGAATGGTAAGATGGCAGTCTCAAACATATGTGACCAAGCTCTTGGATCAACTTTTCTATACGAAATATCGTTTCCTTTCATGTTTGCTTGACAAAGAAAGCAATTCAGGTTTTAGATGCGTTTTATTAAATGGTGTGTGTTCTTTTGTGAGCCCCATCTTTATTGCATCTTTTTTACTGGATGATGTCGTGATGTTGTGTCACTTCGTTGTGGTTTGGTCCATTGTCCATTATCAGATAGGAGGGTCTATCTAAAGACAGAAGAAATGTTTTTTTCAATCCACTAAATATGAAAAATCCACCATTCATCTCGGTATGATAGTCCCGATTGTTCGTATCTTTTGAAAGAAACTCAAGTTCTGCATCCCATTATGTCTGCTGCCTGCATGTGCTGTTATCAAGCGCTGTCATTTGCCATTTGGTGCTATTCTTTAAATTGTTCAATCCACTGACTGCCGTTCCTTTTTCCTTGTGTGGTGAGCATTTATCCACGTTTCTTCCACATACACAATATCATAACGACTACTGTAAGGTCGTCTGTCCCTAGCGGTTAAATGTTAGTTTATAAAGCAAAAGTAGAAATGATAATTGGCAGCAATGTTACGTAATCTCAACATTAATGTCCGTCTCTCCTTTACAAGCAAAGGTCATTCTCCTACAGCTTTCGGTCATGGACTGCCTTTTCTGTCTCTCCAGGTCGGGTTCAGGAAGAAAAATTAATTTCGCAATCTCTTCTCTATGTGTTTTTTGAGCTATCCCCCATCCTCCTCTCCTGTGGATTCCGATGTCTGGTCACTTTTGATGGTGATAGACTGCGATCATACAGCCTGGCTAAGATTTTAGGGATCGAAGAGAAAAGGGAAACTTGGTCAATAAAATGGCGTGCTGAATTGGGATGTGTTATGATGAAAATTGCAGATATCACAGCATCGCTGTAAAATACGACACAGCATAACAAACGTCCTTTTCAGGACGAACGCCCCAGAAGAAGAAAAAGAAAAAGAATTAAGAAGAATAAGAAGATGCAGCCGCAGTAAGTCTTTAGATACAGGTTTCCTGCAACAAGGACTTGTTTTAAGGACAGCCGTTTTCTACACACTAGGAGCGAAAAGACGAAAATAGAAGAAATATCCAGCAGATACAGGACAACAATAAGAGACAGGTCATAAGACTATGTTCAATCAATTATGGAATGTTTCAGCTTTATATACACGGATCTCAAGTACACGGGCAGATGAGCAAAACAGTTGCACTGGAGCAAGGAGTACTCCAAGGAGGAGTACTGTCACCCACACTTTTTCTGGTGTATATAAACAACATCATAGAGAATATATCAAAACTAGTCCACAGCTCCATGTTTGCAGACGATCTGGCTATGTGGACCTCTGAAAAAAATCTCACCGTAGCAAACAATCGGATGCAGCAGGCTCTACCATCGTTGCAGGAGTTGGCGAAGCCATGGCTGGTCAAAATAAATGAAGATAAAACAACATGTACGATATTCTCGCTTTCAAATAAACCCCAGAACACCAAAATAAGTCTTAACGGCAAAAATCTGCGGCCTAACTACAACCCAAACTACTTGGGCGTCACATTTGATCGGCGCATGACATGAAAAAGTCAGATCGAGAGAAACCGAATGAGAGCCAAAGAATGGCAATCATGAAGAAACTTGCTGGCACCAGCTGGGAAGCAGACGAAAGAATACTCAAGAAACTACACTGCAAGAGTTTGACCAGTTCTACAGTATGGCAGTGCGGCATGAGCAACAGCAGCAAAGGCGAACTTTGATAAAATTAACAAACTTCAAAACCAAGTGATAAGAGTTATAACAGGAGGCATGAAGTCAACGCCAATTGTAGAACTTAAAAAGATTACAAATCTGCAATCCATGACTGACAGAAGAGACTGCAGAGCCCAGCAGCAAGCAGGGAAACTAAAAAGACTGACAGACCATCCAATGCAACAGACACTAAATAGATTTGGAAAAGGGAAACTATAGCGGAGAAACTTTGCAGAAATAGCCAAAGCAAAGATGAGCAAATACCATTTGAACACCATAACAACACCAAAGCACCTACCTATTGTACGCAAACCCACATGGAAGCAGCATATCATTCCGGAGGTGGTAAAAAATATACCAGGTATTGGAAACAAGAACAGCCAGATTGAACAAGAAAGGAGAGATATAACCCTGAGGTACAAATAGGAAAACTTACAAAGCATGGACTGGACCCATGCATACACCGACGGTTATGGAACAAACACAACACAGAATGGAGGGGGAGGGGTATTCCTGAGCCTACCAAATGGCAGAAAAATAACACTGTCAGTGGCAACTGGAAAATTCTCAAGCAATTTCAGAGCGGAGGCAGAGGCACTGAAGGCTGCAGTAGAAGCAATGCTGACAGGCGAAAGCAATGAAAGCCATATAGTCCTGTTTACAGATGCCCTGGCCGTGGTTACAGCACTAAAAAGCCAGCAAAAATTGGAACTTATTGATTTAAGAGCAGTACTCTGTCAACTATGCCAGCAGTCCGCACCAAAAAGAGTAGTGGTACAGTGGGTTCCATCCCACTGTAACATCCAAGGCAACGAGGAAGCAGACAGACTGGCAAAAGAAGGTGCTTCTTCTTCTTCTTCGTACGCAGTCAGACAGTAACCATTATTTTTTCTAAAAAAGCGGCGGTCATCCTGAGGCTGTCGCCACTGCCATAGAGCTTGTCTTGCAGTTCACTGGTGATGGCCACATCTGCTCTCTCTGATCCTTGATAAGCCGTTTTGACTCTTCGTACGTCATACTAGTATCTGTTTGTGGTAGTCTAGCACCTTCTTTTGCCAGTCTGTCTGCCTCCTCGTTGCCTTGGATGTTGCAGTGTGATGGGACCCACTGTACCACTACCCTTTTTGGTGCGGACTGCTGGCACAGTTTGCAGAGTGCTGCTCTTAAGTCATTAAGCTCAGTGTTTTTCTGGCTTTTTAGCGCTGTGACTACGGCGAGAGCATCTGTATGCAGGACTATATGGCTTTCATTTTCACTGTGTGTCACCATTTCTTCCACTGCCGCCTTCAGTGCCTCTGCCTCCGCTCTGAAATTGCTTGTGTACTTACCAGTAGCGAATGACAGTGTTATTTGTTTGCCATTTGGTAGGTTCAGGAATGCTCCTGCCCCTCCGTTCTGTGTATTGTTTGTTACAGAACCGTCGGTGTATGCATGGATCCAGTCCATGCTTGGGTAGCTTTTCGATATGAAGCTTAGGGTAGTATCTCTCCTTTCTTTTTTCAGTCTGGCAGTTTTTGTTTCCAATACATGGTATTTTTCTACCACCTCTGGAAATATATCCTGCCTCCAGGTAGGTTTTCGTACAGTAGTGATGGGTTTTGGTGTTGTTAGTGCGTTTATGGGATCTTCGTGCATCTTTGCTTTGGCTATTTCTGCAAAGTTTCTCCGCTTTAGTTTCCCATTTCCCAAATTGTTTAGTCTCTGGTGCATTGGATGGTCAGTCAGTCTTCGGAGTTTCTCTGACTGCAGCTAGGCTCTGCAGTCTCTTCTATCGGTCATGGATTGCAGTTTTGTAATCTTTTCAAGTTCTACAATTGGCGTTGACTTCATGCCTCCTGTTATAACTCTCATGGCTTGATTTTGAAGTTTGCTAACTTTATCGAAGTTCGCCTTTGCTGCTGTTGTCCATGCCGAAATGCCATACTCGAGAACTGGTCTCACTCTTCCAGTGTACAGTTTCTTTAGTATGCCTTCGTCTGCTCCCCAGCTTGTGTCAGCAAGTTTCCTCATGATTGCCATTCTTTCTCTGGCTCTCATTCGGTTTCTCTCAATCTGACTTTTCCATGTCATGCGCCGATCAAATGTGACTCCCAGATAGGTTGGGTTGTCGTTTGGCTGCAGGAATTTGCCATTTAGACTTAATTTGGTATTTTGGGGTTTTAATGAAAGCGAGAATATTGTGCATGTGGTTTTCTCCTCGTTTATTTTGACCAGCCATGAGCTCGCCCAGTCTTCCAGCGATGTTAGGGCCGCCTGCATCCGATTTCTTGCTATGGTGAGATTCTTTTCAGAGGTCCACATAGCCAGATCGTCTGCAAACATTGAGCTATGGACTCTCCTTGGACGAGGAGAAAACCACGTGCACAATATTCTCGCTCTCATTAAAACCCCAAAGTACCAAATTAAGCCTAAATGGCAAAATCCTGCAGCCAAACGACAACCCAACCTATCTGGGAGTCACATTTGATCGGCGCATGACATGGAAAAGTCAGATTGAGAGAAACCGAATGAAAGCCAGAGAAAGAATGGCGATCATGAGGAAACTTGCTGGCACAAGCTGGGGAGCAGACGAAGGCATACTAAAGAAACTGTACACTGGAAGAGTGAGACCAGTTCTCGAGTATGGCATTGCGGCATGGACAACAGCAGCCAAGGCGAACTTCGATAAAGTTAACAAACTTCAAAACCAAGCCATGAGAATTATAACAGGTGGCATGAAGTCAACGCCAATTGTAGAACTTGAAAAGATTACAAAACTGCAATCCATGACCGATAGAAGAGACTGCAGAGCCTAGCTGCAGTCAGAGAAACTCCGAAGACTGACGGACCATCCAATGTACCAGAGACTAAACAATCTGGGAAATGGGAAACTGAAGCGGAGAAACTTTGCAGAAATAGCCAAAGCAAAGATGCACGAAGATCCCATAAACGCACTAACAAAACCAAAACCCATCACTACTGTACGAAAACCTACTTGGAGGCAGGATATATTTCCAGAGGTGGTAGAAAATATACCAGGTATTGCAAACAAAAACTGCCAGAGTGAGAAAGAAAGGAGAGACACTACCCTAAGCTTCATAACGAAAAGCTACCCAAGCATGGACTGGACCCATGCATACACCGACGGTTCTGTAACAAACACTACACAGAACGGAGGGGCAGGAGCATTCCTGAACCTACCAAATGGCAGAAATATAACACTGTCATTCGCTACTGGTAAGTACACAAGCAATTTCAGAGCAGAGGCAGAGGCACTGAGGGCGGCAGTGGAAGAAATGGTGACACACAGTGAAAATGAGAGCCATATAGTCCTGCTGACAGATGCTCTCGAAGTAGTCACAGCGCTAAAAAGCCAGAAGAACACTGAGCTTAATGACTTAAGAGCAGCACTCTGCAAACTGTGCCAGCAGTCCGCACCAAAAAGGGTGGTGGTGCAGTGGGTTCCGTCACACTGCAACATCCTAGGCAACGAGGAGGCAGACAGACTGGCAAAAGAAGGTGCAAGGCTACCACAAACAGATACCAGCATGACGTACGAAGAGTCAAAACGGCTTATCAAAGCCAGATACATGTCCAAATGGGAAACCGAACATACTGGTTACACCAAAAACGATGCCTATTACCAGTTGAACCGAAGAGAGCAGGTCGTTGTCTTCAGACTTCGCACTGGCCACAACAGACTGAGGTACCACCTATTCAACAAACTGAAGATAGGGTGTACCGACGAATGCCCGTGCGGTACTGGTAAAATGACCACTGAACACCTGCTGCAGAACTGCCCGACATACGAGGATCAGAGAGAGCAGATGTGGCCATTGCCAGTGGAACTGCAAGACAAGCTGTATGGTAGTGGCGAGAGTCTCAGGATGACCGCCGCTTTTTTCGAGAAAATAATGGTTACTGTCTGACTGTGTACGCAGAAGAAGAAGAAGGACTCTCCTTGGTATATTCTCTGTAATGTCGTTTATATATACCAGGAAGAATGTGGGTGACAGTACTCCCCCTTGGGGTACTCCCTGCTCGAGTGTCACCTTTTTGCTCATCTGCCCTTGTACTTGGACTCTGGCCGTTTTTTGTTTAAGGTAGTGGTTGATCCACTTGAACATTTTCCCACAAACATCACTTCTTCTTAGCTTGACTCTAAGTCCGTCTTTCCAGACTTTGTCAAATGCCTTTTCCAGATCCACCCAAACAGCTACTGTGTGTTTCTGTGCCTGGTAGGCATCTTCTATTTCCTGGGCTATGAGGATGACCTGGTCCTCAGTGGATCTGTGCTGTCTAAAGCCGGCTTGCTGTGGAATTGGTATTCGTTTTTCTTCCAGATGCCACATCAGTCTGGTGTTTATCATACGTTCCATCAGCTTGCCGACACAGCTCAGTAGGCTGATGGGCCTGTATCCATTTGGATCTGTTTTGTCCTTTTCTGCTTTTGGTACGGGTACCAGTATTGCGTTTTTCCATGCCTGGGGTACAATTTCCCTTTTCCAGCTTTGGTTCAGGACCGATAGCAGTTTCCTCTTCGCTGTTTGGCCCAGCCCCATCAGCATTTCGTTTGTTATCCCGTCTTTTCCGGGAGATTTCCTTTTCTTTAATGTTCTCATAGCCTTTTCCATTTCGCTCATTGTTAATTTGGCCATCATGTGCTCTTCAGGTGCCGTATTGATGTTGTCGTGCCCCTTTAGCTCTTCGCTAATGTCTGTATGCTTATCTGCAGGGACCTCGATGTGGTTTGCTCTGGCATAGTGATCGACTAAAGCGTTTGCGGCTTTCTTACCTGTTAGCAAGTTTTCGCCCTGCTTGATGGTAATGTGTTTATATGACGGGGTTTCGTCGTTCTTGGCTCTGACTAGCTTCCATAGCTTGTTCCCGTCTTTGTCTAGGTTTAGGCTTTCCTTTTATTTTTCCAGCTTTCTCTTGCTGTTTGCTTGAGAGTGTGTTTGTATTTCGCCGTGGCGGCTTTGAGGGCGATGTTTGCCTCCATGGATTGTTCTCGCTCTGCCATGTTCCTAGCATTTGTTACTGCATCTTCCGCTTTCTGCAACTCATCATTCCAGTAGGGCTTATAGTTTTTCCTAGCTCCTCTTGGGATGGTTTCAGTGGCGGCTTGCATTAATGCCTTGCTTAGGCTCTCCACCATGGGCTTCATTTTGTTGTTTCGTGTGTTGATGGTTTCACACAGCCCATCTGTCAGGATTGCAAATCTGTCCCAGTCGGCTCATTTGTAATTCCAACGTGGGAGCGGTTTTGTTTTCTGTGGGCCTACTTCCATGTCAATGGTTAGCCTGATCGACCTGTGGTCGCTACCTGCCAGTTGGTTTAGCACCTGGCGGTCTATTTTATGGTGTATGTCCTGTGTGGAGAAGGCCAAATCTGGAGTCGAGGTGGTATGCCATGTTCTTGAATAGATTGATTAGGGAGAGATTTGCATCTATCTCCCAATCTTCCACTTCGTCACCTCTGCTGTCTGTGTCAGAGTATCCCCATCTCTCCGAGTGGCTGTTGAAATCTCCAACTACTATGCAGTTGGAGTCTCTGACCTCCATACTCGAGAGCGATAGGTCTCTATTTGGTGGTCCGTACAGATTGAAAATGTGGAGCTTCGTCTCTTGAGCCATTATGTCAACTCCTACAATTTCTGCTTGTCCGGTGTGATTGACAGATACCGCGCTACTCGGTATGCAGTTTCTGGTCAGTATCAGGACCCCTCCTTTGTGGCCTTCTCTATCGAGACGGAAGGTCTGGTATCCTCTGATTGAGAATTTATGATTATTGTTGAGGTGCGTTTCCTGGATACATGCCACGTCAATCTTACCTTCATGCAGGTGATGTGTTAGGGAAAGTCTTTTGTTAATGACTCCCTCCGCATTCCACTGTAGTATTTTGAGGGTCTTGAGTTTTTGGTCAGTAAAAGTTGCCCCATAGCCATGTGTCTTGACTCCACGACACTTGGGTGGGTGACCACCAGTAGTCAAGGGTGGGCCCCTTCGAGGCGTGAGGCCCGGCACTATCGCTGCCTAGCGGGACTCCGCAGGATGAGCGCCATGCGCTTTTTTCTAATCGGTTGTACTGTCATCATGCTGCGATTTACGTTGCACTGTTTTGTTAGGCTTGCGGCCCCGTGCATCCGATTTCAACAGGTGTTTCTGTAGCGATGCCCTCCTTAGCCTTTGGCTGTCCCCAGCCTATCTGCAAGGCAGCACTTGTTTATGATCAGAGTTGTCTCTCTTATGGAAGTTGTCTTACCAGACTATCGAGTCTTCACTACTCGTGTCTATAGGGTGCGATGATGATATGTGAGATGATATATGAGATATATGATATGGACTGGTTTATCCGGAAGAGAGGCAGTCCAGTGTGTCTGTACCCCAGGATCGTCACGTCCTGCCAGGAACGTAGCATTTGCATGTGAGTGGGGTATCTCTTTCTCCCTTTATTATCTAGGCTTCTTGGCAGAGATGGTACGCCTAGTATTCCCCGCCACCTGGGATGTTGACACAGTGGGGCAGGTGTGCAATATCCGCTGGTCTGCATCTCTTCTGCGTCCAGCATGATAGCTATATGGCTGATAACGTACAGAGGTAGATATCGAAGCAGAAGTGCATTTAACCAGAGGACAAGCCTAGAGATGTTGTTCGCCTAGTGTGCGGACAGATCTCATGGTCATTGGTTGAGTCTCGACAGTTCACAGTGAGGTGGCTGCTCTACTGTTTTCGACACCCCGACCAGGAACTAAGTCTTATGTTGGTGGTTTCGCACCCCATCGCCGTATAAGGTGAGTATCAAGCAACTGTCCGCCCGCTTTGATCGGCGGACGGCAGAGTCCTCTTTCTGCGGCTCTACCAGATATGGCTGGGGCGCGAGCCCCAGGTCCCGAACATGTAGGAGCCTCCCATTGCAGTGGTGCTGTGATTTTGGGCGGGATTGCGGCTTACAAGGATTCGGCCGTAATCTCTCACATGGTAGCCTCGCGCCATTGGCTTATCAGCCTGGTACATGAACCAAAGTGTCTGCGGCTCCTCTCGATATGAGCTGGTTTTCCGTAGCAATGCCCTGTCATTAGTAGGGTAAAACTGACCTGTCTTCAGATGGTCTATTTCCAGCACCCGTTCACTATTTGGCCAGACGAATTTATTGAGGGCTTTTGTTTGTCAATGACCAGGTATTTGAAATCTGCGGTTTCTGCGGGGTTAAACACGATTTCCGTAGCGTTCTTTCATTAGAGTGTTAGAGAGCTGACTTGTTTTCCGTGAGTCTAATACCAGTGTACGTTCATTATTAGACCAAACGGTAGTGCTCTCGATTTGTCAGTCGTTCTACAGTATTGGCGTGTTCAGTCAAATTAAGCCGCAGGTTCCACTCCTGGTGGTGCCCTTCCGTCAATTCCTTTAAGTTTCAGCTTTGCAACCATACTTCCCCCGGAACCCAAACACTTTGGTTTCCCGGAAGCTGCCCACAGAGTCATCGAAGCAACTCCTGCGGATCGCTAGTCGGCATCGTTTATGGTCAGAACTCCGACGGTATCTGATCGTCTTCGCGCCTCTGACTTTCGTTCTTGATTAATGAAAACATTCTTGACAAATGCTTTCGCAGTAGCTCGTCTTACGGCGATCCAAGAATTTCACCTCTAACGCCGCAATACGAATGCCCCCGTTTGTCCCTGTTAATCATTACCTCCAGTTCCGAAAACCAACAAAATAGAACAGAGGTCCTGTTCCATTATTCCATGCACCATTATTCAGGCAGTATTATTCAAAGTAAACGCGCCGGCCACCCAGGACGCTCAGCGAAGAGCACCAGTGGGAGAGAGCCGGCAGACGGTAGGGCAGGAGACAACGGGCATTGAACCGGCGCGAGCCGGACCGCCCGCCTGCGCCTGAGATCCAACTACGAGTTTTTTAACTGCAACAACTTTAATATACGCTATTGGAGCTGGAATTTACCGCGGCTGCTGGCACCAGACTTGCCCTCCAATAGATCCTCGTTAAAGGGTTTAAAGTGTACTCATTCCAATTACGGGGCCTCGAAAGAGTCCCGTATTGTTATTTTTCGTCACTATCTCCCCGTTCCGGGAGTGGGTAAGTTGCGCGCCTGCTGCCTTCCTTGGATGTGGTAGCCGTTTCTCATGCTCCCTCTCCGGAATCGAACCCTGATTCCCCGTTACCCGTTACAAACATGGTAGGCATGTCACGTACCATCGACATTTGATAGGGCAGACATTTGAAAGATGCGTCGCCGGCACATGAGGCCATGCGATCAGCACAAAGTTATCCAGAGTCACCAGTGGGGACGCCGCAACCACGTGAGGGGAAACGACGATTGGTTTTGAACTAATAAAAGCGCTCTTTCCGCGAGGGTCGGAGCTTGGTAAGCATGTATTAGCTCTAGAATTGCCACAGTTATCCAAGTAGGATCGTGTCATCTAAGGAACCTCGACTGATTTAATGAGCCATTCGCGGTTTCACCGTGAGACAGTGTGAACTTAGACATGCATGGCTTAATCCTTGAGACAAGCATATGACTACTGGCAGGATCAACCAGATATCTGTCGGAGACGTACGTACAGCACACACCGGTCGGCGGAGGAAGGGTGTGTAAAAAGCCTCACTGGGATGGCCGCAGGGACCGACTGACGGGACGAACGGACGGTTGTTCCACCCGTCCCTCACTCCGTCGACCTAGGACCGCCTGACAGGGGCCTCCTACACGCACCAGACGACCGACCGACCGAGCTCGCTCGAGGAGGGATAGCAGCGCTCTGTGCAGAACGGATGCCAACGACCTCGGCGATGAATTTCACTGGGACTAGAGACAATTTGGCCTGCCGGCCTGCCCTTCTCCCGAGGAGAACACAGGGCCTTGAGGCACGATTCCTGCTTTCCATTTGCCGGTCACAAGCTCTTTGCGAGAGTCTGACCACCAGCGAGACGAACTGTCGAGCTCTGCTATAAGCCTTAGATAAATCACCACGGACGGACCACGACCACGACCTGCTCTCTTCAGTTCAACTGGTAATAGGCATCGTTTTTTGTGTAGCCAGTATGTTCGGTTTCCTAGTGGGTTCCATCCCACTGTAACATCCAAGGCAACGAGGAGGCAGACAGACTGGCAAAAGAAGGTGCAACACTACCACAACCAGATTCTAGTGTGACCTACGAAGAGTCCAAAAGGTTTATTAGAGCTACATACATACATACATACATGGCCAAATGGGAAACAGAACATACTGGCTACACAAAAACTGATCCCTACTACCAGCTGAACAGAAGAGAGCAGGTCGTGGTCTTCAGACTCCGCACAGTCCACAACAGACTGAGGTACCATCTATTCAATAAATTGAAGATATGTGGCACTGACGAATGTACCTGTGGCACAGGGAACATGACCGCTGAACATCTGCTGCAAAATTGCCCGACATACGAGGATCAGAGAAAGCACATGTGGCCATCACCAGTAGCAACAATATACAAGCTCTATGGCAGTGTCGATAGCCTCAGGATGACCGCTGTGTTCTTCGAACAAATTCAAGTTGACGTCTGACAGCGTACAAAGGAAGAAGAAGAAGATATACACGGATCTGTCTGTCCTTTACTTGGCCATGTGTACCTTAGGCCACCACGTCACACGACATGAATAAATCACCTGAGACGTTTGGAACAATGTAAAGGGAGTAGTCAGTAAGACTAGTCGTAAATCGTTACAGGATATAACATAAGGTAGACAGACATATTAAACATGCAGGTAGGACACTAGGACACGAGACAAGAAGAAAAATAAGTAGCCCGAAGTTTAGATATATACATCATTGTGATATGTTACTAGTTTGGATATATATATATTTATATATATATATATATATATATATATATATGTATATATATGTGTAGATATATAGATAGACAGACAGACAGACAGACAGACAGACAGACAGACAGACAGACAGACAGACAGACAGACAGATAGATAGATAGATAGATAGATAGATAGATAGATAGATAGATAGATAGATAGATAGATAGATAGATAGATAGATAGATAGATAGATAGATAGATAGATAGATAGATAGATAGATAGATAGATAGATAGATAGATAGATAGATGGACGAACGGACGGATGTACGGACAGATAGACAGACAAGTAGATAATTAGATATAAACAGACAGACCGTAGATCAACACTTTCTCAACCGTTTTCTGAAACATTTAATCACAAAACTGACGTCTGCCATGTTTTGCACTCAGAAGATGTACAACGATTAGAACAGTTGAAAGCTTCATGTTCTCAGACTTTACTGTTTTGGATGAACGACATTACCAAGTAGCCAAGAGCAACATTACAGTCAGATGAAGTAGACTGGTCAATATCCCATCTCACATTCACTTCGTCATCCTGTAAACAGACTATATCACAGTAGTCTGGTCAACAAGTTGGGGATCGATCCATTCAACCCCATAGAGATAGGCTTTATGAGGAGCTCCACATTACACTACAGCCAGGAGAGTACCGTACGTCTCCTGGTGTAAAATGAGTCCAAAGAAACGTCGTCAGAATTTAAATGAACACATTACGAATGGCTTTAGAAAACAACAACAACAACCGACATTACCAAACTGTGATATTGGTTGATTATAATTATTAAATAAATTTCTCAACGACACGTTACAGTCTACCCAGATATAAACTGGTCCTGACTTACAAGTGAAGAAAAACAAGACGTCAGAGAATGAAACTGGTCACCTTAGATAAATCTCTTCTGATTAGAACAAGAGTCTCTTTTATGAATACACCAGGCAAGCTTAGATATATCTATTCACATAAGTACAATAAAGTCGCTAATATGAATAAAACAAGTCACCTAAGATAAATCTCCTCAGATTAGTAAAGTCTCTAACATGAATTAAACAAGTCACCTAAGATAAATCTCCTCAGATTAGTAAAGTCTCTAACATGAATAAAACAAGTCACCTAAGATAAATCTCCTTAGATTAGTAAAGTCTCTAACATGAATAAGACAAGTCACCTAAGATAAATCTCCTCAGATTAATAAAGTCTCTAACATGAATAAGACAAGTCACCTAAGATAAATCTCCTCATATTACTACAATAAATGACTTTGCCACCGACGGTATTGTTTGCCAGGGACTACCTTTATAATTACTTGTGTTATACTTTCCAGACTAACTGAGATTGGTTCAAATGCATCGGGATCAAGACGTTGAGCAGGAAATGAACTGCAGCGGTCAACGATCGATAGCTGACTGCTAGCGCCAGGACCAGCAAACCATAGCTGCCAAGACTCTTCTACACCTCTACGTGATGATCCTGGATAACAGGTTGCAACAGATCAGACTAAGTAGAAGGGGTCGAAGAGGGAAGGCAACGCGGTACTCAAAAATGCCTGTTGATGAATTCGGATGTGTTGAACCGAAAGGTGTAAATATCACAGTCAAGCTGTAAACTTCGTCACAATGCATTCCGTTCTCTGGACAACATTCTGCTCCTTGCAAAGCCTCTTTCAGGGCTTGGTAGCGGGAGATTGAGAACGTTCAGGGCTTGGTAGCGGGAGATTGAAAACGTTCAGGGCTTGGTAGCGGGAGATTGAGAACGTTCATGGCTTGATAGCGGGAGATTGAGAACGTTCAGGGCTTGGTAGCGGGAGATTGAGAACGTTCAGGACTTGGTAAAGGGAGATTGAGAACGTTCAAGGCTTGGTAGCGGGAGATTGAGAACGTTCAGGGCTTGGTAGCGGGAGATTGAGAACGTTCAGGGCTTGGTAGCGGGAGATTGAGAACGAAGAAAGAGCATCAGTGCATCGATTAAATCTTTGACAAAATCTAAGTGTTCATTTAGCACTTAATAACAGCGTCTACGCTTTTTAACCAATGGAATTGAACAATGTCCGTAGTGTAGTACGAGTTTCTTTCCTGAATACTGCCTACTAACAAATGTCAGACCTGGTAACGGAGACTTTTGGGGAAATAAATAGGACCAGATTACTGCGTCATTGTCTGTTGGTTATTTAAAACACATAACATTATAAACCGGGAGACCATAATTGTATTCTATCAACAACCGCCTGTTAAATGATGATTGCAATTGATCAATTGGCGACACGCAGAATCTACATGGATGAAAGCATTGGAGCACATATAAGACATTGCATCTAGATTAGGCCTCCACATGCCATAGGCAAAAATCAAGGTACATAACTTTGACTGCAATCTGACAACAGCAGGACTTATTGTCGATGGCAAACATGTCACCTGCACTGAGCATTTCATTTACCTGGGCAATAAACTAAACTCAGAAGCCACCAGGACATCATTCAATAAGTCGACCTGACTGTTACCAATAGGAACTCCGCGCACCGAGTCTGGAAGCAGCATAGACGTTCACTGGAAACCATGCTACACAATCACATGAGCTGTGTCGTTCGATTTTTGTTGTACGGTACCGACACCTCTACTATTCTGCAGGGCGATCATATCGTATTGAAGCCTCTCACGTGAACAGTCAAAAGTGAATTCTTGCGATCCACTGATATAACCGTATCTCAAACGACGAAGTCACTCAAAGGACACGTCTCCAGAGCGTATCCACTATGCTAAATCGTCACTGTTTGGCCCCGTTTGGGCATGAAACCTACCTTACAGAAGTTCTTTCATTCCCTAGCTGTTAAGGCAGGTCATGGAAATCAATTATGGGAAATGACCCTGACCGTCTGACCGGTCTCGTACCCCCCCCCCCCCCCCCACGACAGTTCAAACACCACCTGGTTAGGTCAGCTCGGAGACATCATCCTCTTTTTGCCTCTGGTCTTGTCCTCAACTACTTGTCGTGCTTTTAGGGGGTTGGACAAAGGGCCGTTGTTTCTTAAGCGTGCTTTTACCTACCTACCTAGTCTACATGAGTCTGTAATTAAACGTGAGTCGATTAACAAATAGCAACTGTGAGAACGGTGTAAGAGTGTGTACAGCCAACAAGCTACAGGAAACACACGCATTTATACAGTTTGTCATTTGCTGGAAGACACTGAGAACGTATGGGTCTGCCCAAAATGCAGTGATATCGATTATATCTAACAGAACAACATCATTTATTGGGTAGTGCTAAGGAAATTCATTTCTAGAATGGATTTCTCGAGTAGAAGCTTTGTCATGAGTTCAATTAACTATGTGCGAGTGGTTTCCATAACAACAACCAACAACAACGACCCGTTTCTATTGAGGTTTGTGTGGCTTAAAGAATCAGCAGGATTGGGTAATCAGCTCCTTGCCCAACTTCCCTTAGTCGTCTCTTAGGACATATCTGATTTGTTACAGTGTTATTATTCTCTACTCCCCTTTCGGACCTGGTAGTACTTAAATCCACTCTTAATTTTATTTCCCTAGAACTACCATGTAAATTATGTTGTCTATTATACATACTCGATCTCAATGCATTCTGGTCAGATCCATTTGTACTCAGTCTCTGTCAGCATATGCAAAGTATATGGATACTGGAGGTTCTAGTAGCTCGTTGATTGTACACACTTACATCGTTACACATGTGTTATTCCCTGATCGACCAACTTTTGATAACAGACACTCGCAGAATGTGTGTCCCCAAGTAATCAATTGCACTGCCGTCAGGCAGCAGGCTTGCGTCGATTGAATTCAATTAGGTCTCACAGTTTGTATTCGATTTTAACACAATGGATGCTTTCGCAGTCAAAATGTCAGTATTTCTCATTGTTATTAATCCTATCATGACCCAGGAATGTAGATTCACACAATCCACTCATGACATTACCGAACGACCCGTTTCTCGGCGGCGATTATGCCGCTGCATGTCCCAACTTAGTTTATATTGTCTTCTGTCTTGGGCCACGGTGGATCAGTGGCTGATAAGTTTTCCGTCTGAAGCATCCAGGATATTGTTTCTGAGTTCGAAGGAATCAGACCAGCGTGAAGGTGGTCTTCACCGTTATTGTCTTCTATCTCGTGGGTACCAGACTGATGTAGCTGTGCTCCAACGATCATCAGTTCTCCGAAGCAGGTGACCAGCCCAGCAATGCTTTGCCTTGTCTGCGTGGATAATTGCTTTCTTCCCCAATGACATTTGCCGTACGTCAGTGTTGTGAAGACCTTTCAAACGTTGGTTGTGGAGCATGCGGCCGGTCATACGTCTCTCGACAGACGATTGGGTCACTCTGAGTCACTAATGTCAAAGCCAACCATGTTATACCTTCCGAAGCAAGGATTTAAAATCAGAAGCAAATACTGGCCTAATTAATGAGATCTTAGATAACCAAACACAATCTTGATGGTCCTGTAAATAATATTAACTTGGGATCTTGATATTCAGAAAGAGCCATCCATCCATCCATCCATCCATCCATCCATCCACCTATCTTATCTTATCTTATCTTATCTTATCTTATCTTATCTTATCTTATCTTATCTTATCTTATCTTATCTTATCTATCTATCTATCTATCTATCTATCTATCTATATATCTATCTATCTATCTTTCTGTCTATCTACCTATCTATCTATCTATCTATCTATCTATCTATCTATCTATCTATCTATCTATCTATCTATCTATCTATCTATCTATCTATCTATCTATCTATCTATCTATCTATCTATCTATCTATCTATCTATCTATCTATCTATCTATCTATCTATATATCTATCTATCTCTGAATAGACTTCAGGCTTTACTGTCCTGGTAGTAAGTACTACGTTTTTTACAAATTTCATTTCCTTCGGCTTTCTAGGCCTGAGTGAAGGTAAGTTGCGTATTGGTTAGGAATGTCACTTTGAATGTTAATTTTCGGAATTTTGCTCGAACGGCGGCTAACAACCTTCTGCTAACGAATTTCAATCACAAAAGGAATTTTACGTGCGCAGCGTTCGATGGGATCTCCGAGTTACTGGTAGTTCTCCAATATGACTTAGCGCTGTCTGAACACCATTGAGACTAGTGGAAAGTTGAAACTTACGAGATTAGTAATCCTACCTTTACCAGCTATCGTTTCTTAAGAGGCAAACGTCTTTACTTCTGATAATTATCATAAACATTAACTTTTCACATATATGCATACAATTATGTAATAGATTGCGTAGATTATTTTGTTCCAATACTGTATTCAGCATATTCATATCAAATGTTTACTCTATTTTCTGTATCGTGTTTCAGTTGCGCAATATTAGCTGTGATTCTTCCATATTCCATCCCCATTTTTTTCGAGATTAATACGCATCAAGAATCTCGAGGAGAGAGAGACAAGAACAATGTCCCTAAGGAGGTATAGATCAATTGCATCTTATTACACATACACAATTACAAACAATCATTGTTCGTTAAGATATGTAATGTAAAGAGTTTTGCTGGATTGGATTCTGCGTGGGAGAGGAAGAGCGGAGAGATTAATGAAAATATAAACATAAATATAAATGATGGAAGAAAGGTCAAGGGCAGCTGGGGTTTCATGGGCGGATCTCAAGAACTCAGCACATTGGAATCAGAGAAGGGTAGCCGTTTTGTACCTATGTTTCAAGGTGAACCTAAAGTATTAAGTAAAGGATGTACAGACAAATGTAGAATACACAAACAGGAAGAACTGTCAGATGGGAGGACAGAAGACGTGAAATGGTAAAGGGATATGTTAGTTTTTAAACAACGGAATTATGGAGAGAAACAGTGAAATGGATATAAACAGCGACTAATATTAAACACAAGAAAACTATTGAGCCAGCATGCTCCTATGGACATAACTCATTAAATCTTCTTTCCAGTCATACGTCTATACATTGTTTATCCAGTAATGTGAATGAATGCTATCATCTCCTTGAGTGGACATAACACATGATATTTTCTCTCCAGTCATACATCTATACATTGTCCATCCATGTCAAGTGGTTTAACGTTATATTCTCCTTGAGTGGATATTTTCTTTCCAGTCATACATCTATACATTGTCCTTCCATGTCAAGTGGTTTAACGCTATCTTCTCCTTGAGTGGATATTTTCTCTCCAGTCATACATCTATACATTGTCCATCCATGTCAAGTGGTTTAACGCTATCTTCTCCTTGAGTGGATATTTTCTTTCCAGTCATACATCTATACATTGTCAATCCATGTCAAGTGGTTTAACGCTATCTTCTCGTTGAGTGGATATTTTCTTTCCAGTCATGCATCTATACATTGTCCATCCATGTCAAGTGGTTTAACGCTTCTCCTTGAGTGGATATTTTCTTTCCAGTCATACATCTATACATTAACAATCCATGTCAAGTGGTTTAACGCTATCTTCAGCTTGAGTGGATATTTTCTTTTCAGTCATACATCTATACATTGTCCATTCAAGTGGTTTAACGCTATCTTCTCCTTAAGTGGATATTTTCTTTCCAGTCATACATCTATACATTGTCCATCAATGTCAAGTGGTTTAACGCTATCTTCTCCTTGAGTGGATATTTTCTTTCCAGTCATACATCTATACATTGTCCATCCATGTCAAGTGGTGTAACGCTATCTTCTGCTTGAGTGGATACACGATTTCAAACCAAATCGTTGTCGTCTGTGACGTAACGTCCATTAAACTCTCAACTGCTTCTTATGCGATCATTGTTCATGTCAACTCGGGATTCTACAATTAAGTGTACTATCTACTCGTATTTTAGGTCATCAATACCGCCGTACAGTTTTTCCTCGAGGGTAGAGGACGTAGGCAAAACGGATTTCTCAGATCTGTGTGCTAGGGGCAGTTCTGAAGTGCGTGTGATGCTGTCATGTTTTCCAGGCCACAGTAACAAAGTTTTGTGGTACCTTTCTTGTATTTGGTGTGCGGATTTGTGTCTCACACCTTTACCACGCTAAACCGCCACCGTCTGTCCCTATTTGACGAGGACGTCATCGCCCATTAGCTCTTAAGCCAGGTCATGGACATCAAGCATGAAAAATGTCCATATTTTGGTCCCACACTCGCGGCCTTCCTCTCAACATCTGGCTGGATCAGATCGACAAGTGATTATCCTAGCCGCAGGTAGCCTGCAGCATGCGATCTTGAACGGTTGTCCGGAAGGACCATGCAGCCTAAGCGGCCTACCTACGTACCTATTTCTACATACTACGTTTGCATTAGGGACAATGGTGTTCTGCTTTATCTAAATGGGCACATGTATATATTTATACGCGTATGTGTGAATGCACGCCCACATGTATATATTGTTATGCGTATGTGTATATGGACGCCCACACGTATATATTGTGATGCGTATGTGTATATGCACGCCCACACGTATATATTGTTATGCGTATGTGTATATGCACGCCCACACGTATATATTGTTATGCGTATGTGTAAATACACGCCCGCATGTATATATATATATATATATATATATATATATATATATATATATATATATATTTATACGCAAATGGCTATGGAAATAATGCATATCATTCAACAATGTAAAACGAAATGCAGTTTCTTATATGCTAACAAAATAGACAATGAATAAACAAGCAGAAAGGTCGCTTGTGCGTCAGATAATTCGATTTACAGAAAAGTTTCAAGATTCTAAGAGATAGCTAAAATCTGCACGGAAGATTTGTCGTTAATTACCATTCACAAAAAGAATATATGCACACATGCTTAAAAACAATGATCTCGTTTCAGTCATAAAAAAAAAGAGAAGTGACTAGTTGCAGATAGCAGAGCGGTTAAAATACGGCTCTACTGGTCAATTTGGGAACGGGTTTCAAATCACACGAGACGTGTTTAAATGAAACTAGACCAAACTGAAACAAGTGAACATATACAGATGTTTAAAAAAGGACGTGAGTTAACGCAACAGTATGAACCTGACCTGGTCTCGGAAGATCTTTCGTTGACTCACATCCTTCTTTAAACATCGTTGTCCGGTTCTTCACTATTATTTTCGACATACTTTTGTCACCATACACTACCTGCATTTTGCGATGAATGTCAACCGGTCGACATCCATAACCTGTTAGAAACCGAATCACCGCTCACTGATCATCTCTGGATGGATTCCGTATCACACCCGCCATGTTTTCAACGGTCTGCTGAGGAAACTATGAGTCGGAGGAATACGAAATTTTTCAAACTTTACGGTTGGTATGTGCTGTTTACACCAGAAGTAACGTCATCATGCACATCCTACGAATGTTCACTTATTGTAGTATGATCCGGTTTCATTTGAACACGCCTCGAATATAGGAGTAGATTTATGTTTCTATCAGAAATCAAAGGACAACCGTATCTGCACACTGTGTATATATCGGTGGGGCGGGAGAAGAGGCTGACGGCCTATACACACATACACACGTAGCGCGCGTGCACACACTCGCATGCACATTCGCACGCACGCACGCAAGCACGCACACACGCAGACAGGCAGGCATGTATGCATGCATGCATGCATGCATACATACATACATACATACATACATACATACATACGTACATACATACATCCATACATACATACATACATATATATATTTTCATGTTTCATTCATTTTCTATCAAGAGAGTGGAGCGGTGGTTGTATCTACTCTTGATTGGAATAAAATGTGCTGGCAAACAGTTGATTGGTCTACAGTATCTGAGGATGATGGGGCAGCCGTCCTATTTTAGCATTCATGTAGGTCACTATTTGGTAGAAATTTGGTTACCTTTAGAAGTTTTGCCGGAGTTTCATGTAACAGCCTGTTTTTTTTTCTTGATTTTCAGCAACTAGCATATTCAAATGACCTCAGGGTTTATCGTCCATCTCAGATAGGACTAGTCGCCCGTCTCGCCTCCTTTGAGATCAGGTGACCCTTGAAATTTACAACACTCGAACCTCCCGTCGTTTTGCTCAATCGTTCGCTTCTTGGAGGGCTAGAAGCTTGCCGCTCAGGTATAACGTGTGTTAAGAAAGAGTTTTAACATCCGATCTTGGCATTGAAAGGCACAGTTAATGTATACGGGATGATGCATATTCTGCGACTATTGGGGAATCTAGGACGTTTGTTCACATGGGCAATATGTGTGGGTGTGGGAGACAGCATGTGTATTTGTCTGCCGACGTATGTGTGTGTGGGTGTGTGTGTGTGTAATCGTAGACATAATCTAAACTATGACAATATAAAAGCCCCCACAATCTACAGAAAAGGTCACCAGACATAAAACACAATTACAAATTCTTCCATGACTGTTATTGTGCAATGCCTATTGATTTTCTCAAGTGAACTTCTTACTTCATAGTTTTCATTGAACTATTTCCAGGAGTAGGTTTGATTAAATTTAAAAAAAAAAAGAATTGAACAGACACGGAGAGAAAAAAGAAACCAGCTGAAACAAGTATTTCAGGCCACATGAACTAATGTGAATTCTACGTGCTTGTTGGTGTTTAATATTCGACTACCGCTTGCACTGATTTCCACGTGAGAAGACGTGAGGTCTGATGTAAACAGCACATACCAACCGTCAAGTTTGCAAAATTTCATTATCCTCCGACTCATATTTTCCTCAGAAAAACCATTGAAAACATGCGGGTGTGATTCTGAATCTGTCCAGAGTTGATCAGCGAGCAGTGATTCGGCTTATAACAGCTGAAGGATGTCGACCAGTTGACAGTCATCGCTGAATAGTCTAGTTTTATCCAGTAGAAATGTAGATACACTCTAACTGCTTACAATAAACACAAACGGCTATTTTATCTGCTTTTTCTCATTCGAATATCCGTATTCATCATTGGACACATGCTGGTAGTATCAGTAACATATCCTCAAATATTACTACAGAACTAAAATGTCAGAGCTGGACAGGCGTGGAATCGGGTGGTGGGAGACAGGCGTAGGATCGGGTGGTGGAATGTGGACAGGCGTGGGATCGGGTGGTGGGAGCTGGACAGGAGTAGGATTGGGTGGTGGGAGCTGGACAGGAGTAGGAACGAGTGGTGGGAGCTGGACAGGAGTAGGATCGGGTGATGGGAGCTGGACAGGCGTGGGGTCGACTGTTTTGAACTGGACAGACGTGGGATCAGCTCGTGGGAGCTGGACAGCTGCAGGATCGGCTGGTGGGAGCTGTACAGGAGCTGGATAGACGTGGAATGAGGTGTTGGTGTTGATGGGAACTGGGCAGACGTGGGATCAGATGGTGGTGTTCGCGGGAGCTGGGCAGACGTGGGATAAACTTATGGGAAGTGGACAGACGTGGGATCAACTAGTGGTGTTGAGAGGAGCTGGGCAGATGTGGGATCAGCTGGTGGTGTTTTCGGGAACTGGACAGACGTGGGATCAACTAATGAGAGTTGGACAGACGTGGGATCAACTAATGAGAGCTGGACAGACGTGGGATCAACTGTTGGTGTTAACTGGTAGCTGGGCAGACGGGAGATGAGGTGGTGGTGTTGGCGAAAGCTGGATATACGTGGGATCAGGAGGTGGTGTTGGAACAGGGCAGCTGAGCAGTTTTGGATGAACCAGAAGTGTTGCCAGTAGCTGGACAGCCGTGAGATTAGATGGTGGTGTTGACGGAGCTGTTAAGCGTGGGATCAGTTAGAGATGTTGACTTGAGCTTGGCAGATGTGGGACCAACTGGAGATGTTGGTGGGAGCTGGACAGACGTGGAATCAGCTTAGGGCGTTAGCTGGAGTAGGACAGAAGTAGGACCATCTGGAGATGTAGGCTGGAGCTTTACAGACGTAGGACCAACTGGAGATGTAGGCGGGAAATAGGCAGACATGTGACTAGCTGGATGTGTTGGCAAAGCTGGAGAGACGTCGAACAAGTGGTAGAAACTGTTTAAACGTGGGACCAAATTGGCGAGAGCTGGACACACGTAAGACCAACTGGAGGGGTTAGCGGAAGTTGGACAGACGTAGAACCAACGAGAGATTAATGGAAGCTGGACAGACGTCACATCAACTGGTGGGAGCTAGACAGACGCTGGATCAACTAGAAGTGTTGGCGGAACCTAGACAGACGAGGTATCAACTGAAGGTGTTGGCGGAACCTAGACAGACGAGGAACCAACTGAAGGTGTTGACAGAACCTAGACAGACGAGGAACCAACTGACAGAAGCTGGACAGACGTCGGACAAACTGAAGAGATCTGGTTAGACGTGTTACCAACTAGACGTGTTGGCGGAAGACAGATCTGTTTGTCATATGTTTGTCGAGCTCATTTCCCTGCTCTACTGGGTGTAACAAAGGTGATGACTGAATGGCGATCTCCATCTTCGTTCTTCTGTTTGCATTATTACTGACAGTCAATTACTGTTGTAGTGAAGTATCAGTTCTGAACCATTTTGTTATTTACGTACCGCATTTTTTGACAACAAACATATTTCAGCACAAGACGTTATTAGAGGTCAAACCTGATCTTTAATCGACTCAGCCGTCACGGATATATTGTGAGCGCCTTATTGTTTTAGGTTTCCTTTTGTTTCTGGTGCGTGGATTCTAGTCAGCTCGCTTTCTCGATGTCTTGCTTTGACTCATTTGTAAGTCAAATAAGCATTTGCAGCTAGGTAGACTTTAACGTGTCGAGATTTATCGTTGATTCCGGTACCTATTTCGTGAGAGGCGAGCGATCTAACTATTCTGCCATTCAAACGCTCACTGTAGATGTCAGAATAGAAGAAACAGTGGGAAGAAAGAATGTCTACTGATGTAATCGGCCTTCCTGTCTCCATAGATAAAAGGAACTATCGACCGCCAAGTCTGCTTGAACCCTAACTCTAATTAATTAAATTGTACGGTTTGTGGGCCAGAGTTGAACACAAGCCAAACACAGCTGGTGTTAACAGCTCTAGTGTGTGTACACATTATAGTCTAAGTCTAGTTCAAGTTTAAATGTGGTCTGAATGTTTTGTTTTAGAAACGGGGGGTGGATGGCAGGTGATGGTTAGAGTTCCCTTGATAAAACGTGTTAATTCTGTACTCTTCAGTCTCAAATTGTTTTTGTTGTGGATGTTCACAATGAGTGAGTTTTCTCTTTGATGGACCCTAAAAAGGACGTTGAGTGGTGGGTTGCAGTAGTTTTCCCTGACATCCCGAGCCTGCTAATGAAGGTGGTTAGTGGTCCTGCAGGATGTTGTGCTATGCTTGGCTTCACCTTCGTGACGCTCACTGTTAAGGGATCACGTTGATCCCCCATCTTGTTAGTCAGGCTGCCAAGAAAACAGTCCGTTTCTAGTGATACCTGCGTGGAAGTGAGGTGGTGGGCTTGATCAGTATATTTTACCTGACCTGACCGATCAGTATGTTTTGTCTGACCAAACATTAGTCTCTTCCCCTAAGTCTAAAGTGAACTGAAAGCTAAATTAAAAAGCTTGGACAAATAGAGATAGGGGATGGAGTGTAACATTTACAACCAAGTCAAAGAGTTAGGCAGGAAATAAAATGTGTAATAACATACAGCTAAAATATGTTAATTTATGTTAGATATGGTGGATAACGTTATGAAAAATAGGCCTACGTATCGATACAATTGGTAGCCTTATAGGTAATCATCGATCAAAATCATTTCAGCTTCTTGCGGAGCATATGGCTCAACTAACAAGGAATAATGTGTATAATTTAGAGGCTCCAAGAATGCTGTATTCACTAATTATAAACAGCTGAGCTGAATGCAAATGAAGTGTCAAATGCCTCATTGAGACTACTTACTAGTAAAGTCAGCACTACGCAATGTTGACCAATCGTAAAAGTTAGTTCTGAGAGTACGCCACCGTAATTAATAATATTTGTGGAAATCTATAAGTACATATGTTAAAGAAAACATAGATGAAACACATCAACACTTAACGGAATGTGGAAGAACTGAACACGATTCATTTCTGATAATCGGCTCTTAAAGAAAGTCGTGACGTAAGATCTGAATTTTGGGCACGCAATGTTCACTTTACTACATTTTTATAGAACACACTATTGCCTTTGTGCTTAAAGCAGCGTCGATGCAACTAGTAGTTAATTTATTTGTGTTCCCTACGCTGCTTTTAAAAAATTGTTTCATGTTTATATTTCCAAAAGTGTTAACTCTTACAGCCAATTAGTTAGTAAACTATTTTTTTTATAAATAAGTCTCAAATGATATAATGCCGATTGTGGGGAAGTTTTCGAGACTTATGTTTGCTTCATCTTCAACTTTCTATAAGGCGGAGCGAACTGCTCGCTTATGTTGTCTTGCATGCTTTCTATAACTCAAATAAAAATAGGGTATCCTGTTCTATATTTGGGTCTATTTGAGCGTGTCCGAACTTAATTAAATTTCTGTGAGAGATCTACGCTCTAAATACGCTGCCGCTCTAACTTTCACTTACTTTTAATAGTAGTATAAAGCACTTTCAGCCAAGACTGACAATAGGATGATACGATACGAATCGGAGTGGTAAACAACAATATATATTTAGCATTTTTTGTTTCCCTTCTTCTTGCAGTGTTGTCGTTTTACTTTTCACTGTTGCAAGAGCTTCTCTTCACCTAGCGTGAGGTGGCCCTTCAGGGTACATCTGCACTACAGCTCATTCTATCCTTCTACGGTTTTGTCTTTCCAGGATGTCAGACTCATGCCCAGGGCCTTTATATCACGCTTACACACATCTTTTAACCTCACCTGTGGTCAGTCTATTGTTCTTTTGTCGTTGATGAGGAATCCCAGGTATGTGAATTGGGTACAGTTGTAAGTTCATAATTATTGGTGCTAAGAGTTAGCTTGGCATCTACTTCCTGTCCCAGAACATTTGTTTTATTGAGACTTAGTGAGACCATAAAATTTACAAGCCTTAAAGAAGTGATTTATCAAGCTTTGAAGTTCCTGCTGACTGTGTTTGACAATTGCAGCATCATCAACGAAAAACAATTCCCTGATGGTGATATCCCTGATTTTCGTTTTGATCCGTAACCGTGCAGGGTTAAATAGCCTACCATACGACCTAGTGTGATGGCAGATTCCTTCATTTACATTACCAAATGTATGTTTCAGTAAAACAGCAAAGACGATTTCTAATAATGTCGAAGCCAGAACGCACCCTTGTACACCGCTGCGAATACCAAATGGATGTGATGTACTACTATAAAATTGGATGCTCCATTCATGTCTTCAAGGAATTATATTATTATTTGTAGCAATTTGCTTAGACATCTTATTTAGAGAGGATTTTGAAGAATGTATCGCTAGGAACCAAATCAAATACCTTTGTCAGGCCAATGAGGAAAAAATAGAACGGTTGATACTGCTCGCGCGACTTTTCCTGAAGTTGCCAAACAGACAAGCATGTCAATCGTTGAGCTTCCAAACCTAAATTCCCACTGTTACTTCAGATAAACATGCTCAGCCTGTTGTTGTGGCCGTTGTGAGATCACTCTATAGCTAGGACTCTGACTAGAACACTGAGCAGCGAGACACATTGCTTGGTTGAAGAATAGTGATACACTGCGTCACATTTTAAAAGCCAGATTTGTCACATCAATAGAAAAGGGCCATGTGACAAAATTATTAGAACACTTATTTTTCATAGCAAAGATGACGAGTTAGGGCCCAGACAATAGAATGCTTCGTTCAATACAACCGGAAATTGGTACATGACTAATAGGTAGGGAAAGGAACGCAGCGAAGAAGGAAATTGACTACCAAACGTCACAAAATCATCCTCCTACAATTAAATCTCATTCATCCTTGACAGCATTATCTGCAATGGGTCTAACTTTATTGGTGTGCATGTTTCACTCATCACTACACCACCGTCTCTTGAACCTTTTATGCTGGACTCTTATTATACCGTCCCACAAATGTGGACGACAAACGCTGAGATGCAAAAAGGTTGCACATACACCCTGGACATACCAGATGTCGTTCTGTCTCCTCAAGACTAAAATTGTCTATGTTTGACCACAATATCGGTTGATTTATTTGCCCTTAAGGAATAAATAAATATCACAAGATACCCCTATGGTTTGTCATTTTTCATTTTGAAATGCCAAACTAACTTTACTTCAAATCAAGTCGTATTAATGTCCTCAATCACAATCGCCACATGAACCAAATATGTCAAGATCGGGCTTCCTTCAAGATATATATATATATGAACTCTTCCTTGTGAAGGCCAAAAGAAACGGACATTTCAACAAATATTTCTGTGGTGTTGAAGTATATTACGTTAGTTCAGACCGAACAGTTTCGGCTGATGCTATTTATCAAATGTGATATGTGAAAAAGCAAATGTTCAATTATTCATATAAATCAATCTAAACCTTGTCAGCTCCCTGCGGAGCATATGTCTTCAACAAACACACGTCAAGTCATCAAATGTTGACATGGCGGTATCTATTGAGGTTATTGTGCTATGAAGTTTCTACTTAATAGAGTGACCAGCTTCTCCATGCACAACCCTCTTTATTCGTCTCTTATGGTATGACTTGCAGGTGGCAGCGTTATTATTCTTTGATATGCTTTCAGGCCCCGTTATTATATGGGTGTGGACAGATATATATTGGGAATACAGAAGAACTGAAGAATATTGTGGATTCAAGAAACGATATAATTGCACTGAAATACAACAAACGTTTTTGCACAGTTTATCTAAAAATAGAAACAGGCGAGAAACTGGATAACACAAAAACAACGAGGAAGAAATACTAAATTATTTAAAATGATGCAACACTTGGATTTAGCATTTCCTCATTTCTCAAGTTTCCCAGTTTTTCCTGTTATGTTCTAAAGTGTAACATAATTTAAACCTGATCAAATGTCAAGTATTTTCAGCTTTCAGCAAATAATAAAGATAAGAAAATATTCATGCGTCGCCAATAACACATTACCATTAGCAATACATATATTGTTTCTTCTTCTTCTTCTACTTCTTCTTTGTCTTCTTCTTCTTCTTCTTCTTCGTCCTCGTGTAATCTGAGAAGGATTGTAACGTTGTGTCGTGGCTTATAGCAAGATTGTGATGTCTGCGCCTTTCGGCACGAGGTTAATTATTTCAGCTGGACGTTTTGGGGTTATGGAGTTATCTTCCTACATCAATCCCTTTTCTCTTAGCAAGATTTCCTTAGTGCAGCTTGTTTTTAGGGTCCCCACTTATAGGCGGATTATGGTCTTGATCAGCTGACCCTGATGCAAGTAGACAGATATACGTCGCTGGCTGCTGTCGGCTCATTCTCTGTGATACATCGTCGTCACAATATCTCTATTCAGCCATGCCTATTAATGTTCTACATCTCCATATAGTTCCTCCAAACACAAAGCGTCAAATTTCCTTACTTGGGATATTGCGTCAAACTTTCTTACTTAGAAAATTACGTCCAACTTTCTTACTTGGAAAATTTGCGTCAAACTTTCTAACTTGGAAAATTGCGTCAAACTTCCATACTTGGAAAATTGTGTCAAACGTCCGTACTTGGAAAATTGCGTCAAACTTTCTTACTTGGAAAATTGCGTCAAAACACAGTGTTTTCTGGCAGTTACGGTTTTTGTAGCAACTTGTTTACACCAACATTATAATAGTCTCATGCATAACTCTCTTTTATCGTCTTTTACTTTATGCATGAGAGTGTTTCTGTAATATCATGTATAAAGAAATTTATTTCATATCATTTATGTGACAGTCGCTTTTTTTAAAAAGTACGATCGTCATGTATCGCACAGACTATTGAATAAGATCTTCAATTTCGAATTCGTGTCCCTCATTATGTCTATAACATCTACCATTGACTGTATGCCGTTACCATGAAGGTAAAGTGTATGGTATTTTCCTTATGTCGCAACCGTTCATCTCATTTTCACAGAACGTCCATAACGCATCAATTTATTTGTCTCATAATTTATTATTGCAATCTTTATTTTTTGTAAACGGCATATATTTGAAATTTGAAGGAAAGCGTTGAAGGTATTGAATAAGTTGGATTACTTGTTAAGTATCATCAAAACATTGATGGGACACGAGTGATCTAGGTATTCTACTATGGCGATTCTATGCTACTTAATCTTGTATATGTTAAAAGCGAAAAAATTGAGTAGCGATTTGTGCACACAGTTAAAGATAATCCCACAATAGAAACTGCTGTTGGGGATTTTGGTTGTTACAATTGAATGTCCACACTGAGTAGATTTACTCTTTTGCGAGAAGAGAAAAAGGACGTTAAGTGGCCGTTTGTTGTAGCTTTGCTCACATCCCGAGCGTGCTGATGAAGGTTGACCGGTGTCCTCCAAGCTATTGTTTTATGCTTGGCTTCATCTGCGTGTTGCTCACTACTACGGGGATAACGTTGATCCTGCACCTCGTTAACCAACTGCCATCAAAACAGCGCGCTTTGAGGGAGAACTATGGGGAAGTCGATGTGAGGGTCTTGACAAGTATATTTTGCCTGACCCTAACTAACATGTATGATCAGTATATTTTGCCTGACCCTAACTAACATGTATGATCAGTATATTTTGCCTGACCCTAACTAACATGTCTGATCAGTATATTTTGCCTGTCCCTAACTAACATGTATGATCAGTATGTTTCGCCTGACCCTAACTAACATGTATGATCAGTATGTTGTGCCTGACCCTAACTAACATGTATGATCAGTATATTTTGCCTGACCCTAACTAACATGTCTGATCAGTATATTTTGCCTGACCCTAACTAACATGTCTGATCAGTATATTTTGCCTGACCCTAACTAACATGTATGATCAGTATATTTTGCCTGATCCTAACTAACATGTATGATCAGTATGTTTTGCCTGACCCTAACTAACATGTATGATCAGTATATTTTGCCTGACCCTAACTAAGATGTATGATCAGTATGTTTTGCCTGACCCTAATTAACATGTATGATCAGTATATTTTGCCTGACCCTAACTAACATGTATGATCAGTATATTTTGCCTGACCCTAACTAACATGTATGATCAGTATATTTTGCCTGACCCTAACTAACATGTATGATCAGTATATTTTGCCTGACCCTAACTAACATGTATGATCAGTATATTTTGCCTGACCCTAACTAACATGTATGATCAGTATATTTTGCCTGATCCTAACTAACATGTATGATCAGTATGTTTCGCCTGATTAGACGTTAGTCTTCCTCTTTTGTATTGGAGATAAAGTGTTAAATACTTAAATACTTTAAGAATCAGTTTTTTTATAAGCAGGTGATTGTCAGTTCCCATCCTCGCTGCTTTTATTCCCTAATTGTAAAACAGGTAACCATTTGCAACCGGGTCGACTGGAGCGGATCATAACAAGGGTTGAAATTATATCAAAATACTAAATAGTGCATGAGATGCAGTGGTCAGCGGTCCAAAGATGACTGCTAGCGTCAGAGCCAGCGAACCAGAGCTGCCAAGACCATTCTACACCTCCACACGGTGATCCTTGATAACAGGCTGCAACAAAGCAGTTGAAGAGGTAAGGCTAATCCGGTACTTAATAATGCCTGCTGCAGTCGGATATGTCGGACTGAAATTCACAAATATTGCAGTCAAGCTGTAAAATAGGACACAACCCATTCCCTTCTCCTAACAACATCCTGCTACTTGGAAAGTCTTTTTCAGGACTTGGTAGCGTGAGTTTGAGAACAAACGGCAAAGAAGAAAAAGAACATACATGAAGTACATTTGATACGTTACAGACAAGCAGCACCGACAGCCGAACACGTACAACATGCGTGATTAATACTTAGGCAACTGCGAAACGAGCACTGATCCCCATGGACAAACTTTCACTCCAATCTCTTTGAAAAACCCGAAGAACCATCCATGTGTATCCAAAGAACTGACCGCCGCGTGCAGGTATTATAAAACTATGGGGAACTTGACGAAAAAGAGCAAGAAGCAGAAGAAGAAGATAATTAAGAAAAAAAGAAGAAGAAGAATAGGAAGAAAAAATAGATATATGCTTCAAAAATTATTTGGCTAATGATAAAAAAAAAACACGAAATGCTAAGATAGTTTACATGTCTAAGAGGAAGACTTTCATTTAAGGTACATGGAGGCCAGTATAGATGGCTTCTTACCAGAACACAGGTATCAAATAGTTTGCTTACTTTCCTGCTGTAGTTAATTGTGAAATTTCAAACCTCTTGTGTAAACCTCTTCATTTGTCTTTAACTGCACTTTTTGAAGGTTACAGTGGGCATATTCACCCATTCCCGGTACCACTGGGATGCATCGATTGATCTGATCGTAAATGAGCATCGCTCTCATCGAACCAAATTCGATGTTCACGCATGGTATATGAAATGTGCTCAGAGGCGGATGAGTATACAGAGTATCTAATTGTGGCCCAGTCTTCATTCCCTTTGATCGGACCAAGCTTTAGGTTCTTTAATTTTTCATTAAAGCGCTTTACTATTCCTTCAGTGATCATCGTGCTTTGTGGCGTCTAACTCGTTTTTCTTTTGTCTCTCATCCTTATGCCGTATCCCTGGTTTGATGTTCAAGTTGAGTTTGGACACAATTATCATGTGACCGGTCAAGCACTCTGCATCACTCCCAGTATATTTATGTCTGCTGTTAGTCAGGCGCAGCAGTTAGCCTTGTATTTGAATTTTAGTGAGAAAGAGTTGTACTGTTCGTCAACCTCACTCTCTCGTTCCAGTACTGCCTTGAACCAGTGGCAGGACAAAGCCAAGACAATGTCAGTCGATGATCAGGGCTTGACAGATGTTCCGTCGTGCACAATGACGTCCACACTGCTCCTCTGTAAACCGCCATTCTCCGTTGATCCAAGCAAGGCTTTATCCGTGCAGTCCGCCGAGAACAGTCTTCACATGCCTGGACAGACATCCTATTCTGTTTTGTCTTTTGCGCCGATCAGGTCGTTCGGACAGATCGTGGTCACTGTATACAAAGCTATACGATTGAGCAAGGTGGTAGCAAGCCCAGAAGTTGTATAACCAGCCATAAAGAAGAAACAGTGCGTGTCTTCACCGAGTAAAATAAATCAATATTAGGTTGCATTGCTACTTTTTATAACGATGTTTACATTATTAAAATTAGGTCACCTACGATTGAACCCAGCAAAATCACTATTTTCCGCCTCTACGCAGAGAATGTTGAATCTGCTAGCCTAGTAGACGTAGTTTATCTATAGGTATTTCTCTGACGCCATTGCAAACAGAATGAATATCTGTTTTATGCTCAGCTCGCTTCAATTGACAAGGAATATAGTCTATGTATATACACAGTCATGATTCAGCCTGTCCCGACTGACGTATATCGTGACCCAGATGTCAGACTGTCAGAGTCAAAAGTAAACATTTTCATTCAGTAGACAGCTTCATCTACCTTGGCAGCATTCCCTTCAGGAAAACTACCATTAACACTGAGGTCAACAACATAATCTCTAAGACCATTGCTGTTTTTGAGAGCCTGCGAGACAGCATGTGGGATCAGATGGGGTCGTAACTTTGATACGAAACTTAAAGTCTGCCACAGCCTTCTGTATAATGTGCGAGATGTATAATGTGCACAGCAGGCGTGCTAGAAAAATAAATAGTCTTCACGTAGGCAGCTTCCGCAGATCGTTGTGAGTAAACTGGCAGCACAGGGAAGCAGATACCGAGATCCTCACGATGCGAAACATGCTGAGCATTCACAGACTGCTGCAGAAGGCCCAGATTAGTGCTGGGCCGGCCACATCGTGCGCATATCAGACAATCGCATCCCCAAACAAGTAATAAATGGTGAGCTGAAAGATTGCCTGCGTCTGGTCGGGGGGTAAAAGAAGCCTTTCAAAGATCCCTTCAAAGTATCTCTGATACGCTTCAACGTCGATGCAATTTCACGGAGTAGCTGGTAGAGGACCACCAGGCGTTGCGTAGAACCAGCATCAAAGGCTCTCTCATTGCTGAGGAACACCAGATCTCCGACGCTCGGAGAAAACGCACTGTGCGAAAAGACAAAACAATTGACACTCACATGTCCAGTCCTGACCTTATATGCTGCATATGCGGAAATGGTTCTGTCCAGAATTGAACTGTACAGCCACCTCTGGACTCACGGGAGAGGTGCAACACAACATGTCTGACTGATGTGTCATCATCGCTTGCCATACACGGCAATTATTATTATTATTAGGATAGAAGAGTCTTAAACTTAGGACATTGCACACGCGCTGTTCACGCACGCCACATTCCTGATGTGTGTGGACTAACTTTTTTGGTTTGCGAGTAAACGTTGAGAACAATTCCTCATACATGCTACAGGAAGAAAACAAGGAATAAGTCTTGTCCCATGGTTTGTCTGTAGAAGCCGAATTCCTCTGCTTCTGTATCTCGTACAGCCTTGCAACTTCTCCAATAATGATCGCATACTTGGTAAACAGTCTTATACCTTTAGTTATAGAAACTCTATTACAAATGTTTTAGAAAATCAGATGAATTCATATGTAATACATTTATATTTGATAAACTGACCTCTTTCTCCTTTGAGTTTGATGCAGTGGGTCCCCTTAAAGTAACCGTACACACAATCTCGTTTTATTAGATGAACAGTCCGGATGCCTTCATCAAACTCGTCCTCACAATCTTCTGATATCCCGTTGATTGACGTGCACTTGTAGCAGTCAATGGCCAAAGCTAGACAGAATGAGACGAGTAAGGAAAGTTAATAAGAACAATGCCTGCCATTTCTAATGAATAATTAACTTAGTTTGTTGACCGTATAATTAATTACATGTCAAAGATAAGAGGTCTGATATTCAAACCACTTTGTGAGCCACAGGAAGACAATGTTAATGGTACGCGGGCCGCATGAAGAGAATGTCAATTGTCCACAGGTCACACAGTAACAGAATGTGTATGTCATTTATGAAACAATATTATAGAATTAAAAAAACAGGGGACGGCGTGGTCTAGTGGATAAGTGGCACGGCTCACAATCCGAAGGTGCTGGGTTCGATCCCCATCACAGCACCGGCCGTTACCCCGGGGAAGCAAACCCTTACAAAATGCAGGAGGAAGCAGACCCTTACATAAAATGCATGCTGAAGTCGGATGCATTGGGCCGAGAGGCGCAAAATAAAAACCACAGTGCAACGCACACCGCCTTGGGGATTAGAGAAATAAGGCGAACGAAGAAAAAAAGAAAAAAAATTCAAAAAACTTTCAAACACAACATTTAGTTGCAAGACATAAAGTATAAAATTGAACTTGGCTTGGTACTTGCAAACTTACGTTAATTAATTTTGGTCAACTTTGCTGGAAGTGTTTGGCTGAGCACATTAGTAGATATCCCGAGATGTAAAGTCAAGGTTTGAATTATAGTAGTTACACTACTACCGGGTAATGAAGTTGTTAGAGACTTCAATACACCAAGCCACAGCTTGTATGATGTAGGGTGGTCAGCTTCTTTCCTCGTAGCTTTTATTTTCCTAGTCATAGCAATGTACCCATTTACAGCGGAGTGGAATGGAGCATACCGAAAGCGGGATCCGTCTCTTCGTAAATTTGTCATGACAAGCGAATGCTGTTCCACTACATTAATCATACACCTCTCGAGATGATGCTAGTCTAAATGTTGCTGCATGAACTTAATACTGTCTTGTGTAGCTTCCTTGACGACACAAGGTGTTCAAGCATATAAGTGCTATAAAATATGGCGGCAATTTTCGGAATTTAAGAAGGCAACTCTGGGGATCTATCTCGAGACAGAAATGTCTCAATATACACAACCGTCGATTTTGAGACAGTTTCACTGAAGCTCTACAGGCTTCATCTGCATATTCTCAGAAAACGTTCCCAAATATTGACAGCAAACGGTGTAGAATGGGAAAAAGCCTATTGAAATCGTGGCTCAAGTGCTTCAAAATCTGAACATCGAGAAAGAAATTGTGTTCGTGAACCAGAGATCATATCTGCAAATTTCTTCAAGAGTTGAATTTCAATATTTCCCAAGGAATTCAGAGTGGAAAAATGGACCAAGCTGCCAATAATCAGCCGTTTCTATCACAAAGTGATCGGGCCTTGGTTGACTTCACACAATCATAAATCTGTGTTATGCCCTGGAGCTTAACGTTCAATATAATTATGCGATCAAATAGTATTGTTAATAAAGCGATGTTACAGATAACGTTGACATTGTAGTATTGAGAAATCATAATTTCTTAACAATGTTCATAACTTCATTTATTCGCAGATTTTTTTCAGCGCATAGCTTCTTAGTCTATTGCAATGGATACTTGTGAATATTTGCCCTGCTTCTGTCGGACTATTCAGTTCGTGCATTATTGACCAATGAAAATTAATGTTTTCAGAAAAGAATGTTAGTGCTATATCGATTGAAACGTGTAAGAGTGTGTCCCATGCTTGTGTAGCAATGCCTATGCAGGCTTCTAGTCTATGACTTGTCATGTTAGTGTAGCCATGTCTTTTCCGTATTCTAATCCACAGCATACGTCATGTTAATGTAGCCATTTCAGTGCAGTCTGCTAGTCAATGACTTATGTAATGTTAGTGTAGCCATGTCCGTACAGTCTCCTAGTCCATGAATTATACAATATTAGTTTAGCCATGTCTATGCAGTCTTCTAGTCCATGGTTTATGTGATGTTAGTATAGCCGTGTGTATGTAGTCTTCTAGTCCATGGCTCATGTGACAGATTGGATGGGCAAATGTGTTTTTTGATTAAACGAATGAAGAAGAGACTGGTTGTGTACACACTCTGCAGAATCTTCTAAGCCAGAATAATGACGTTGAGTTTTAAGTTAAGCTATGACACACGCACGCGCACACGCACGTGCACTCGCACGCGCACACACGCGCTCACACACATACATACATACATACATAAATTCATGCATGCATGCATAAATACATACATACATACATACACACAATACATACATACATACATACATACCTACATACATACATACATACATACATACATACATACATGCATACATACATACATAAATACATTCATAAATACATACATACATACATAAATACATAACACGCACACGCGCACACGCACATAAACATACATACATACATACATACATACACACACACACATACATACATACATACATACATACATACATACATACATACATTCATACATACATACATACATACATACATGCATACATACACACATAAATACATACATACATACATACACACACACATACATTCACTAATTCCTCTTATGAAGACTGCAGTCTGCGCTGCAATAAATACATGTCATACATCTGTACTCATGTTAACAGTTAATTAATATCTGTCAAATGTTTCTTTGACCTTCGAATCAATTATTTGTTTACATTACTTTTTATCCAAGTGATTCTACATGAAGTATTTTAGCAGACACGCCAATAGATATTTTCTTTTCTTTACAGAACATAGAATTTCACTTGTTCCAACAAAACACTCTTTTGGGGTTGTTCATGAACTAAGGAGGGGAGGTCGCGAGCTTCTGACGAAGTGTGACGTAGGGATGCGTGGTTCGAAGAAATGTGACATCACATAATCTATATGTTTATTGGTATTATACGATTAGTTTAGGTAAGTGACAGCTTTACAGCTATTATGTAGGAAATTATTTAAATGTCAATTTGTTTACGTCATGACTTGATTTCTACCCGTTCTGGCTTTCTTTTGCCGTTTAGAAATACACGTAATTCGTAATAAGAGTTTCGCAACTTTTCCCCATTAATCAGGGTCTTGTACAACGAGGTTAGTTGTGCAAAAACCTTAAAATTGTGCAACCGTTTTGGTTTTCCGGCTCTAACCATGGCCTACTTTAGATATTTAGAGTTGGCTGTGCTCTAACCATGAAAAATACTAGTTTTCTAAATATATTTTACATTTATACTAATTTATCGATTATGTTTATTAATACATTTTGTATGTACTTTTTAATACTGCATATATTTTAGCATCGCTGACATTTTAATCAGGATTATTGAACTTTATTGCGTTCCGTTTAGCTATACTTTTTTTTAAGAAACGGTAGCTAACGATGAAACAGGGTTGCAATTATGACAAATGAGTTGCTAAATCCAAGAATTTTTTCAGCTTTTAAAATCATTTGTCATTTGTTGGTAGTTTAGCGGTATTATTAGAACTGAACTTCCAATTTTTACAGAAGTATTTAGGTAGAGACATACAATTACATATCTATTGTTAGGAAATGAAATGGCTCACATCATCCCCGTCATTATATCTGAGCACCGTCAATCACTTTCATTGATGAAAGTGTAAACGGCAGAGCACAAACTCAATTACCCCCGTCGCTGTTCCTAATTATTCCCAGGTACCCATTTACAGCTGGGTCATATGGGAGAAGCAGACAACCATGAAAAAACTCACTATACGCTCGACCTAAGCACGACGTAATTTGAACGGGGTTCGTTGGAATTAAAAACCAAGTTCACAACCCAAAAGCCACAGTGGAGCTATGGTCACTTATCCTCACCATCGTCATCATCATCCTCATCATCGTCATCATCATCCTCATCATCGTCATCATCATTCTCATCATCGTCATCATCATTCTCACCATCGTCATCATCATCCTCATCATCGTCATCATCATCCTCATCATCGTCATCATCATCCTCATCATCGTCATCATCATTCTCATCATCGTCATCATCATTCTCACCATCGTCATCATCATCCTCATCATCGTCATCATCATCCTCATCATCGTCATCACCATTCTCATCATCGTCATCATCATTCTCATTATCGTCATCAACCGCCCTTTTTACTTCCACCAACGTCTCGAGTTGGTCACATGTATGATTAACTTCTGCCATTAAAAAGTAAAAAAAAAAACAAAGAAAACTTTCCCACGATTTAATTCCATTTGCTGGGGTAGTCGAGACGTTTTTAGGGGGACGGCTACCAAGACGCTTCGCCACTGCTGTCACCATGTCACTTCCGTCACAGTGTGTCTGAAATAAACTCTTTTCCTTGCCAACAATCCTGCCTCCGCCATAATCATACCAAGGCATTCCCAGATATCTTTGTGCTATTGTGTTCTCGATCAGCTCCTGTATCGTTTACCCAGCACCATACCTTCCATCACTGTTCACTCAAACCTGCTGTGTCTTTTGTTGTGACCAACGCATTTACATTTTCTGGCCAAAATAGATTTGATAAACCAGTTATCCTATATGTTCAACTCTTGCCGAATGTCTATATTTGTCTTTTTCTCTGTTCAGTGTATTCTGATGATCTTACTGTAACATTTTTACTCGAAGGATTCAATTCTTTATCTAGAAGCTTGTGAAATTTGCTTGTGAATTTCAGATTCAAACCTTTGCTCTATCCTTCTTTATAGGATCCGCAAGAGTACCATGCTAGGGTGGATGATCAGCGCGATAGTTCGCTAGTTTGTGCACAGCTTTAGATTGCCTTTTTTGGAGACGAGAGTATAAATAGATTTCTTCCATGCTTCTGGCCACTCTGCGTTGCGCCATATCTGTTTACACAGATTGTGATAAACTCGAGCACTGGCCTCCGCTCCTGCTTATATTAGCTAGTCTTGGATATCATCACATCCTGGGGACTTTACCTTTTTCCGACTTTTTATTTTTGAGCGTACTTCTCCAATATTGGTTCAAGTTATTTCTCATATTTTGGTAGGATTATAACTGAACGCTTTGTTCTATTTTCGTAAACGATTATGCAGTACTTCCTCCATTTATTCAGTATGTCTTTAGTTTCTGTTAGTGTGTTTTCCTCTTTATCATTTATTACATGCGGAACCGGATGGAATTCCCTCGTCAGTGTACTTATTACCTTAAAGGCATCTCTTCCCCTGCCTTGTTGCTGCAGATTGTCTATGTCCTTACAAATGTCTACTATGTATCTTCTTTTATCTTTTCTTATTTCTTTTCTAACTTTTCATGCGCAGTTTTTTTATGCTGTGTTGGTCCCCTGACTTCCCATTTGTTTTGATTGTTTCTTTTCTTTAATGAATTCCAGTATTTCATCTGATATATAGCTCTGTTTCTTGTGCGATATAATGGGAATCAATTCGTTCGCTGTCGAGATTAAAATATCCTTTGCGTGTGATGTCAACTCATCAGATGTCATCTCTTCATGTACCACAAGCAACGCCTCAAATTTGTTTTCTACTTTGATGTTGTATTCAGAAGGTATTGCTGTTACATCGACGCGTATTGGCTGATAACCTTTGTTAATTCTACGAAGTCTTGTCTTAAAAATTGCAAACAGTAATTCATGGTTCCGTACTCAAGTCCGCTCCATGCAGCGTTTTTGTTGCTATCACATTTGACCTCCATTTTTTTCGGTACCAGGATGTTAATCTATTTGATTTCTGCTGTTACCACCAGGACAGGTCCACGTGTGTAGTCTTCGTGGATGTTGTTTAAATAAGGTGTTGGCAATGCAGAATTTAACCTATTATTGTCCTCGTTCATTTTTGTGTTCCAAATCAAAAGGTCATCGTACACTTCTGTCTTCTTCAGCTCTTATTTCAAATACATGAAAAAAGCAACATATGCGTTAGAAAGGATTCAATCCCTTATCCTCCTTGTCGGACATGGTTACTGTTCTTTCCGTTCTTCGAGTGTGTCTGTTCCGACATCTACTCATTTCATAGTCCAGAGAAGAGACTGACAAGTAAAACTGTTTGGTATTCTCTGTAATCCCAGTCACCTTCCCTTCTTCTGCATTATGTCATAAAACTGCACGGATCTACCTGTTGCATTACGTCATACAACTGTAAGGACCTACCCGTTGCATTACATCATACAACTGTAAGGACCTATCCGTTGCATTACATCAAAAAACTGTAAAGACTCGCCTGTTATATTACGCCACAACCAAGTAAGGGCTGACCTGTTGCATTATGTCATAACACGGTAAGCACTGACGTGTTGCAATACGTCATAACACAGTAAGGACTGACCTGTTCGGCCAGAAAGCTTTACATTAGTAACTCGGTCATACCAGTGCAGCCCGAGTATTTTGCATGTTTGCCCAGTGCAGTGTTTCATGTTTGCTACATGTTTGCCCAATTTTGAGTTTCATGCTTGCCCAGTGTTGAGTTTCATGATTGCTCAGTGTTGTCTTTCGTGTTTGCCCAGTGCAGTGTTTCATGTTTGCCCTGTTGTGTTTCCTGTTTGCTGCTTGTTTGCCTAGTGCCATGTTTCATATTTGTCCAGTCCTGTTTTTCATGTTTGCCCTGTGTTGTGTTTCATCTTTGCTGTGTGTTTGTCCGGTGTTGTGTTTCCCATTTGCATCGTCTTTGCCCAATTTTGTGTTTCATGTTTGCCTATTGTTGTGTCTACTGTTTGCCCAATGGTGTGTTTCATGTTTCCCCAGTGTTAGACCAATGTTCTGTTACATCTTTAATGCGTGTTTGCCGAGTGTTGTATTTTATGTTTGCTATTTGTTTGTCCAGAGTTGTGTATCATGTTTACTGTTTGTTTGTCCAGTGCTGTGTTTCTTGTTTTCCTAGTGTTGTGTTCCTTGTTTGCCCAGTGTTGTGTTTGTTGTTTGCTGTCTGTTTGTCCAGTGCTATTTCTTGTTTGTCCAGTGTTGTGTTCCTTATTTGCCCAGTGGTGTGTTTCATGTTTGCTACATATTTGTCCAGTGTTGTGTTTCATGTTTGCAACATTTTGCCCAGTGTTGTGTTTCATGTTTGCTATTTGTTTGCCCAGCTCTATGTGTCTTGTTTGTTCAGTGCTGTGTTTCTTGTTTTCTAAGTGATGTGTTTCATGTTTGCCTAGTGCTGGGTTTCTTGTTTGTCCAGTGCTGTGTTTCTAGTTTCCCCAGTGTTGTGTTTCATGTTTTCCCAGTTCTGGGTTTCTTGTTTTCTCAGTGAATGTTGTTTGCCCAGTGTGGTGTTTCATGTTTGCCAAGTGTTGTATTTCTTGTTTGCCCAGTGGCGTGTTTCATGTTTGCTGTTTGTTTGTCCAGTGTTGTGTTTCATGTTTGCCCATTGTTGTGTTTCATGTTTGCCCAATGTTGTTTTTCGTATTTCCAGTTTTGTGTTTCATGTTTGCTCAGTGTTGTGTTTCATGTTTGCGCAGTGTTGTATTTCATGTTCGCGCAGTGTTGTATTTCATGTTTGCCCAGTTTTGTGTTTCATGTTTGCTATGTGTTATCCAGTTATGTGTTGCATGATTGCTTAGTGTTGTGTTTCCTGTTTGCCCAGTGTTGTGTTTCATGTTTGCTGCTTGTTTTCCCAGTGTTGTGTTTCATGTTCGCTGCGTGTTTGCTCAGTGCGATGACTGAGCACCGTTATTGTCTGTGCTTTTTTCTGCACTAGTCTGATTCAGCGTCCGTTACAGTGCTGTCCCGTTTTTTTTCTTTCTATAAAGTCTATAACGTTTGTTATTATGGGTTTTCACTTCTTGTATTAACTCCATTGTGTACACTCAACTCACATTTAATCAATGCAGAACATATAGTTTGATCATGTTTTTGTGTTTGAATTCGTGCAGATTCATGTAAAACGTGTTCTGAATTCTTGCCTAACCTTTATTAGCCCTGATCAGCAAACACCAATCACGTTGCCGGATGCAGAAAGCGGCATCGCTACCTGCAGGGACGAGTTGAGACCTCTTTTATTATTCATCGCGACCTGCAGGGACGAGTTGAGACCTCTTTTATTATTCATCGCGACCTGCACGAACGAGTTGAGACCTCTTTTATTATTTTATATCAGCGTCGCCAGTGCTGCAGATCTATGATATCCTAGTCACGTTGACCATGTTGAGATATTAATTTAAGACTGTGAGTTAAGCGTTACAACATCTAATACATGGTGTTACGACTTCATCATATAAAATACTAAAACTTATGTTTGCCGTAAAGCAAAATAATTCTATTATTTACAAGAGTATTTGTTACAACAATATCAAAACCCTAAACTAACTAACCGCAATGAATATTTCTGACTCAGGAAATGTTAGCATGAGCTAGATGGAATCCCTGGAGCTTTGAACTCAGTTCGATAGTCTATCTGAATATCTATGAAACTATACATATTGTGTACTACACTGATTAATTGCTATCTGCTAAGTAAACACGTTTACCCTCTTTCAGTTGGTTATGATATCGATCTCTGGCTGTCGTCAGTCCTGTGCAGTGTAACATGAGTTTCTTACCAAGTTTAGAGATGTGCTCCCTGATGATTCAGGTTACAAACTCTTGTTCGATCAGGGGCTATATCCATTCTGATTCTTTGATCAGTTATCTCTCATTTCCAACAGACCAGCTAGTGCCCAAAACAACGTCCTGCATTAGGAAATGTCCTAGCACCCATGTTAAATAACATATATACTGATGACGAACCCATGAGAACAGACACAAGAAAATACCCTAGCATCCATGTTAAATAACATATATACTGATGACGAACCCATGAGAACAGACACAAGAAAATTAATCTATGTCGATTTCACAGCAGTTGCTTCTCATAGAATAGGGTTTGAGGAGGTTGGACACAGACTGTATAGTTCTCTCTATGCCCTTTCATATATTACCACAAGAATCACCTTAAACCAAATCCCAGTAAAATCCAGGTATGTGCCTACCACCAAGAAACAGAGAGGCAATGAGACAATTTCAGATTAGATGGCAAGGACAGGAACTTGAGCACTGCGTGGCTCTCAGATATCTAGGCGTGAAGTTAGACCACACAGTGTCCTACACAACGCACTGCCAAGAAACAAAGCGTCATATACACGCAAGAAATAATATTAAAAAAATGAATGGCACCACATGGTGGTGGGCGGGGGGGGGGGGGGTTATGGGGGGGGGGCACAGCCATCAATCCTTCGGATATTTGCACTTGCCTTGTGTTTTCCCGTTGCTGAATACATTCGCCAGACTGGAAAAACTCAGCCCATGAGAAACTAGTTGATACAGCAATAAATAAGAAGGATCGGATAGTATCACGATCTAAAACACACCCTCATTGATAAAATATACCCAATAATTGGCATAGCACCACTAGAGATTCGAAGAAGTTTGTTAAAATAATCGTTTTCCGTGTAGTTATGTTCAGGCTATTAAGAATCTGAGTTGATGCATGAACAGCTCTTGCTTCAGCTCTGAAATTGGTACAGGTCTCTCCCACTGGTATGGAGTGATTTTCTATGTCCCCATTGGAGTGTGCAATGTAGATTCCACTGCCCCCTCCCCCCTTTTATTCTCACCATTTTATATGTGTACACGTGTGTCCAAGAGTTGCTAGCGTACTGTCTCTTGGGCTGCTGCAGAACGTGTGTCCAAGAGCTGCTAGGGTACTGTCTCTTGGGCTGCTGCAGAACGTTTGTCCAGGAGTTGCTAGGGTACTGTCTCTTTGGCTGCTGTGAACGTTTGTCCAGGAGTTGCTAGGGTACTGTCTCTTTGGCTGCTGTGAACGTTTGTCCAGGAGTTGCTAGGGTACTGTCTCTTTGGCTGCTGTGAACGTTTGTCCAGGAGTTGCTAGGGTACTGTCTCTTGGGCTGCGGCAGAACGTTTGTCCAGGAGTTGCTAGGGTACTGTCTCTTGGGCTGCGGCAGAACGTGTCTCCAGGAGTTGCTGGGGTACTGTCTCTTGGGCTGCTACAGAACGTGTGTCCAGAAGTTGCTAGGGTACTGTCTCTTGGGCTGCTGCAGAACGTGTGTCCAGGAGTTTCTAGGGTACTGTCTCTTGAGCTGCTGTAGAACGTTTGTTCAGCAGTTGCTAGAGTACTGTCTCTTGCAGATCGTGGATTTTTTGTTCTGTTGCTAACTGCTCTTTTTTCTGTGTTAACCCTGGAACATCCAAGATTATTGTAGAGCTGACCTGGCTCCGTCTCCATAGTTCTGGAATGAGTGCTTCGCATTTTTGATTTTCAGCTTCAAGGATGTATTCCATTTGTCTGTTGATTTCTCTGGCCAGATGGATGAGGCTTTTCCTTAGTAGTCTGTTTTTTGTTATCTCTTGAAACTTCTGGTGTAGAAGACAATTAGGTAACCGCTTTAGTTTTTCAATTCTGAGATCCATATTTTGGAATCGGTCTAGTTTTCCTGTGTTTGTTTTGGTCGCTGTTGATCAAGTGCTAGAGGCATATTCCACGATTGGTCTGAACGCTCTAGTGTAGACCTGCTTGAGGATGTTTTGTTTAAGCTGTTTAAGACATACTGATGGCAGCATTTAGTGATGTCGTTTTTATATATATATCAATACGAGAGTAGGCGCTATTACACTACTCTCTGGCATTCATTCTCTCACCCTGACTGTCTTGCTGGTATAGTTGTCCAATTTAGCTCCGCGGATCTTTTAAATCCATGAGAACATATTATTGGTAACTACCGCTTAAAGGATTTTCAGCTTCAGGCCTTCTCTCCAGACAGTATATAAGGCGTGAAAGGGGTAAAAAAAGATGGCTAGCACTTTCTTTTTCTCTTGAAATGCTTTTTTCTATGTCCTGTATTAGATATGTCAATCGGGCCTCTGTGTTTCTCTGCTGTCTGTATCCTATTTGAGTTGAAGCGAGTAGCGAGTTGGTCTCAAGACACAAGCACCTATGAGCATTAGTGCTAATGCTCTTGGTGTATAGTGACCCGTAAAAGCTATGTGTCTAGAATCATGAATATCGAATATCCTCAGTTGATTAGAGACCTTTGTTTGGTCCCACTAAAAACCACGATGGCGGTCGAGTGATCCTTCCAAGCCGACTGGTCAGCCGTCAATCTCATTTTGGATACTCCTCTTTTGAATCCTATTGACCCTTAAGTGTACCTGTCAGTACTGTCACTCTGTCATTCCAAATGTGACACGAATGGGGAATCTACAGGCACTACATCCAACTCAGACAAACAATACGAAACCGCTAGTAAACACCGCTGCTTCGCTCTCCTATTTCCAATTCAATATCCGACCTGACAAAAGCGTTGTGTTGCGACCCTAGTTGGAACATGACCTTCTCAGCGAGTTTTCGGCTCCAGAGAATAAACTGATGTTTCTAACGCTTTTATATTCCTGACAGGTGGCCATGTTTCCTACTGCTCCCAGAAACATAACCCTGTTACACCACAAAAAAATAAAATCAGGAATTATTACATCAAAATTATTGTGAGAACTACTCCTAGTGCTGAATAAATACACCCCACCAAACCCCACCCACGCCTCCCCCCCCCCCACCCACACACACACACACCAACGATTACATAATTTTGTTTCAAATAATAAAAACGTAAATTTAAAAAAAAAAAAATTACGTGATTCCAGACATCTCATGAAACACCGTCTTATTAACTATCATTGCACGCATATTACACAAGGAGATCTGGTTTTAAGGCACGTAAAAGGCCTTGTGACAAATGACTATATCACATAACACAAATCCTGCAGGAACACGAGCTTGGATCAAGAAAAGCAAATTTAACAAGAACAGCAGATAGAAAAGGTCAAGTAATTGGGTAAGCACGATTATGGCGCGTGAAACAAATTTAGAGAGCAATATTATTTAATAACTCGACCGCCCCTCAGTTCTTCTTCATCCGGTAACTGGGAACACAGTTATTTAGTCTAGTATAACTTGTTCAAGCTTTTTCTTTCACCTGACATGACCTTTGTTTGTTTTCATGGAATTCTGTTTCCTTTGTCATAGCTTATTTCTCCGAAACCTGGAGAGCTGAAATTGTGTCCACAGCCTCTACTATTACGACCTGCTAATCTATCAAATTGTGTCCACAGCATCTACTAGTACGACCTGCTAATCTATCAAATTGTGTCCACAGCCTCTACTAGTACGACCGGCTAATCTATCAAATTGTGTCCACAGCCTCTACTAATACGACCTGCTAATCTATGAAATTGTGTCCACAGCCTCTACTAGTACGACCTGCTAATCTATGAAATTGAGTCCACAGCCTCTACTAGTACGACCTGCCATCTCCACTATAGGTGTTGATTTCATTGCTCCTGTAATGACCTTAAGTGCCTGATTTTGCACCTTGTCCACCTCTTTCAGGGTAGTGTTTGCTGCACGGCACTACGCTGCTGACCCATATTTCAGATGTGGCCGTATACCTAGTTGGTAAACTAAGTTAAGTATTTTTCCAATAGCTCCCCACGTGGTTCCACATAATTTTCTCAGAATGGTTAACTTCCTTCTGACTTTTTTTTTGACTGCCTTGATGACGTGTTCCCTTGATGCCAACCTATCATCGAATGTAACTCCAAGATAGGTGGGTTGTTTATCTTCTCTAAGGTGTTCTCCATTTATCTTGATAACTCCAGCTTTTTGTTTTGGGGAGAGGGTGAAAAGTGTAGTGCTACATTTTTCTGTGTTAATGTTTACACACCATCTGGTTGTTCATGAGGTCAAATCATCAATAGCTCTTTGAAGCATTCTGGTGGCCACTGTTGTTTGCTCATTTGTACACTATATTACCAAGTCATCTGCATACATTGCAACTTTTGTTCCTTGTGATAGCTCAGCAATCAAGTCATTGATGAAGACTATGAAATGTGTAAGGAAAAGAACCCCTCCCTGAAGCACACCATGACGCAGTAGAATTGTCTTACTCTGGAGGCCATCTAGTTGGACTCTTGCGCTTCTGTTTTGTAAGTATGCTTTTATCCATTTGTACATCCTACCCATCACTCCATTATTTCTCAGTTTCTTCAAAAGTCATTTTTTCCAAACTTTATCAAAAGCTTTCCTTAAGTCTATCCATGCTGCTAATACTAATTTCTTGTCCTGGAATGCGTCCTCGATCATTTGTGAGAGGTATGTGGCCTGGTCTTCATTGGAGTTGCATTTCCTAAATCCTGCCTGCTGTGGCACAAGAAGGTTTTGGCTCTCAAGATACCATTGCAGCCTTAGGTTGATGATACGTTCCATTGTTTTACAGATGCAGCTTGTGAGGCTGATTGGTCTATAACTGGATGCCATGGAACTGTCTTTCCCTGATTTTGAGAGTGGTATCATGATTGCTTCTCTCTAGGTCTGTGGGACTTTACCTGATGTCCAACAAATGTTGAATATCTGCAGCAACTTTGTTTTTTCTGCTGTTCCCAATTTCTTGATCATCTCATTGGAGATTCCATCTGTTCCTGTCGACTTTCTCATTTTCAGTATGGATATTGCAAACTCCAGTTCTTTGTATGTGATTGGTGTCTCCATAACTTCAGGTATGACACCATCTCGTCCTGTATTTTGTCGTTCCTCACGAACACTTCGTTGTTTCTCTCTGTCAACTTCAATGCTGCTATCTTTTACAAAAGAGTCCGCAAAGTAATCAGCGACTTGTTTGCCTGTGAGGATGTTTCCATCTTTGTTTAATGTAATCTTTGTGTTTCTCTGTGCCCCCTCATCATTAAGTTGTTTTACCAACTTCCACAGTTTCCTGGTATCTTTTTCAAAATTCAGAGACTCTGTTTTCTTCCTCCAACGTCTTCTAGCCTGCAACTTTTCCCTTTGAAATTTGACCTTAGCATGTTGATATTTTTGGTAGTGTTCATGACATGGAGTAACCTCTGCTTGCTTTCTAGATGTTTCTACCTCGTTTTGCAGTTGTTCTAATTCACTATTCCAGTATGGCCTATATTGTTTCGGGCCGCTCTAGGTATTGTTTCATGGGCAGCCTGTAGCATGCATCTGCTGAAATTATCGACTACCTTATTTATGTCTGCATCTATTGTCAGGTCTCTAGTCAGTACACTAGACCGATGCTGGTACATTGATCAGTCTGCCTTCTTGTAATTCCACCAAGGCAGGGTACTACTCTCCTTGACATATTCATTTTCAATAGTTAGAAATACTGACCTGTGGTCACTACCTCTAAGTTGTTTCCCGACAATGCGTGTAATGTTCCATTTCATGCATGGTGAGTGGAATGCCAATCTGGTGTAGAAGTGGTGTGCCATGATCTCGAGTAGAAGGTCGGTGGGTCAGTTGGATGGTTAATCAAGATAACCCCATTGTCATCCTGCCAGTTTTCTAGCTCCTAGCCCCTCCTATCCATTTGATTATAGCCCCAGCTCTGCGAGTGACTACTAAAGTCTCCACACACAATCAGTCTTTCCTTTGTAGCAATCGTATCCAGTGCCAGTGGACAATCACTCGGATAGTAATAATTTAGCAGGTGGAATTCTGTACTTTCTGTCTTGAGATGCATCATCTGGTACTCTGCCCCCTCCATATATACTTCCTGCTGATAAGCATTGAGGCTATTTCTCACACGTGTCAGTATTCCACCCTTCTGCCCGTCTTGTCGGTCTCCTCTAATTGTGAAGGCTATATCTTTGTTGAGATGCGTTGCTTGCAAGGAACATACATTTACTTGCTCTTCATACAGAATATTCTCAAGCTCAATTTTTTTCCAAAACCAATACCATGATAAAATCCACGACCTGCCAGGTTTGTGAAACCGAACCAGATCTGAATCTTGCACGTTTGGTTTGTGAACCGAATTCCTAACCTCTTGGCCACTCCCTTCGAGCATATCATATATTTAACGTTTATGCCACTTTTCGCAACCACTTGCTCTCATGTGGCTTCGTCTATGGTTGAGATATTGTATGTGCCATACAGCGACTTACAATCTACTTTCCTTAGCTCTTGTTTGCCGATAGATTTCCAATCTGGTTCATAGCTAAATCATTGATTATTGATGGTACACTCTTTTCGTGTTGATGACGTTCACGTTATTGCGGTGATTGGATGAACATTAAATAATTAAGTGGATTGGTATTTTAAAGGTAAACGTAGTCCCAAAGTAGTTACTGTCATCAGGGATAAAGTGGGATGGATTTGATTCTACAAGGTCTCAGCTTTGGTTCGGGGAGGTGAAAAATTATCTTTCTCATTTCATTTTCTTCGTTGACTGTGAGGTACCCATATTTATCTGTGCATACTAGAGCGTTTCTTCAAGTATATCCCCGTGCATTTTCCTGGGAAGAAAAGAGCATGCTCACTGCACCTTCATGAATGTCGTAAAATGCGACAAATAAGAGTTGTATTAGGGGCAAACCACAATGTACGAACAGTAGCTGACAACGACACAAAGCTGACTGGCTGCGTCCAGACCTAAAGCTGTCAATACCCTTATCTTTCTCCACGTGGTGATCCTAGATAACAGACTGCAACAGGGCAGACTGGTTAAGGAGAATGGTTCACAGAGGGAAGGCTAACCCGGTACCCACAAATGCCAGTGTCGGAAGTTTTGGACAGAAAGGTGCAAATATCTCAATCAAACCGTAAACTACAACGCAACTGTCCGTTTTTCAAAAAAACATCCTGCTACTTGCAAAGCACTTTTCAGGCCTTGGCAGGGGAGATTGAGAATGTTCAAGGCTTGGCAGGGGAGATCGAGAATGTTCAGGGCTTGGCAGGGGATTGAGAACGTTCAAGGCTTGGCAGGGGAGATCGAGAATGTTCAGGGCTTGGCAGGGGAGATTGAGAACGTTCTTCTTCTTCTTCGTACGCAGTCAGACAGTAACCATTATTTTTTCGAAAAAAGCGGCGGTCATCCTGAGGCTGTCGCCACTGCCATAGAGCTTGTCTTGCAGTTCCACTGGTGATGGCCACATCTGCTCTCTCTGATCCTCGTATGTCAGGCAGTTCTGCAGCAGATGTTCAGCGGTCATTTTACCAGTACCGCATGGGCATTCGTCGGTACCACCTATCTTCAATTTGTTGAATAGGTGGTACCTCAGTCTATTGTTGCCAGTGCGAAGTCTGAAGACAACGACCTGCTCTCTTCGGTTCAACTGGTAATAGGCATCGTTTTTGGTGTAACCAGTATGTTCGGTTTCCCATTTGGTCATGTATCTGGCTTTGATAAGCCGTTTTGAATCTTCGTACGTCATACTAGTAGCTGTTTGTGCTAGTCTTGCACCTTCTTTTGCCAGTCTGTCTGCCTCCTCGTTGCCTTGGATGTTGCAGTGTGATGGGACCCACTGTACCACTACCCTTTTTGGTGCAGACTGCTGGCACAGTTTGCAGAGTGCTGCTCTTAAGTCATTAAGCTCAGTGTTTTTCTGGCTTTTTAGTGCTGTGACTACGGCCAGAGCATCTGTAAGCAGGACTATGTGGCTTTCATTATTTTTACCTGTCACCATTTCTTCCACTGCTGCCCTCAGTGCCTTTGCCTCCGCTCTGAAATTGCTTGTGTATTTTCCAGTAGCGAATGACAGTGTTATTTTTCTGCTATTTGGTAGGTTCAGAAATGCTCCTGCCCCTCCATTCTGTGTTGTATTTGTTACGGAACCGTCTGTGTATGCATGGGTCCAGTCCATGCTTGGGTAGTTTTCAGTTATGTAACTCAGGGTAGTATCTCTTCTTTCTTTTTCAGACTGGCAGTTTTTGTTTCCAATACCTGGTATATTTTCTACCACCTCTGGAAATATATCCTGCCTCCAGGTAGGTTTTCGTACAGTAGTGATGGGTTTTGGTGTTGTTAGTGTGTTTATGGGATCTTCGTGCATCTCTGCTTTGGCTATTTCTGCAAAGTTTTTCCGCTTTAGTTTCCCATTTCCCAAATTGTTTAGTCTCTGGTGCATTGGATGGTCGGTCAGTCTTCGGAGTTTCTCTGACTGCAGCTGGGCTCTGCAGTCTCTTTTATCGGTCATGGATTGCAGTTTTGTAATCGTTTCAAGTTCTACAATTGGCGTTGACTTCATGCCTCCTGTTATAATTCTCATGGCTTGGTTTTGAAGTTTGCTAACTTTATCGAAGTTCGCCTTCGCTGCTGTTGTCCATGCCGCAATGCCATACTCGAGAACTGGTCTCACTCTTCCAGTGTACAGTTTCTTTAGTATGCCTTCGTCTGCTCCCCAGCTTGTGCCAGCAAGTTTCCTCATGATTGCCATTCTTTCTCTGGCTCTCATTCGGTTTCTCTCAATCTGACTTTTCCATGTCATGCGCCGATCAAATGTGCCTCCCAGATAGGTTGGGTTGTCGTTTGGCTGCAGGAATTTGCCATTTAGACTTAATTTGGTATTTTGGGGTTTTAATGAAAGCGAGAATATTGTGCATGTGGTTTTCTCCTCGTTTATTTTGACCAGCCATGAGTTCGCCCACTCTTCCAGCGATGTTAGGGCCGTCTGCATCCGAATTCTTACTATGGTGAGATTCTTTTCAGAGGTCCACATAGCCAGATCGTCTGCAAACATTGAGCTATGGACTCTTCTTGGTATATTCTTTTTAATATCGTGAGAACGTTCAAGGCTTGGCTGTGGAGATCTAGAATGTTCAGGGCTTGGCAGGGGAGATTGAGAATGTTCAGGGCTTGGCAGAGGAGATCGAGAATGTTCAGGGCTTGGCAGGAGAGATTGAGAACATTCAAGGCTTGGCTATGGAGATTGAGAAGGTTCAAGGCTTGGCAGGGGAGATTGAAAACAAACGACGAAGAAGAAGCTACAAAAACCACAATTGTATAAGCACGCAAACTGTTTTTGGGCCTGCTTCATAATAAAAGCCAAATCTGGTGGCCCTATGCTCCGGATGACGTGAACAACAGATTAGATTAGAGCACGAACCGGTTTCTTTTGCTGTTCAATTTTCTCAAAAACTGAGACGTTTGCCAGACACTAGCGTTAATAAATTACTTATTGTTGGCGCAACAGTGAAGAATGTGCAAGTATACTATGAGGCCGAAGATGCAGCAGTGAGCGAATTGGCAGCAAAAAGTGACTCATACGAGTACCTAGCTATGTTGGTCAGGATCAGCGAACCATAGCTGACCAATGCTCTTATCACGCTTCCGAGTGGCGACCCTGAAAACAGACTGCAATAGTGTAGTCCGGCAAAGATAATAGGGTGCGAATAGAGAAGGCAGGCAGAGTACCCAACACTGACGTGCTGAAACCGGATGTGTCAGACCGAAAGGCATATACATAGCTGGCCCGCTGTAAACTACGACGCATCACAACACCGTTTTTGGGACGAACACAAGAAAAAAAGAAAAGTACAATACTTCATGTGATTGTTTTTGTTTATAGATTCTTCTTCTGAATTGAGTGAATTCTTGACGACGTTTCTTTAGTGGCAGGTTACATTGGCTCTTCCAACATCCCAACGCGTATTTGATAAGGTGGACCAGGGTCCGCTGGCTGTCTTGAAATACGAGACTTCAGTCAGCTCATCACTATGGGGAATACATTGTTAATTCGTACCTTGCCAACGAGACAGTCTATTTTCAGTAGCACTAACGGGGACGTGAGGCGGGGACCTGATCAGCATATCGTCACTGACTCTGATAACTCTTCCCTCCAAATAGTATTTGGCAATAGGAGTAACACAATAGTGTTCTCCCTTAACCATATCAAAACAATATTAGACAAGATTGTACGCATATTTCTTCACATTTGCTGCAATATTGTGTTTCATTTTTTGTTTCCAATGTCTGATGATGTAACGCGTTTTCATTTCTTCTTCTCCTTTTTAATGTAAAAAAAAAATAATTTAAAAAAAATGAAATGTATAATTATTTTTCAAATTACTAATGCTCTGTAACAAAACATGGGCGACAGGAAACTGGCCGGACTTATGGACAAAAGCAATAGTTATACCGTTACATACGTCTGGAAACCTAAAGCTGTGCCAAAATTACAGAACAATAAGCCTCATTAGCCACCCTAGCAATGTCATGCTTAGATTAATCCTAGACCGATTGAAACCCCAAGCAGAGAACATTATTGCCGAGGAGCAAGCAGGGTTCAGACAGGGAAGAAGCACTACAGAACAGATATTTAATTTAAAGCTGCTAAGCGAGAAATATCTAGAACAGCAGCAAACACTGTATCATGTGTTTGTGGATTTTAAGAAGGCGTTTGATAGGCTATGGGATAAAGCGCTTTGGGCAACCATGAGGATGTATAATATCAACGGAAATATTATAACGGTCCTTGAACACCTGTATAACAAGGCGTCTAGCGCAGTTCTTGTCAATGGGAGGCGAGGAGACTGGTTTCGCACATCAGTTGGTGTGAGACAGGGGTGTACACTCTCTTCAACTCTTTTCAATATATTCCTTGAAGGAATTATGAGTGACGCACTTGGAGGTCACGTTGGTACTGTCAAGATAGGATGCCGAACGATTACCAACCTTCGTTTTGCAGATGATATCGACGGGTTGGCGGGTTCAGAAGCAGAACTCCAGGAATAGGTCAGAAGGCTCGATGAAACAGCTCTTGACTATGGTATGGAGATACACGCTGGAAAGAAAACATTAATGACTAACAACGCTACGGGCTTTAACGACAAGATAAAAGCTAACGGTCAGGAACTTGAAGTGGTTGAGCGTTTTAAATATCTTGGGTCGATTGTCAGTGATGAAGGATCAAAATGTGAAGTGATGGCCAGAATAGCACAGACAATAGCGGCGCTTGCACGGCTTAACAAAATCTGGCAAGATAAACGGTTTGCACTAAGCACGAAAATCAGATTAATGCGTACACTGGTCATGTCAATATTTCTCTATGCGTGTGAGACATGGACAGTTACAGCTGACCTTCAACAAAGGATACAGGCCTTGGAGATGAGATGTTTCCGAAAACTTTTAAACGTCACGTACAAAGATCGAGTTACAAAGGAGGAAATACGAAATAGAATTACAACAGCAATGGGGCCTTTCGAAGATCTCTTGGCAACTGTCAAAAGAAGGAAACTCACTTGGTACGGTCACATATCGAGATCAAGTGGTCTTGCAAACACAATCCTCCACGGGAAGGTGCATGGTAGACGACAAAGAGGCCGGCAGAAAAAGAGATGGGACATAAAAGAATGGGCCAGTTTCTGGCCAGAAGAGTCACAGGCAGCGGCATCTGACAGAGAGGGATGGCGTGGAGTTGTGAGGATGTCTTCATGTGTGCCCCAACGACCTCACCGGTTACGGGATGACCTGACCATACCTGAATGTTCTGAATAGACAGAGTGTTACACACTCTCGGAATGTGGTGAGCAAAGAATAGAAACAATGTAACCAATCAGGCATGTCGTAAGAGACGACCAATGTGGGTTGGGCTTAGACTTGCTACCTCATCCTGTGGAAACGTTACGCCACCAAAATTGATAATGGCAGGTCAACATGTGTTGACTTGACGTGAATTTGTCGAAGAACTATGCTCCACAGGGAGCTGAAATGGTTATGATCGATTGATTGAATGTCCTGCGAAGTTCTCAAAACTGCAAAATAATACAATCATTTCCAGGGCTGAGCACATACAAAATGTCACACTGTCGGGCTAGTTAATTTGCCGTAAGGATCTCAGTCGAGGTTGAGACATGCGTGCGTCACCAAATGAGGCAGCAACATACTTAATTAACGTTCCAACTATTTAACGACTGCAAGAAATGTCCGTAAATGTCACAAAAGTTATGAATATAAATAATTCGCACAAAATATATACCCATAAAAAGACACAGATTGAAACCTCAAAAGATATAAATAGCCATGTTAGAAAACCAGAGGAGTGCACGTGAACTTGAAGGTGTTATAGCTTTACACAATCACACACTTGAGCTTAACAAGCAATTATTGGAAGTGGGTATGAATAGCGCACTTACTTGAACTTTTCAGACAGTTACGGTAGACTATAGAGAATGCAAGTAAAACTTATAAGGCAATTATGGAATTGATAAAAGAGCGTAGCAGTGGCATTGTGGTTAGAGCGCTTATTATATAAACACAAGCTTTGGTTTAAATCTCGAGTCTCAAACCTGTCAACTCTACTACACACTAAATGGGTGCATGACTTATAGTCAGAAAAGAAGGAAACTGGTCACTCCCGTCTGAAACACAAATCTGAGACCAAGTACAACGGACCCCCTAAAACTTGATCAACAGATGGCAGTATCCGCTATTAGACCTTCTTTTATCATTCTGTTCTTTCACATTGCAAACAAAATATTTGTATATGATTTCACGCGATTACACGTGAATTTGAGACACCTATTAAAAATGCAGAGCGATGCTACCTGGCATGACACACATACACTTTGATTATATTTGATTGTTGAATTACAAGTTTACAGATTGCAGAACACGTGCGTACATGCCAGTCTCCTTAATCTTGTAGAGCGGTATTGAAATGATGTAGGATGGAGTGATCACGAACTTATAAAGCTGTGCTCTTCCACCTGGGCGCCACCGTCCAACAGTGGGCGAGTTTAGCTTTCATGTGGGCTGTAGAAAAATAATTAATTACATGCTGTATTAAAAACACAACCTTAGGAAACTATTGCAGAATACAAGCAAACCATCAAATATGCAAATTTTGAGAACATGTCTGTTTCCTGTGGCAGCATATGGCTGTTAAAAATAAGAACAGTTTTTCAAATCTTAAGTCCTCTCAGTCAAAATGTTATAGAAGGATTTTTAGAATACCATGGACTGAAAAAAGAAGATTGTAGACATTCGACAAGAGTTGGGCATCGAGGAGAACTGGTTCATAATTTCATCGTGAACATAAAATAGAAATACTTTGGCCACATCAAAAGACACAACGGTCTTGAGAGAACGTTTATGGAATATATGATGCTGGGCAAGAGAGACAAAGTCAGACCAAAAAGGCGATGGTACCACGATGTCAAGGAATGCTTGGGCATGACTCTGAAGCAGGCTGGAGATTTGGCAATAGATCGAGTTTCTTTCAGACGGGCTCTCGTGGCAGCTGCATTCTGTAAAAGAGATGCTACACGATGATTACAAACATCCCACCGTGGCGCGCCTGGAAATGAGAGAACAGATGGACTTGCAAGTAGGGGAAGAGAATGTGAACAACAAGACAGCAAAACCACATACTTGGAGGAAAAGAAAGTTGTACAGGCTGTCAGAAGAGAACAGAACCAATCCAATGATGACTACCACATCCTTGATCTGCAAGGACAGACTATCATTCTTCGGCTCAGGACTGGGCACAATAGACTGAATAAACTCACATGTACAGGCTTCGTCTTTCTGATTCGCCGTTGGGAACCTGTGGGACAGGCGAACAAACTGCCGAACATGTTTTGCAGGACTGTCCTCTGTATGGTCAGTTAAGGAGGATACACTGACCAAATGATTTGCCACTACAATCAAAGATGTATGGGGTTAAAAAGCAACTGCAGTCAACGGTCGAGTTCATCGCGGAAACACGCCTGCTGGTGTAAACATATATGATGTGATCACAAGAAAAAGGAGAAGAATTACAAACTTCCAAAATACAAATACTCAGTGGACGATAGAAGAATTTTCTTCAATATAGATTGTAGTTGTCGGTAAGGAAAATTTACACTCACGGAACATTTCTTAGTGAGCGCCAGGTATAAAAAGGTTAAAGAGCATTATTCTAAAATAATGACATGTGGGAATCTCAGTGCACGTGTAATTCAATTTAAAATATGGGAACACAAAAAAACACAGTGTGGGTGGTTTCAGGGAACACAAAAACAGGTCCACTACTTCCTTCCTTGTACGTCGTAATAGGCGACTAAAGCGTGTTCTACATGGGACTGGAAACTTTATCATGTTCAAAACTATTGCTTGGAAATCTAACAATGAGGTAACTTCAAAAAGTTCCCGGGACAGTTGACTCGTGTTTGAAAGATGATATTATGGAGAATATATATTTATAAGTTGGTAGTGACCTTGACATAATGACATGGCAACGTGACCTTCACTTGTACTCTCGAACATAAGTTGAATAATTTTATTTGTGTATTGTGCTCGTTGCATCGTCGGAGTTGAAAATGTCCTTGATTGAACAACGTGAAAGTGTCAAATTATGTTTTGCTTGAGAAGTGAAGTTATGCTGGAAGCCTTTTTTTTATTCCTAGGGTATTGTCTATCAATATTTCATTTCTGGAGGTGGAACGGTTAACAGGGAAATGTACATTGATATCCTCTGTCGTCTAATAGATGCATTCAGAAGAAAACGACCAGAAAAATGGGTGAACAAACAATTGGATTATGCTACAGGACAATGCGCTAGCACATCGATCCCTACTGGCGAAGCAGTACCTCGCAAATCACAATGTGATTACATTGGAACATCCTCCATATTCTCCCGACCTGTCACCTGCTGATGTTGTTCTTGTTCCTTAGACTGAAATCGGCCCTGAAAGGACAGCGATTCAAGGATGCAGAGGACGTTATCATCAATGCGACAAGACAGCTGAGAGAGGTGTCACAGAATAGGTTCCACGAATGTTTCCAGCAGCTGAGAGAGATGTCAAATAATGGGTTCACGAATGTTTCCAGCAGCTGAGAGAGATGTCAAATAATGGGTTCACGAATGTTTCCAGCAGCTGAGAGAGATGTCAAAGAATGGGTTCCACGAATGTTTCCAGTTTACGTTAGCAAAAGTGTGTAGTTGCCGAAGGGAGCTACTCTGAAGAAAATGTAGTGTAGATAATTCTGTTGTAACTTATTTCTATTCAATCCACAAATTCCGGGAACGTTTTGAAGCTTCCTCATTTAATGACTAGAATCAGGATTTCCAAATCGGTGGTTAAGTTTAGCCAAATGCAATGCTGTACTTATGCATCAATAAGTGGACCGACGGAAACCATATTTTTTTGTTCACTTTGATAATCGATTTGTCGGAGCACATATGAAAGCAAATGGGGAGGTAAATGTAATTTTCTTTGCGCAAACAAAGCAAATATGAGAGGTAAATATTGGATCATAGGGCCAGCCCATACTTTTAAATACACGGAGATTAATGTGACAGTTCCAACTGGAGTATGGGCGTTTAGGGTAGGTGAGATGGGCAACAAAGGTTGCTTGAATACGTTGGATGAACGCAGGTCACGCCATGGTCAATCACCGTTTCGACACTTGGTCGGCAAAGGAAACGAGGGGTTAGGTAGAAGACTTTGTCTGGTACAGGGGTAGGTGTCGGAGGTGACCACTCTGGCGTCAGATTTGACAGGGATGGGTTTGTTGGCAGTCTAATACTTCTACGATAGGCTACCACATTTAGAATGACAGTGACTTGTAGATAGACAGACAACAACATTTTAGATGGGGGTAGTTTCAAATTGGAGTGATGGCTAAAATCAGACAACCCCCCAGAAGACCATTGGACAGCCATTTTGCTGCTTGCGACTATAAAAGATACTGCAGTGAACAACTCGGCAGACTGGCAGAAAAATTGGGAGAGATTCTGGTAGTGGGAGAGTTTGCAGGGTGATTGTCTTATCACACACCTCGAGTTTGGCCAGTCGCGCCTAATAGGTGTTTATGATGGACATTCTGTGAACAGTAATGTATCTGAATGCGTGTTGTATGTGCAGGACACTTTGGGAACGACGCGTGTTCTGATTATGTGTGAGCGTACAGATTCGTTTGAGTATGTGAAGTGATCTGGTAATATGTGAGTGCACAGGTCGACAGAGTACGTTAACACACCTGAGTACGTGATCCGATTATAAGTGACGTGATCTGATTATATGGGAAAGCACAGATCGACTGAGCACGTAATCCAATCGTGAGGACGAGTTTGTGATTGCGTTGAGAGTGCAGAAGAAGGACAGCGAGCTTACTAGAGCCATTAAGTTGTTGCTAGATTATTTCTTGAGGTTATGGAGTTTTGTTGTTGCAGATTTAGACGCAGAACCTGGGTGAATACGTAGTTACACAAATAACAACAGCATTTTCTTGCATTTTATGTTGTAGTTCAATATATATATTATGATTATTTAGTTTAGTAGTTATTTACTTTTTGTTAATATTGGGCAACGATTATTCTTGTAATAAATTATATTGTTTTATTTTATGGTCAGGTTAGTGTTTACTATGTTTTACTGTGTTGAAGTGTCGTGGTGTAGATATATGTTTGTAACTCTTAAGATAAGTAAACTACTCAACCTAAAAGCTTAAGCTGTCACAAATAACATGAGATGAACGATGCCATTCTGAAATAAAGTGAGAGCTAATAAAGAACAAGGTTTCAAGAAAATAAAAATTATTCAACACACCAAGTCATTCAACACACCAAGTCTTTATATATGGAAGTGCGGAATACAGTTCTTATGTGTTATGTAGAACTGGGCCTGTTAAATGGAAGTGAATCAAAGAGAACTACCACATAAACAACAAGCTGATTGCATGTCATTGAGATGTGGTTTTGCAGAAAAAAGATTTGATCATTCATGCACGACATAGAATACTAATGAGGATCCTATTAGGGGACTCACACGGAATGGGAAGGTATTACACTAATGAGAATATCATATTGATCTTTTTATTGGCATGATTTAAGAAGAGGAACAAGAGGGCGAGCGGTTGGAATACATGCCTCTTGACCAAAATGACGTGAGTTCAAAATCTTGACGAAGTAGGTGTTATTTTGTCTTCAATTTGTCAATGCTTGGTCACTGTAGGATAAGTGTTCTTTAATCATCAACCTTTTCTTCCTTACCGTAAACTCTAGTGATGTGAGTAAACTCAGAACTTAGTATCGATAGTTGTATGTTAGCGAGGAGAGGAGAGCTGGAGTGGGCTGTTATAGTGGTAGAAGGGATAAAGGACGACAGGTTGAGACAGTTATGGTGGCATGAAAGAATTGTCAACGGTACACAGAATCGGGAAGAAAGTTCTTGGAATTTATGACCGTTTACACAAGTTTGTATGACACGTGGCGCTGTACGATAACTTGCAAATAATGAAGAGAAAAGATTGTGTACATGTGAACCTACATCACGATTACGGCAGTAGATAGGAGTGACAGGGAACATTGAAGGCAATCATGAGAGTGTATGAGACCATTCGTTTATTTATCATGTGTTTGGCAGAAAAGTGAAGAGCACTTGTTTATTACCAGATAAATGCGAGAAGAAATACGATTGCTCGTCTATTTATCAGGTAATTGTGAGAAGAAATATGATTGCTCGTCTATTTATCAGGTAATTGTGAGAAGAAATATGATTGCTCGTCTATTTATCAGGTAATTGTGAGAAGAAATATGATTGCTCGTCTATTTATCAGGTAATTGTGAGAAGAAATATGATTGCTCGTCTATTTATCAGGTAATTGTGAGAAGAAATATGATTGCTCGTCTATTTATCAGGTAATTGTGAGAAGAAATATGATTGCTCGTCTATTTATCAGGTAATTGTGAGAAGAAATATGATTGCTCGTCTATTTATCAGGTAATTGTGAGAAGAAATACGATTGCTCGTCTATTTATCAGGTAATTGTGAGAAGCCACAGCAGCACTCCTCTATAACCATATAATTGTGAGAACATGTAGAAGTGCTTGCATTTTACCAGGTAATTATGAGCCTATTACGAAACACTTCTCCATTTACCACATAATTGTGAGAACAGATAGTATAACTCTTCTATTTACCAGGTAATTGTTAGAGTAGATTGGAATACTCATCTATTTGTCAGGTAATTGTGATAGTAGATAGAAGTACTCGTCTGTTGACTAGATAACTGCGAGACAAGATATCATTCTACTTGAACAACTGCAAGTAGATATTAATTTTTATTGATGTTGCAAGGCAAATGTTAAAGTATATACGTTCCTCAACCTTGCTTAGAAAAATACACACATTGTTTTCTACTTCAAATACATTGCGCAGCTGTTGTGGATTAATTTAAAAAAATAAACTAATCATATAATTTCTTAAATGTACACGCGTCTGTTCACATCTCATCGGTTTTGACAAGACACACACACATTCGATTTAGAAAAGACGGGCAAATTTAACCCGAATCTATTGTTAGTAAAACACATTTAATATAACTGCTTTTTTTTCCCAATGTCTTTGGTCCGTCTAGTTTACACGCGGCATGTTCCGTCAATCGCCGCGTAGTGCAGGCTAAGTTTACATATTTACACATTACAAAACATTCGTTGTTGTTGTTGTTTGCAAATGCTCACAATGAGTAGGTCACTCTTTTTGTGCGCCATGAAAATAATTTAAGTGACAGGTTGCAGTAGCTTTTCTTACACCACGAGCGTGCTGATGAAGGTAGATCGGGGTCCTCCAGGTGGTTGTGCTATGCTTAGATTCATCTACGTGTCGCTCACTACTAGGGAGGTCTCGTCTATCTCTCACCTTGTTAGCCAAGCTGCCCTGAAAACAGCCCGTTTCCAGGAAGGACGACTAGAAGCCCATGTGAGAGTCTTGGACAGTATGTTTTACCTGACCCTAACTAACATGTCTGATCAATTTTGTAAACCTAGGTCCTCATGGGGAACAAATACATGACCACCTGACTGCAAGGAAACCGATAAAGTCTATGTCCGCTCTGTTTATAGTAGGCCGGCACAATAGCCAGTAATAATAAATGTCATTGACGCTGGAAAGCTTGTGCCAGGAAAGCTTCCATTCGCTTTATGGATTAATTTTGAGATTAGATAGAGCATTAACTATTACACAGTATGTTTTCGTGAGATAACTCTTGCCCCTAGGGATTTCTTAGTGAAAGTGAGGAATTATCTTGCTAGTAGACTCTTCAACCCATAGATCAACTCAAAGAATATTGTTTTGGTAGACATTGACTTACCTAACCTATATCATACATTTTTGGTAGACATTGACTTACCTAAATCATACATTTTGGTAGACATTGGCTTATCTAACCTAAATCATACATTTTTGGTAGACATTGACTTACCTAACCTATATCATACATTTTTGGTAGACATTGACTTACCTAACCTAAATCATACATTTTTGGTAGACATTGACTAACTAACCTATATAAATCCATTTTTGGTAGACATTGACTTACCTAACCTATATAAATCCATTTTTGGTAGACATTGACTTACCTAACCTATATAAATCCATTTTTGGTAGACATTGACTTACCTAACCTATATCATACATTTTAAAGAGCTTGAGAGGTAAATCTTTTCTGGAAAAACTCATGACCTATAGCTATTAATAGCGTGTAGTCTTAGTATTAGTGGACCTGTGCATCTACAAGGGCGTTAGCTCCTGTGCAGGTCCCAAATCTTGTGCGAGTTGGTAGTAGCCGGGTGCATTTCTCAGTATAGCGGGCTGGGCTCGAGCAGTGTTTTGTTTTTTCTGTTTTGTGCTGATCTCATCTCGGTATCTAGTCGATTCTATTTCGGGCACAGGTTGTCCAGTGGATGGTTAACTTGTTTATTTCAGGATCGCGAGTGTTGTGCAGCTGGATCGAATCTTGCCATCTAGTGCCGGGGTCTTACAGGTGTTTTTTGTTGTTGTCGCACGGGTACCACCGAGTCGTTTCTTTGCTCCAGCGTTCGTCTTTCCTTCTGACTAAATGGGCAGCCCAGCGGTGCTTGGAGTTGTTGGTATGATGGATGACATCCTTGACGTGTGACAATGTCCGGATGTCACTGTTGTGTAAGCCCCTCTGGCGCTGTTGCCTAAGTGATAGGTCCATGAGACGGCGCTCGAGAGAGATATATGTTGTCATTAAGTGGTTCTCCATGGCTTCTGTCAGAGACCAGGTTTCACATCCCTAGCATAACGCTGGGAGGACCACTGAGTCGAATATGTCAGCTCGCAGTCTGGTATATCTTGTGGCATCAGTTGCTGCCTTTATCAAATTGAAGGCGGCCTATCCTTCTCGACTGCGCCTGGCAAGCTGGGACTTCAAGTTATGTTCCATGTTGGGGAGGCGGCCGAGGTAGATGTATTCGTCGACATCCTCCAATGGTGTATCATTTAGGGATACGGGGTTGGGTTCCGCAAAACGGTTGCGCATAGCTTTCATTTTTTTTCTATATTTATTGTGAGGCCTGCTTTCCTGCAATTCGCTTCCAACGATGCTAGCATTTATGTACTTCAGTGGGTGTCTCTATGATAAGTGTGATATCGTCAGCTTCGGTGGGTGTCTCTATGATAAGTGTGATATCGTCAGCTTAGGCGGGTGTCTCTGTGATAAGTGTGATATCGTCAGCTCCGGCCGGTGTCTCTGTGATAAGTGTGATATCGTCAGCTCCGGCGAGTGTCTCTGTGATAAGTGTGATATCGTCAGCTTAGGCGGGTGTCTCTGTGATAAGTGTAATATCGTCAGCGAATCTCATGTGGTTGAATAGTCGCTCATTTATGTTGATGCCGTACTCGCTCCAGTTGCAATGTCTCATCGTCGACTCCAGACAAGCAGAGAAAAGGTTGGGCGAAATGAGCCCGCCCTGTCGTACACCATTCTCCGTGACGATTGCTATCGGTCATTAAAATGGACGAATGGTGGTCGTGCATCCATCATAGCAACGTTTCAACAAGTCTGTGTAGCCAGCTTCAACTCCCTCCTTTTCCAGAGCTTTCCACACATATTCCGGTTCGACCGAGTCAAACACCTGTTTATAGTCGATGAATGCCAACACTAGCCGTGTGTGGTGCTTTCTTGCTTCCTCAATCAAACGACAGCACGTGGTTATGTGGTCCAGTGTGCTGTAGATGCGCCTGAACCCAGCCAGCTCTTTGGTTTGGGCTTCCTCGATGGTGTTGCGGATCCTCGCCAGGAGGTATCTGGTGAATACGTTTTACAGCACAAGTACAGAGGAGGGTGATAGTGCGGTAGTTAGCCATGTCTTCTCTGTCTCCCTTCTTGGATAGTTACTATGCCAGCAGACCGCACCAAAAAGAGTAGTGGTACAGTGGGTTCCATCCCATTGTAACATCCAAGGAAACGAGGAGGCAGACAGACTGGCAAAAGAAGGTGCAAGACTACCACAACCAGATTCTAGTGTGATCTACGAAGAGTCAAAAAGGCTCATTAGAGCCAGATACATGGCCAAATGGGAAACAGAACATACTGGCTACACAAAAAATGATGCCTATTACCACTTGAACAGAAGAGAGCAGGTCGTGGTCTTCAGACTTCGCACAGGCCACAATAGACTGAGGTACCACCTATTCAATAAGCTGAAGATAGGTGGCACTGACAAATGCAGTTGTGGTACCGGAAAAATTACCGCTAAACGTCTGCTGCAAAACTGCCCGTCATACGAGGACCAGAGAAAGCACATGTGGCCATCACCAGTGGCAACACTAGACAAGCTCTATGGCAGTGTCGACAGCCTCAGGATGACCGCTGCTTTTTTCGAAAAAATACAGTTTGACTGACAGCGTACGAAGAAGAAGAAGAAGAAATAGTTTGACTGACAGCGTACTAAGAAGAAGAAGAAGAAGAAGAGGAAGACAGTCTTCCACTCTCGCCAGCCCGATGGGATTTCCTTCTCTTCCAGAAAACGTGTGAATCGTTGTCCAAGTGCTGCGTGGAGGGGGTGGCCACATCCTATTATTGTCTCTACCATGATTCCGTCCTTGCCTTCGGACTTGTCAGAGGGCATGCTTTCAATAACACTTCGGATCTCTGAGGCCAGAAATGGTGAGAATAATGAGGAAATTGTAGGTGAGTTGGTTGAAGGGGTGGGGAGAGGGAGTCGATGACTTGAATAAGTTCGCGTAGAAGCCGCAGATAACTCTTTCTATCTGCAGATGGGAGGTCACTCTTGTTCCGTCTGTTGCTATGAGAGATGGGATCACGTGCTGGTGCTCGGCGATGGAGCGAGTGATTTGCTTGATGCTTCTCCGTGATTCTGCGGCTGCAAGGACTATTCGTCTGGTGAAACTGGTGTGGTCGTCCTTGATCTTTTGCAGAGACAGTTTGCTGAGCGTATTGAACACCCTGATAGCGTATATTAGCGACAACGCTGATAGTGGAATTCCGGAATGAAAGTCATTAGGAAAGAGTAAGAATTATGGCCAAAAGTGTCTAAACAAGAGACGAATTCAATCTTATTCAATACTGGTTTATAAGATAATCGACGGAAAGGATAAATTAGACTACACAATTTTTTTTTCTTCAAAAAACAGCCGTCTACACGAACAAGAGCGGCAAATTGCAAATTAATTAAAGAAAGGTCAAGATTAGATACCAGGAAATATTTCTTTAGTCAGAGAGTGGTGGATGCTTGGAATACATAGCCACTGAAAATAGTGAAGGCAGAGTCGATTATTGCATTCAAGAATATATTTGAGGCGCATAGTTGTTTTTAGATAAAGTCAATGTAAAAGAAAATGGTTGTATACAACAGAGTCTTCTAAACGAATATAAAACGTTCAGTTAAGTTAAGTTAAAAATCAGTGAAGTCTTCTAAACCAGTATAAAGAAATTAAGTTAAGTAAAACGTCATCCAAAGCAACGTTGATGGATCACATAGCTTTTTCATCAGCTTTTGTCACAATCGTTGTATAGAAAAAAACTGACTTTAGGGTACCTGTTTCTAGGACAATTTGTTGTACACTGTGGTGACAGGTAGCACTTTTTCGTGTGATTATATTGCTAACCCTAAGAACAACGCTCTTTAGTCACATTTTACGACTTGAAGAGGAAAAACGGGTTAAATATTTCAATAATAATATTAAAGTGAAAATCAGACATCCGTTATATTTGTCTTTAATTTGAAAAGTGTGTTTGGCATCGGATGAAAGTTGATCTGTAAACCACATACATGTTTTCTTTTCACTTTTCATATTAACAAATTTAATACAGCAGTGTCTTTTTGTTGACTATTTTACTTATAAATTAAGATTAGTTGCTTTTATGCGCGTGAGGCTGTTTGTGTGAGTGGCTTTAACAAATGCAATTTTACTGAAAAATGATAATAAGATGAAATTAATATTTACAATTTTTCCATAAATTAATTATTCGAAGGAAAAGGTTGACAGAGAAAAATACAACACAAAATATCATGAAATGGGAAAGGTTGACAGAGAAAAATACAACACAAAATGTCATGTAATGGAAAAGGTTGACAAGAGAACAATACAACACGAAATGTCATGAAATGGAAAAGATGAGGCAAATGTTCTTGATAATTCCCATCAATGACGCTGAATGTGTGAAGACATGAAAATGAGACTGAATACCAGAGGTAGAGGACAAGAAGTTTCATTCAATCAATTCTAGTGCTGTTTACTGTCTACAGAATCAACATGTTGTACTTTACAAAGACCAAATAGAGATAAATCTCTGTCTACTGTTGGCGGGAGATAAATCTAATGATAGGCTCTCTGGTTGACCAGTTATATTCTCTCTTGTGAGCTGTTCTCTCAGGCCTTCCTAACTTGCAAGCCGTAAACTCGTGCAGTTTTTTAATCAGACGTTGGGCCAGTATTGTTTTTCATACTACTCATCTGCATCACCAGACAAACTTAGCCATCTCTTTTGGACTTTTCGTAATTCATTTGGCATTCCTTATTCATCCATGCCTTTTCGACTGCTTAATTTGATCATGATAGCTAAACGAAAGGGGTTTGTGTTTGCTTGAGCTATAACGTTCTTCATTTCTGATTGATTATCAGTTTCAATCTGATTTTAATAAAATGCTTCTGGTGCACTCATCGACCAGACATCAAAGTTGGAACTCTTGATGTGGATTTCAAAGCTAGAATAGTATCGAGGCACATAACCACACCAATCATCGTCCCATTTGGTTGTTCAGTATATTTTCACTAAAGGAAAATGTCATGCACTGATGATATGACGTCTATCTCTAATTACAAGCCAAAAAGCGAATCGAGTTTTCTCTCCTTTCAATCAGATAACTCTGAATAGCTGTTGCTTTGATTACTCCGCGTTTATGTTTGCATCTAAATACGTTTTGAAGATCCTTTGTTATGTAACGTTCAAGAGGAGACCTCGATCAATGCATCGTTATATGTCGACTTTTCTGCGGTTTGCTAAAATCTTAGCCATTTTGAGGGTTGATTTATTTTTACGGTTTCTTTTGGAGATCAAACTCGATGAAGATTACATGTGATAGTCTATATTTTCTTCTTCGTACGCAGTCAGACAGTAACCATTATTTTTTCGAGAAAAGTGGCGGACATCCTGAGGCTGTCGCCACTGCCATAGAGCTTGTCTTGCAGTTCCACTGGTGATGGCCACATATGCTCTCTCTGATCCTCGTATGTCGGGCAGTTCTGCAGCAGATGTTCAGCGGTCATTTTACCAGTACCGCACGGGCATTCGTCGGTACCACCTATCTTCAGTTTGTTGAATAGGTGGTACCTCAGTCTATTGTAGCCAGTGCGAAGTCTGAAGACAACGACCTGCTCTCTTCGGTTCAACTGGTAATAGGCATCGTTTTTGGTGTAACCAGTATGTTCGGTTTCCCATTTGGTCATGTATCTGGCTTTGATAAGCCGTTTTGACTCTTCGTACGTCATACTGATAGTCTATATTTAACCAAAAGGACTGTATCCGTGGTTAAAGGGAACATGTTTTTTTCCAAAAGTAAGGCCAAACGTTCTACAACAGGGGTCTATCACCTTTTTTTGTCCCATACATCCTTTTTATCATATGTCAGAATGATATTTCTCCCGTTCCAAGACTATCTGACTCAAGAGATAAACAAAAAATGCATCTAATACTGATAATCTTGCATTGCTTTGTCTATTCTATTGCACGTACATACTATAGGATTATTTTGATATAAAGTATGTTCTTTTCTGCTGTGCTAAGAAACGACGTCATTACATTTCGAGCAGACTCATAGGTGCCCAGTTCCTTTCAGCAAACGAAAAAGAGTGTAAATACATTTGCCTTCTGTAGCACGCTGGTTGCATACACTCTTTCTTCGTCTTCTCAAGTGCCCCTCTGTGCTAGACCCGCTTAGGATATCAAAACTTTGCAATCTTTGCAGTGCTGGTTTATCGTTTGTAGTGTGTTTACCCAAAAGCGATCGCTGACCAACTTCTAAATGTCACATCTATATATCAGCGAGTACCACTGATGCCAGGATGTCAACTCTGTCACTTCTGTACCACTGATGCCAGGATGTCAACTCTGTCACTTCTGTACCATCGAGGCCAGGATATCAACTCTGCCACTTCTGTACCACTGAGGTCAGGATATCAGCTATGTCACTTCTGTACCACTGATGCCGGGATTATGTAACTTTTGTACCACTGAGGTCAGTATATCAACTCTGCCACTTCTGTACTACTGATGCCATGATTCTGTCACTTTTGTACCACTGAGGCCAGGATTCTGTCACTTCTGTACTACTGAGGCCAGGATGTCAACTCTGTCACTTCTGTACCACTGATGCCAGGATGTCAACTCTGTCACTTCTGTACCACTGAGGCCAGGATATCAACTCTGCCACTTCTGTACCACTGAGGCCAGGATATCAACTCTGCCACTTCTGTACCACTGAGGTCAGGATATCAGCTATGTCACTTCTGTACCACTGATGCCGGGATTCTGTAACTTTTGTACTACTGAGGTCAGTATATCAACTCTGCCACTTCTGTACTACTGATGCCATGATTCTGTCACTTCTGTACTACTGAGGCCAGGATGTCAACTCTGTCACTTCTGTACCACTGATGCCAGAATGTCAACTCTGTTACTTCTGTACCACTGGGGCCAGGATATCAACAGTCACTTCTGTACCACTGAGGTCTGGATATCAACAGTCACTTCTGTACCACTGAGGCAAGGATAACAACTCTGTCACTTCTGTGCCACTGATGCCATAATATCAACTTTGTCACTTCTGCAAACCTAAGGATCACCCCGTAGTTGATCCCCAAAAGTTCCGGAAGGTTCGAGGTTATTGTTTGCTATCCATGTATGCCATAGGCAGCCATTGTTTGTACTTTCCTGGGCTAGAATCGAGTGCCAGAATTTTAGAAATTTACTAGCAACATAAAATGTTGATGGTTTATTAAACTTGAAAAAAAAGAAGTTTTTTAAAGCTTAAACATAACAAAGTTGGTGGTTCTCAAACTGTATGGCTTGACTGGTTTACAGAGGTTCCGTTATACCACATCAAATGCGCACTGCAACAGTTGAATAGGCTTATTTTCTGTATTCGGGTGTGGTGGAAACATTCTGGTACATTGCGGGTACTGTGGACCGAAAAAAGTTTGAGAGCTACTGCACTAAACTGAAGCATAATTCCTCATTTTTATTCTAAAAATCCTTATAATTCCATCACAGAAATGGAAATCCGTCAAAATAAATTAGCAAGAATGTTTATAACTTGAATTATGTAAATCACACGATGAAATTTCTATATACACAACTCCGTAGTGACCATAAACTGCATGCAATGCACGATAACCATGTACTTACCAGTGGTAAAGAGGCCCAGGGTTAGAACCAACAATGAAGTGAAGGTCGACTTCTGCATGGTCTTGTCTATTTCCACTATGGCCTCGTCCGTATTCTACCACGTCGTTGGTTTAAATGTTGGTGCGGGAAAATGGTATGTTGTATCATCTACACGTCACGTGATTTGCCCTTCTTGGTAGGAATATCACAATTACAGTAGTCTCATTGCAAAATAAAATGAACTATTTCAGGTGTTTAATGTCACCTTTAACAGCGATAATCCATGAATGTCAGTGCTATAGAATCAGTAATAACCATCCCATTATTCAGTCAGATCACTGTGAGTCGCGTACTCTACAACTTGATATCCTTCAGAACAACGTGAAACAGACAATCAACAAAATTTAATTAAACTAGTTGTATGTTCTGATCCTAAACCCACACAATATTTGTTGCACAAAATCAAAATCTAATAAATCCTCCAAGGGGAAGAAACATAAAGTGGTTTTCAGCGATAATGTCTTGTCGCATTTGTTAAGTAAGATGTCTTTTTGTCTATGCTTTTGGTGCCATTTATTATTCACCTACGTAGTGTCCATTCTAAAATATCTTTAATGTGGTTCCCCGACAGATGGTTTAGAATGTTCGATGTTGGTGTTAATTTCACATGCTTCTATCGGCGTTGTTTACAAGGCGTCGCTTATAACCGCGCTGCTTGCCATAGTGTCATGATCTTTTCTAGGACCTGACCAATCATATTCTAGTGTCGACTATTTGCCATTGTGTGTATATCTTTTTAGTTGTTATTTCAACCTATTCTTGGCCGCTGATGATGTTTGTTCAGAGAATTTGATGAATCTTACTCAGACCGATTGTGTGGATAGATTAACATTTTGGTTTTTTTTATGTTACCCTCTCTCCCGCTGCATCCTTCAGAAGCATTGTGAGTATGCTAATCTTGTATATTTATAGTTTTGTACATGTGCTGTACTGTGAAAAAACTTCCATGCCATGTTCAAGCTGCCAAAGACTGTTGTGATTTTATTAATGATGTTGATACATTTGCCTGTTACTCCGTCTGGCGCAACTGCGCGTCCTAGTAATATATGAGGTGTGTTCAAGTGCACCAAGTGAACATACGTACGATGCACATGATGACGTCACATCTAATGTAAATAGCACATACCAACCGTCAAGTTTGCAAAATTTCATTATCCTCCGACTCATAGTTTTTTCAGCACACCGTTGAAAACATGGCAGGTACGATACGGAATCTGCCCAGAGTTGATCTGCGAGCGATGATTCGGTTTCCAACAGCTGAAGGATGTCGACCAGTTGACATTCATCGCAGAATGCAGGCAGTGTATGGTGACAAAAATGTGTCTAAGACAACAGTGAAGAACTGAACAAAGATGTTTAAAGAAGGACGTGAGTTAACGAAAGATCTTCCGAGACCAGACGCATATTATTGTGTCAGAAGGTGCCATCGCCAAAATTAATGCAGTAATTCTGGTGGACCGTTGCAGGAACTTACGTTTGGAATACGTTTGACACAATACACTGCCTGCATTCTGCGATAAATGTCAACTGGTTGACATACTTCAGCTGTTAGAAACCGATTCCCCCCGCTCACTTATCAACTCTGAACGGATTCTGTATCACACCCGACATGTTTTAATGTTGTGCTAGGGAAACTATGCGTCGGAGAATAATGACATTTTGCAAACTTGACGGTTGGTATGTGGTGTTTACATCAGTAGTGACGTTATCATGCACATAGTATGTATGTTCACTTTTTGCAGTTTGGTCTGGTTTCATTTGAACACGACTCGTTAGATAAATGTATCCGTCTTTTCCTCTTCTTCAATCGGTGATTTTGTAGATGTTGCACAGTGTCTTTTTGACATTAACGTTCATTTCAACTTCAGATCAGGTCAGGTCAGGTCAGGTCAGGTCAGGTCATCCCGTAACCGGTGAGGTCGTTGGGGCACACATGAAGACATCCTCACAACCCCACGCCATCCCTCTCTGTCAGATGCCGCTGCCTGTGACTCTTCTGATCGGAGACTGGTCCATTCTTTTATGTTGTCCTCCCATCTCTCTTTGGGCCGGCCTCTTCGTCGTCTGCCATGCACCTTCCCGTGGAGGATTGTGTTTGCAAGACCATTTGATCTCGATATGGGACCGTACCAAATGAGTTTCCTTCTTTTGACAGTTGCCAAGAGATCTTCGAAAGGCCCTATTGCCGTTGTAATTCTATTTCGGATTTCCTCGTTTGCAACTCGATCTTTGTACGTGACGTTTAAAAGTTTTCGGAAACATCTCATCTCCAAGGCCTGTATCCTACGATAAAGGTCAGCTGTAACTGTCCATGTCTCACGCGCATAGAGGAATATTGACAGGACCAGTGTACGCATTAATCTGATTTTCGTGCGTAGTGCTAACCGTTTATCTTGCCAGATTTTGTTAAGCCGTGCAAGCGCCGCTATTGTCTGTTCTATTCTGGCCAATACTTCACATTTTGATCCTTCATCACTGACAATCGACCCAAGATATTTAAAACGGTCAACTACTTCGAGTTCTTGACCGTTAACTTGTATCTTGCTGTTGAAGCCCGTAGCGTTGTTTGTCATTAGTTTTGTCTTTCCAGCGTTTATCTCCATACCATAGTCAAGAGCCGTTTCATCGAGCCTTCTGACCCATTCCTGGAGTTCTGCTTCTGAACCCGCCAACCCGTCGATATCATCTGCAAAACGAAGGTTGGTAATCGTTCGGCCCCCTATCTTGACAGTACCAACGTGACCTCCAAGTGCCTCACTCATAATTCCTTCAAGGAATATATTGAAAAGAGTTGGAGAGAGTGTACACCCCTGTCTCAGACCAACTGATGTGCGAAACCAGTCTCCTCGTCTCCAATTCACAAGAACTGCACTAGACGCCTTGTTAGACAGGTGTTCATGAACCGTTATAATATTTCCGTTGCTATTATACATCCCCATGGTTGCCCAAAGCGCTTTATGCCATACCCTATCAAACGCCTTCTTAAAATCCACAAACACATGATACAGTGTTTGCTGCTGTTCTAGATATTTCTCGCTTAGCAGCTTTAAATTAAATATCTGTTATGTAGTGCTTCTTCCCTGTCTGAACCCTGCTTGCTCCTCGGCAAACATGTTCTCTGCTTGTGGTTTCAATCGGTCGAGGATTAATTTAAGCATGACCTTGCTAGGGTGGCTAATGAGGCTTATTGTTCTGTAATTTTGGCACAGCTTTAGGTTTCCAGACTTATGTAACGGTATAACTATAGATTTCGTCCATAAGTCCGGCCAGTTTCCTATCGCCCATATTTTGTTACAGATGTGTGTCAGGCCTTCCACCATTACCTCTCCACCTGCTTGTAAGAGCTTTGCTGGTATATTGTCCACGCCGGCCGCCTTCCCTCTTCTCAATGTCTTTACCGCTGCAATTACCTCTTCCTTCATTATCCGTTGGTTATCGTCTATATTTGTTGGAGTTGGGGGGAATGTTTTCTCAGGTTTGTTTCGCCCTTCATAGTTGTATAGCTCGGCACAGTACTCTGTCCATCTTGCAAGTACATCATTTCTCTCAATGAGACACTTGTCGCTTTTATCATGAATCATAAGGTTCCTGCTTTGTCATTGTGTTACTAGTTCTTTGACCACCTTGTATGCTTCTTTAGCATCATTTCTATTTAGTCTCTCTTCGATGTTTGCGCATTGCTCACATATCCACGGTTCTTTCGCCTCTCTCATCTTTTGTTTTATGGCTTTCTTGACCTCTTTATAACTGCAGACCTCCTCCCGTGGGTGATTGTGTTTTTTCAGTGACCTTCTTTTATCACACAGGTCTAGAATGTCTCTGGTCACCCATGGCTTCTTTTTTGTTTGGTGGCATCCCAGGATCTCTGTTGCAGTATCTATGAGAGCTGCGTTAAGAGACTCTGTAACTGTATTTCAACTTAATAACAAAATATACTTATTCAATCAATTCTCTATTGAGTATTGGAGAATTGGACAACTCGTCTGCATATTCCAGGACTTCTAGTGTTGACAGTAAAGTTTATCGTATTGCTTGTGAGGTGTCTTCAGTTGTCTGTCAATGAAAGTTAAGAAGAATTGGATGATAACAGTCATTCTTGTCGACTCCTGTTTTCACATGAACAATATTGTCCCTCTGCCCAACGCTTCATGCTACTTTGTATAGAGGTTTTTAATTATTACAACAAGCTGGCTAGGAATATCATACGGCCCTAGTTTTATTAAAAGACTGTCATTGCGCGTGTTATCGAATTCCTTTTCAAAGTTAATCAACATTGTTATGCATAGTTCCCTTTGTATTTTCTAAGAATGATTCTTTTATGTCTCTGATATACATTATTTTGTCTGTAACTTCAAACGCTGTTTGTTCCTTCCTCAGTTTTGCATCGATTGCAGTTCACAGTCTCTGAATTGGTATCCTGTCTAAACATATGGTACGTAGCAAGTGTTTACGCTCCGATTTTAGTCTAAGAGTTCACAGATTTCTTGTAATTTTACGAACGTTGCTTTGCCCTTTTCCGGTAATGTTTCCTCGGTTTGTCACATTGATGGGAAAGTGGTTGATTAACCAAGCTACTCATTCTAGGTCCGTTACAAAACATTACATGTTGAAGTTATCTTGACCTGAGCATTTTCCAAGTTTTCAGCCTATCATAGCTGTAATAATATCTTCCCTTCGGGAAACGTTAGTTTTTATATCTATGTTCTTTTCTGAATGTTTGGCTGCGTCTCAGGTGGATTCTTATTTAATGTTTCTCTGAATTATTCTGCCCATCTCGTTTCTTACCGCTGTTCTGAGGTAATGATATTTTCATGCGTGTCCCTCCCTTGTCTCATGTTGTTTGCACATGGCTTCCCAGCGATGGCTTTTGTTATATTGTAGACAACGGTTTGTTTATTCCTTAGTGCTGCTTTTTTTTTGCCTGTCTTACAAAGTATCACATAATTTCCTCTACCTGGTTCGAGTTTGACGTCTTTTATCTATGTTCAGCTGTCTATATTGTTGCTGGATCTGTTTTATATTCCAGCACATTTTATTTTCATCTTCTTTCTTTGGATCTGTTTTCTAATTCAAATGGTTTTTAATGATTCTGTTACTAGCCAGTCGTGTGTCTTCCTTTCACAGAAAATCCCGCAAGATGTTTTACATTTGTTGTATATTGTCGAGACTGTTTGGATGGACAGTCTGGTCCAGTTAAACGCGGCTTACCCATGCTACACAGACTGAACAAAAATACCAATGTAAATATAATTTCCAAATATGTGTAATCTGATTTAAACAAATTAAATGTTGATTATATAACTGTTGAATGAATACGTATTATTGTGAAAAGCCATTTTCGTTTAGAATAACAAAAGTCTTCTCTTAGATTAAACCTAGCGATCTATTATTACTTATAATGACCTCAAAAGCGTATGTTTACTGAACAAATCACATTTATAATATCAGTTCTATTAATTCCACTATGTAGTGGTAGAGCACTAGCTTTTCACTGCAAAGGAACGTGGTTGAACTCTCGTTAACTGCACTCTTCAGTCGACCCAGATGTAAATGGACATCTGAATTGTCGTTGTAAAAAAAGACAACGAGGAAGGGAAGTAGACACCTCACCTCATAAACAAAAGTCGTACAATTAAGTCTTTAACACTTCATCCTCAACATCATTGTCTGCTATGAGGCTCTCTTTTATCTTTTCTACTTTACAAAACAAGATTACACAATTCGCTGCCATAACAAGATTTTTGTTAATCCTTCTCCTTCTTCTTCTTCTTCCTCGTTCGTCTTCAGACCTCAACTTCAATGACTCTAACAAAGCAGCAGTCGACTCAAGGCTATGTACGCTTCCGTAGAGCTTCTCGTGGAAGGACACTGGCTATTGCCAAATGCTACTTCTTTTGTCGGTATACAGGGGACAGGACTGCAAAATATGTTCTGCCTTCATGGGGGCTGTGCCGCAGGCACAAAGGTCTGTAGTGCCAATCTTGAACTTGTTGTACAGATGGCATCTAAGTCTGTTGTGACCTGTGCGTAGCCGGAGAATTATCACCTGGTCTCGCCTGGAGAGTTGATGGTAGGCATCGTTTTCTATGTGGCCAGGGTGGTCTTTTTCTCATTTTGTACTGTACGTTGCCCTGATGAATGCTTTTGTCTCATTGTATGTGATTTCTGTATCACTCTACTGCAGCATTCTTCCCTCTCTGGCGAGGCTGTCTGCCTCCTCGTTGCCTGTAATGCTACAGTGGGCTGGTATCCACTGGACTTTGCTTTTTTTTGAAGCACTGGGACAGGTGTTCGAGCGAGTCTGCCAGAGCACTAAGTTAATTTTTATGCTGGTTCTTGAGCGCCACTAACACTGCGAGGACGTCTGTGAAAATGACCACTTGCTTTTCTGCCTGCTCCTTATGGTCTAAAAGAGTTTTAGCTGCTCGTCTCAGTGCACTGACTTCGGAACTGAAGTTGCTGCAGCGTCTTCCAGTGGCAAATGCTGTTGAGTATAATTTGCTTTTTAGTTTTATAGTGATGCCTGCGCCCCCGTTTCCAATGGCATCTTTGGCTGGGCCATCCGTATAGGCGTGTGTCCAGGCTGTTGGTAGGAATATTTGGTTGATGTAATTTGTAACTATGTGTTTTTTTTCTGTTTCTCTGTTTGTGTCTTTTTGTCTTCGATGTTGGGGATATTGCATGTAATATCACGGAAGGGTCTGGAGCATGCTGGTATTGACTTTTTTCCGTTTAAGAGTGCAGCATTGTTTTTAATCTTTTCTTTGCCTGGACTGTAAAACTGTTTATTTTTAGCCTGCCGCGTCTCAACCCATTTAGTCTGTGATGCATCGGATGGTCCATGATTCTTTTTGATTTGTCCGCTTGCTGTAGGATTCTGCAGTCTCGGCGGTCTCCCATTGGCTGTAGCCCAGTCATAGCTTCCAGGTCTTTTATTTGGGTGGACTTCAGGGCTCCTGTTATGATACGACTGCTTGGTTCTGGGTGCGCCCTATTTTGTTAAAGTTTGATTTGAATGCCGTGGACCAAGCTGCAATGCCGTATTCCAAAACTAGTCTCACTCTGCCTGAATATAATGTCTTTAGTGTGTTTCCGGCAGCACCCCAAGCAGTCCCAGCAAGTTTCTTCATGATGGACATGCGTAGCCTCGCCTTCAGCTGATTCTTTGAAATTTGCGCTTTCCAGGTGAGACGTCGGCCTAAGGAAACTCCTAAGAAGTTTGGAGCCTCATACAGCCGTATCTTTTTTCCATTTAATTGGGGTTTTACTTGCTGCCGTGTGTTTGATAGGGAGAAGAAAATATGTGTCGTTTTTTGTTCATTTATTTTTAGTAGCCAGGTTTTGGACCATCTTTCGAGGGTTGCCACAGAGCCTTGCATTCGTGTGCTGGCTTTAGTGATGTGTTTTTTTAATCCAAATTTATTTAAGGTGCCCAGCATTAAAACATTTATGAAGATCTCACCTCAGCACTTTCGACAGCACACTAGTCTCCATGTCTACCACAAACCAAACAAAAAAACCAGAATGACTGAAAATTTGTCTGCGAAACAGCTTACCGAAAATGTTAAATTCGTTAGTCACTTTAAGCAAAGGTCCAAAATACTTTAAGGTTATTAAGAAATATGAAATTCATTTTGCGTTCATGCCTTCATTGTAGTTCTAGCCCTATTACAAACTTAATAATTGATAGCATCAGCATTTGTTACGGCTATCATAAGCACTGATAAGTAAACACGATGCAATGGTTCGTCCTAAGGCGATTGTAGCTCTACGTCGGCGACCGAGCAACGAACCCGCTGTTACAACAGGTTAGACTGGACCCGCTGTTACAACAAGTCAACACCGAACCCGCTTTACAACAGGTTTCACTGAACCCGCTGTTACAACAGGTCAACACCGAACCCGCTGTTACAACAGATCAACACCGAACCCGCTGTTACAACGGGTCAACACCGAACCCGCTGTTGCAACAGGTCACACCTAACCCGCTGTTAGAACAGGTCACGCCGAACCCTTTAATACAGATCACACCTAACCCTACGTTTCAACATGTCGCGCCTGTGTTCAGTAGGATGGAACACTCATCTGTAAACAGGAATCCTGTTCAAGTACAACTCTCCACGCCTACTCCCACATCATATGTATCGTCTATCTAGTTGAATCTTCATCCTCTGAGACAAGAAATATAAAACTACAAATGCCCGAGCATTTATTATCCAGAAGTATTTGTTGCGGAGGCATAGATCATGCCAGCTTACTCTTTAGCGTGGGTAGATGCTGTAGCCACGGCACATGGTTTTAGTGCACTGATCCAGACGTTATGATTCCACAGACCACGACGAGGATCTGGAAATGAAAACAAAGAAAGAAAACTGTAAGAGAAAGTCTGTGTATGTGCTAACAGTTTATTTTATATTGAGGGAGCAAGAATGTCACCGAAACATTGTATTATTAGTCGGGTTAAAGGCGACTGCGTATGGTTGTTTATGGGACTGGCAACCTAATAATAGAAAACAAATGACCACAAAACTAAATTTTGAAAATATAGCATGGATGATGTGAGACAGGCTTCCTGGAAGGAGGTTACCAATAGCGATGAGCCCATGCTTCTACTGGAGTGTGAAAAGACGAAATGTTGTTATTGTGTTATTAATGATGATGATAGGGGTTAGGGTGGTGGTGGTAGTGGAGTGCTGGTTGTGGTCGAAGTGATGGTGGTAGTGATGGTGGTGGTGGTAGGGGCAGTGATGGTTGTGGTAGTGGTAGTGATGGTGATGGTAATGGTGGTGGTAAGGGCTGTGGTGGTGGTAGTAGTAGTGGTGATGGTAATAATGGTGATGGTTGCTGGTCCTGTGGTTGGTGGTAATGGTGATGGTTGTGCAGTGGTGCGGTGGTGGTGCAGTGGTGGTGATTGTGGTGTGGTGGTGCTGTGGTGGTGGTGGTAATGGCGATAGTGGTGCTAGTAATGGTTTGTGATGGAGATGGTAGTGGTGTTGGTAATGAAGGTGGCAGTGATAGTGGTGTTAGTGGTAGTAAGGATTGTGGTGTTGCTCTATGTCCCACTTTCTTAGACATACGATGTAAATTATATGCATTTTAGATTATTTTGGGTTTGTACAAATGTATGTAACTGATGGAGAGCGATTTGCCAATTCTACAGTAAGCCATAGCGATGTGTGGGAAGGTCTTTCGTATTGCACTTGTTTTCATAGAAAATCTCAATCTCTCAGTATTATTGCACTGAAAGTAACGATGTGCGCCACAAGTTCAGGGCACAAGGTCGTATCATAATTTTTGCTTTTCAATTTGTAAAGGCGTAAACAAAAATAATAATGCATTTTTATTAGAATGGCGTTGAAATTTTCGTCACACCCAAAAACGGAAAAATTCAGTTGTATAAATATGTCTCCTGAGGATAAACGTGAGAGTCTGTTTCATCGTATTTCAAACTCACAAAAAAGAACAATGTATGCTATGTGTATTATTGAGAAAAGGAAATACAACATGACAGTTCTTCTAGAAATAACAGCGTGGACTGGGCGAGAATAAAAATAATTAATAACTTGACAAAGAAGTTTTAAACGGCAAAATTAAAAATGTTGGATTCTAAAGAAACAATTACTCTATGGAAACAGACAATTTTACTAAGAAAAAACAAAGAAATTAATATCTCAAAAACGACATTATGCTTCACATTCCACAAGTGATACAAGGGGCAGGAAATCATTTGTGAAACGTCTTATCCATAGCTATTGGAGCTAAATATTTGGGGTAGGTTAGAGAAATGCGAAACGAAAAATACGATTTTGTGCAAATAGAAGAAACATGAATAAAGCACATTATACTAATGAAAAGTAATGACAATCTGCTAGATCGGACCAAATAGTAAAACCCCAAAACACCAAATTAAGTCTAAACGGCAAATACCTCCAGCCAAACGACAACCCCAACTATCTGGGAGTCACATTTGATCGGCGCATGACATGGAAAAGTCAGATCGAGAGAAACCGAATGAGAGCCAGAGAAAGAATGGCAATCATGAGGAAACTTGCTGGCACAAGCTAGGGAGCAGACGAAAGCATACTAAAGAAACTGTACACTGGAAAAGTGAGACCAGTTCTCGAGTATGGCATTGCGGCATGGACAACAGCAGCAAAGGCGAACTTCGATACAGTTAGCAAACTCCAAAACCAAGCCATGAGAGTTATAACAGGAGGCATGAAGTCAACGCCAATTGTAGAACTTGAAAAGATTACAAAACTGAAATCCATGGCCGACAGAAGAGACTGCAGAGCCCAGCTGCAATCAGAGAAACTCCGAAGATTGACTGACCATCCAATGCACCAGAGACTAAACAATTTGGGAAATGGGAAGCTAAAGCGAAGAAACTTTGCAGAAATAGTCAAAGCAAAGATGCACGATGACTCTATGAACGCACTAACCACACCAAAGCCCATCCCTACTGTACGAAAACATACCTGGAGGCAGCATATATTTCCACAGGTGGTAGAAAATATACCAGGTATTAGAAACAAAAACTGCCAGACTGGAAAAGAAAGAAGAGATACTACCCTGAGTTTCATTACGGAAAACTACCCAAGCATGGACTGGACCCATGCATACACCGACGGTTCCGTAACAAATACAACACAGAATGGAGGGGCAGGAGCATTTCTGAGCTTACCAAATGGCAGAAAAATAGCACTGTCATTCACTTCTGGAAAATACACAAGCAATTTCAGAGCGGAGGCAGAGGCACTGAGGGCGGCAGTGGAAGAAATGGTGACAGGTAAAAAGAATGAAAGCCACATAGTCCTGCTTTACAGATGCACTGGCCGTAGTCACAGCACTGAAAAGCCAGAAAAATACTGAGCTTAATGAATTAAGAGCAGTACTCTGTCAACTATGCCAGCAGGCCGCACCAAAAAGAGTAGTGGTGCAGTGGGTTCCATCTCACTGCAACATCCAAGGCAACGAGGAGGCAGACAGACTGGCAAAAGAAGGTGCAAAACTACCACAACCTGATACTAGTATGACATACGAAGAGTCAAAACGGCTTATTAGAGCTAGATACATGACCAAATGGGAAACCGAACATACTGGCTACACCAAAAATGATGCCTATTACCAGTTGAACAGAAAAGAGCAGGTCGTGGTCTTCAGACTTCGCACTGGCCACGATAGACTCAGGTACCACCTATTCAACAAATTGAAGATATGTGGCACCGACGAATGCCCGTGTGGTACCGGCAAAATGACCGCTGAGCATTTGCTGCAGAACTGCCCGACATACGAGGATCAGAGAGAGCAGATGTGGCCATCATCAGTGGCAACACTAGACAAGCTCTATGGCAGTGTCGACAGCCTCAGGATGACGGCTGTTTTTTTTCGAAAAAATAATGGTTACTGTCTGACTGCGTACGATGAAGAAGAAGAAGAAGAAGAAGGACCAAATATAAAAGTATGTCAAGTAGAGCAAGGACAGCAACTGTACACGCAGCAAGCAGAATTAATGGTACTCCTAGATTTGAAGGAAAGTGAACTAATGCTTTATTCAAAATCTACCGACAATTGGGACTATCAGAGAAATGACCACATGTTTAGAAAGAGAATTGAGACAACTGAGCTACAATCATTAATTAGAACCACCTTTCTGGTAGAGGACAAGCTTACTGCACGGGCACTGGAAGAAAAGGTCCGGATATATGCAACTTTGGCTAACAAAGTTGCACATTTAATTTACGGAAATGCATCGCAAACCTGAATCATTGTTACCTATAAAGAATACACACAAGACAAAGATATTTCATCTTGATAGAGTAGTACAGGAGCATGGTCACAGGTGTTTAAGAATGCTACCGTACCATCCACACTTGTTGTTGTTTGCGAAAGCCTACACTGAGTAGGTTGCTCTTTTGTGGACCCTGAAAAGGAAGTTAAGAAGCAGGCTGTCGTAGCTTTCCTCACATCCCAAGCGTGCTAGTGAAAATGGACCGTGGTCCTCCAGGCGGTTATACTATGCTTGTCTTCATCTGCGTGTCGCTCACTACTACGGGGATCGCGTCAAACCTCACCTCGTTAGCCAGACTGTTGTCTTCAACAACAGCCCGTTTCCAGTACGACCAACGAGGAGGTCAGGTGAGGGTCTTGGCCAGGATATTTATTCTCAATCTGGCTAACATTGTCTGTGTGTTTTGCCTGACCAGACGTTAGCCTCATCTTCCCCTCCACACTTAAACCATATTTAATTAGTTTGGGTAGAGATGAAATGACATGTGTCAAGTGACAGGTGATTAGTGTCTAGAAAAGATAAGAATTCGAGGTGACTTAATATAGGTTTATAAGATGATCAGAGGAACGATAAATTAGACTATAACAAGTTTTTTTCAAAATCTACCACCCACAAGAACACGAGGGCATAGTTACAAATTAACTAAAGAGAGGTCCAGATCAGATATTAGGAAATATTTTTTTTAGTCAGAGAGGGGTGAATGCTTGGAATGCATTGCCACGGGAGGTAGTGGAGGTAGAGACAATCGATGCATTTAAGAATAAATTGGATACGCATAGCTTTTAGAGCAAGGTAATGTAAATGAAACTGGTTTTATACAAACTCTGCAGAGTCTTCTAAATCAATATAAAGACGTTAAGTTTAAGTTTAAGTGACAGGTGGCAAGTGGCAACAAAACCTTTAAGCTATCAGATGTATAGGAACTTGCATACGCCGATCGCTTAGACATTGATAGACAAAAGTGAGAACCACGCAATGGTTTAGGATTTAATCAGCCGACAAATGTCATCAATATCTTTAAGACAACCGATTCTGAATAAGGATAGTATATTCTATGCTTAAGTATATTTAAAACAAACCAAAATTGCATTACTTAATGTATGCTTAAGCTTATCACGAAGCTTGGAACATTACATTTAGTTAAAGAGAAGCACTGGCGCAAATTAAAAAAACAGTAGTGCTAGAACTTTCTTTCAACACACAGCTCTTATGGAAAACCATATATTATAAACATTGGCGCACATTTATATTAAAAAAACAAACTACTCATATTCATGAAAGGTGGACAGTATTTCATTAATGTGTAGATGTTTTTGACAGCTAGAGACATTATGTTTTCCAAGGCTTGAATCGCAGATTTTTGGGTCTGATAAAATAACGATTTGCTTTTGTTCTTTCAAATCTGAGATAATTTGGCACATATCTTTTTCTATCCCTATCATTTCTGATTCGAAGTTGGAAATGGTCTCTCCACAAAGGCCGTAGATTCAGAAGTGGTCTTCTTGGTGTATATTATCTGTTGAATTATAGCATCACATCCAGCGTTGGTGGCAGATCCATCTGTGTATACATGGATGTTTTGTGGATGTGAGTAGAGTTTCCAAAGCGATAGTCATCAGCAAAGATGGTAGGGTGTTCCTGTCACCAGAGGGGTCGGAGAGTGCAGTTCTTTTATGTGGAGGTATTCGTCTGCCAGCAAGTTCGTTCATCGTTGATGACTGCCATGAGGCTTCTACCCTCTGGTAATGGATGTTTAACGATATTGTCTTGCAGTTTTTAGAAAATATTTTTTTAATTCAATGCTTCTGGTGCCAATCTTCTATCATTTTCCTATTCTCCACCGTAGTATTCAGTCTCAAGTATATGTAATGTGTTTCCACGATAGAGCGTTATCTACTTAGGTTTAGAGGTTCGACGTTGGTGTTAATTTCACGCGCGTCTATCGGTGTTGTTTTCAAGGCTCCGCGTATTATCCGCGATGCTAATGACAGTGTCATTATATTTTCTACGACCTGACCAATTATATTTTAGAATTGACTAGTTGCCATGGTGTTGTATTTCTTTTTAGTTGCTGTTGATTTGATCAGAGAATTTGATGATACATTTTAATCAGACAGATTGTGTGAATAGATGAACGTTTTCATCGCTTTTATGTTACCTTTCAACATCCCGCATCATACAGAAGCATTGTGAGTATGCTAATCGTTTATATTTGTAGATTTGTACATGTACGGTGCATAGACTCTTACACCATGTTTAAGCTGCTAAAGACTATTGGGATTTTATTAATTATGTCAATGTATTTGCCTGTTTTGACGTCTGGTGCAGCTGTGTCCTAGGTCTGTTAGGTAAATGTGTCCATCTTTTCTAGTTCTTCAATATATGTGTGTTTTTGTGGATTTAGTGTAGTGACTTCTACCTCTTTGACTTTCATTAACAGTCAATTAACACTTGATGGCTGCATATATTTGTTCAATCAGCTGTCGCTTGAGTGTCCGAGAATTGATTTATAAGTAAAAACAATAAACTCATATCCATGTAATAAATGCAGATACGCTTGCAGCTCTTAATCTGCGATCAATTAAGGGGTATACTGTAAAATATGCTGTGTATAAATGCGATAACTAAAGGCATAATGAAAACAATATAGAAAAATATGTTTTGATAAATCCGTGCAGCCTACATAATATGTTTTAACACATTAACGATGTAATAAAAATTGTGACACATGTCAAGATTCAAGTTGATAGGTTAATAAATTAGGAGGAGAATAAATCAATCCCAACGACACGTTGTTGTGAACACACACCATATCATTATTCACTCTTGCATTCAATATCAATATTGTAAACATAGTGTGTTAGTAGTTGCTAAGAAGACTTTGATAGCTTAGCTAGAGATACACTCTGGAAACTAATAAGGAACTTCAAGATCCCAAAATAGTTCAAAAGCATATGAAGCTGAGGTTTTTTAAATTTGTTGTTGTTGTGTGTTTGCCTTATTTGTCTACCCCTCTCCCGCTCCCAGGCGATGTCCGTTGCACTATGTTTTTATTTTGCGCCTGTCGGCCCAGTGTATCCGACTTCTGCATGCCTTTTATGTAAGGGTCTGCTTCCTCTTGCATTTTCTAAGGGTTTGCTTCCATGGGGTAACGACCGGTGCTGTGAAGGAGATAAATATCCCAGCATCGTTGGGATGTGAGCCGTGTCACTTAACAACTAGCCCATGCCGTCCCCAAGCAGACGTATGAAGACATGCAATGTAGTTTTGGCCGAGGAATAACTTACATAATCAATTGACTCTAAGAGTTCAGCAGGACTGTCTTCTACCACCTTTTCTATTCCTGCTAGCTTTTGATTGGATTACTAAAGAAAGATCCTACAAGATCATTTTAATCTAGTGGGCCGTATCTATACTACCAGAGGATAACACTTTTCAGATGACCGCCTCGTACGAAGCGTCAAAACGGCTTATCAAAGCCAGATACATGACCAAATGGGAAACCGAACATACTGGTTACACCAAAAACGATGCCTATTACCAGTTGAACCGAAGAGAGCAGGTCGTTGTCTTCAGACTTCGCACTGGCCACAATAGACTGAGGTACCACCTATACAACAAATTGAAGATAGGGTGTACCGACGAATGCCCGTGCGGTACTGGTAAAATGACCGCTGAACATCTGCTGCAGAACTGCCCGACATACGAGGATCAGAGAGAGCAGATGTGGCCATCACCAGTGGAACTGCAAGACAAGCTCTATGGCAGTGGCGACAGCCTCAGGATGACCGCCGCTTTTTTCGAAAAAATAATGGTTACTGTCTGACTGCGTACGAAGAAGAAGAAGAAGAAGATGACCGCCTTTTCTTATATCCAACTCAAAATGCAGAAGAAGACATACGCTCTACACAATATGTATCAGTTAGTTGGTCTAAAGATCCATGCAGAAATGACACAAAACCATTAAACTAAATGAGACTTAAGACTCAGCCCTATAAAACTGAGAGGAAGACCATTGGAGGCGATGAACAGCTTCATATATCTAGGGATCATCTTAACCAAGGACGTACTGATGTAAAAGCCATGACCCAGTAGCAAAGCGTTAGAATAGACAGGATAGGATGTGCTATGTCAAAGTATTCGTGGAATTAGAGAAGACATTCTTTCAGAGATGTGAAATAAATTACAAATTGGAATGCTCATGTTTGTTAAAGTGTAGTGATATGTTACAAACGCGTTAAGCGATCACGCTGATTGTGCCCAGCCTAACACGAAGCGACAAAACTGATTGTGCCCAGCCTATCACGAAACGACAAAACTGATTGCGCCCAGCCTATCACGATGCGACAAAACTGATTGCGCCCAGCCTAACACAAGCGATAAAACTGATTGCGCCCAGCCTAACACAAAGCGACAAAACTGATTGCGCCCAGCCTAACACGAAGCGACAAAACTGATTGCGCCCAGCCTAACACGAAGCGACAAAACTGATTGTGCCCAACCTAACACGAAGCGACAAAACTGATTGTGCCCAGACTAACACGAAGCGACAAAACTGATTGCGCCCAGCCTATCACGATGCGACAAAACTGATTGCGCCCAGCCTAACACAAGCGATAAAACTGATTGCGCCCAGCCTAACACAAAGCGACAAAACTGATTGCGCCCAGCCTAACACGAAGCGACAAAACTGATTGCGCCCAGCCTAACACGAAGCGACAAAACTGATTGTGCCCAGACTAACACGAAGCGACAAAACTGATTGTGCCCAGACTAACACGAAGCGACAAAACTGATTGCGCCCAGCCTAACACGAAGCGACAAAACTGATTGTGCCCAGCCTAACACGAAGCGACAAAACTGATTGCGTCCAGCCGTATACGAAGCGACCAAACTGATTGCGTCCAGCCATACAATAAGCGAATAAGCTGATTGCGTCCAGCCTAACACATTATAATAGTCAGAACAGTTGGTAATTAGGAATCGGACATTAGGGCGCTATTTTATTCGCACAGAAAAGTAGCCCCAATTTAAGGCCGGCCTGCCCTGGCTGAATTTCTATTTTAAGAACAGGTGAATGATTCAAAAAAGATTCCATGAGAAATTTATTAATTCAGGTGACACGTGTGACGGACGATTTATTTTTCTACTAGATAAACTGAGATTTTGGGAAAGGGGGGATGTGGGGTGGGAAGAAGTATGCAAGCTGAGATTAGCCTTTCCAATACTCATGCCATTGTTCGAAAATTGGTAGCTGGAAAAGAATTTATAAGCAATTTAAAAATAGAGATACGTTTGCATACTTACACAACAAATAATTTAATTTCTAAGTACATAATTTATAGTTTTACCATTCTGTATCGACTTTTCTGTATGTATAGTAAAATTGATGGCTAGCTATTGAGTTTGAACAAAAAGCAAGCAATTTTGCCGATGCCATTACTGGCATCCACTTGTCATGTGTCTGCCATTTTGTGCTCCACTCCACCACTGGCCATAAATCAATTATATCAACTATAATAGCTGCTTGTGTGTACAGCAGTTGCATTTGGGGAAAAAACAAGCAATTTTACCAATGCTAAGATATTCAATATTTTGTCCACTCCTACGTACTTTAAGGTCACAACTTTTCTAACACACTTGTTTATATTTACCTATATAACCATTTTGGGGATTTTAGAACAATTAATTTACTTTAAAATTCGAAACTTTTTGGGAGGTCGACACGTAATCATGGCTGATATATAATTGAATTACATAGTTTTAGGGATATCTAATATTTTTATTTGTGATGCTCCAGTCAATTTGATAATGCTACTGAATATTTTATTTCAAGCTGTAAAAGTGTATTTCAAATGTTATTTCAGGGCAGTTTTGTTTAGTTTTGTGATTGCTATATGAACTGTTTTATTTTATCGAGTTGCATGAAGTTGTATCAAATGTCGTGTTATAAAATCAAAAGTGTTTTACGATTTAGTGAAAATGTCGTTAAAAAATGCGATACGATGTATACATCAACAATTGTTCTTTCGATTCAGTTGACATTTTGTTAAAAAGTTATATTGATGCTTTTTGTCTTTTGAACAAAAAAGTGCACATGAAAGGGAAAATTCCATGCAAAATTTATGCAGTTCAGAAAGTCTCCTCTTGACAGTCAATTTAAAAAACTTAAAAACAGGTCTTCCTGATGTGTTTAACTTTACAGCACTACGCAAGGAATTGTTAAATATTTACAACTCAGAATAAAAATTTAAACCTTGCATTGAATTATTGGGTTTCATTGTAGATAGCGATCCCCAAACAGTGCATGAACAGACGTGCAAGCTGCTACAACTGATTCTCAATATTTCAGTGAGCTCTGCTACTGCAGAACGTTCAATGAGTACATTGAAAGGAATTAAAACATCTACGTAATTCTATGACGAATAATTGACTTTCCAATCTGGCAACTATTTCAATAGAAAAGACAATTTATTGTAAGTGCGCTAAATATCACGTATTAAAGAAGAGTGTGACATATTTTCTTGGAAAAGAAATAAAAACTGAAAACGTAGATAACTGTGCAGAAGTACGTCGATAGCATGAGTTTCAACTACCTCATTCAGCACAAACACCAAGCACTTATCAAAATGTTTTCGTCATGATTAAGTGTGCCCCTTTACGTCAATGACTCAGCTTACACTGACATTATTCGCTACTTTCGCCACTGGCAAGACCTATTTCATGTCGAAAACCACATGGAGATCTGAAAAGATAAGAATATGTACCAAAAGAAGGATTTGTTAATTCCAATTGGTCTTTTATATGTTCTTTTTATATGTTCTTTTTATATGGTCTTTTATATGTAGCGGAAAAATGGCGGATGGAAAAATGTAACATTGATAAATTACTTACATTGCTAAATTAATAAAAGCCCTTGCAACATTCTTGACCTGCAGTCGTTCGACACGGTTGCAGACAAAATAGGACAACGGTGGTACAGGAGATCTTAGGAAGAAGTTGGCACTGTCTAATCCACACAATGCCAAAGTCCCAACCCAGTATCACTAGTCAATTTCTGTCCCGTGACCCAAAGGGAAAAAGAACCACATAATGGCAAAGGAACACTCTTCTTCTTCTTCTTTTTCGTTCGTTCTCAATCTCCCACTACCAAACCCTGAAAGGGCTTAAGTAGCAGAATGTAGTCCAAAGAACGGAATGCGTTGTGACGTAGTTTACAGCTTGGCTGCGATATTTGCACCTTTCGGTCCTACACATCCGACTTCAGCAAGCATTTTTTGAATACTGGGTTAGCATTCCCTCTTCGATCCCTTCTCCTTTGCCAGTCTGCCCTGCTGCAGCCTGTTATCCAGGATCACCGCGTGGAGGTGTAGAAGGGTCTTGGAAAGAGATCTAGAAACCGATGCAAGGAAAAGAGAGAAGTTTGGAAGAAATGGAGAAAAAAAACACGACGTCTGCCTGGAGAGGCTTGATTGATGGCCTGTGCAACCAGATGCGATAAGGGCGGTGAAAAAGAAGAACACGTAAAAGAAACAAAAGAAGAAGAAAAAAAACACCGACGATGAAGAATAGGAAGAAGTGGAGGGAAAAAATAAGAAATAGTAGAAGAAAATAAAGCAGAACGATGAAAAAGAAAAAGAAAACAATGAAGAAGAAGATGAAGAAGAAGAAACAGAAGAAGCAGAAGAACAAGAAGATGAAGCAGAAGAGATAGAAAAAGAAGAAAAAAAGAAGAAGAAAAGAAAGAAGACGATGAAGAAGAAGAAAAAGAAAAACAGGAAGAATAAAAAGAAGAAAAACGAGAAGAAGAGGAAACTGCTGCAAAACAAAAGACAAATATTACCATACAAGGTCTGTTCAGAAAGTTTAGAACGGTGTTTGTATAACTTATGGAATTTAAAATGAAACTACTATAGCATATCGACTTGCAAATACTGCCCTTCTCTGTGTGTACATCGCTACTAGAGCTATTTTCATTTCTGGAAGCAGTCCTAGTAAGAATTTGTGTGACGTATGCGACATAGATTCGTCTCCGAATTGCTCTTAATTTATTAATTAGCCTGAAATTGTGGTCCTTTCGAGTTGGAATTGATTTTAGAAACTAGAAAAACGATGAAACGACCAGATCAGATAAGTAGGGGGGTGGAGGAAGCGCACATGTTTTAGTTTTTAATAAAAATTCATGCTCCACACAGTAAAATAAAACAAATTCACTGTACAAAACACAACAAATCAATGTTGGCTTGGCTTGGCTTCAATCATTATCAATCTTCCACTATCAAACACTTAAAGGGCTTAAGTAGCAGCATGTAGTCCAAAGAACAGAATGCGTTACGTCGTAGTTTCCATCTTGACTGTGATATTTGCACCTTTTGGTCCAACACATCCGATTTCAGAAAACATTTTTTGAGTACCGGGTTAGCATTCCCTCTTCGATCCCTTCGCCTTAGCCAGTCTGTCCTTCTGCAGTCTGTTATCCAGGATTACCGCGTTGAGGTATAGAAGGATCTTGGCAGCTCTGGTTCGCTGGCCCTGACGCTAGCAGTCAGCTATGGGTAGCTGACCACCGCAGCTCATGCGCTGCTCAGCATCTTGATCCCAAGTGACTGTTGAGAGTGATCATTTCACATAATCTTGTCCTGAAACCAACTGCATTTCAATCTTTGCTTCCCGAACTCGCTATTATTTTTTATTGCACTGACAGTTGATATATGCAAGTTCCGTTATTTAGTCAGCCGTGAAATGTGACGTTTCAAAGGGAATTATCAGTGAGTCAGAATGCATGTATCTACAGTAGGCTGTGGGCTCCGTTAACGTCTTCTCGGGTTTGAAGCAACACTTGACGCTGATTTGCTGCTCATGAAAACTTACATTTCGAAACCCTCAAACCAAACTGAACGCACGTGTAAATAATCACAACAGCAAATCGCAGTAAATTGGAGCTTTCTTTAGAAAGTCATCACTAGCTAACTTCACTGACCGGAAGTTGTGCTGACACTGAATTGGCGCACAATTGTAAAAGTTCTTGAACGTTTTCAATAGACCTCAAATACACGAAACCAGAGAAATACGGAAATAAGAACTTTGGAATTCACACTCGGCTTTCTAAGTGACGAAAGCGCTTCTCTAAAATAAAGTGACGACGGAAGAGATTCTTCAGTGCATGTACAATGATGGTTACTATTATAATTTCTTATCCTATAGATAAAAGTAAGTATAAAAGACGAAAAAGCTTTCTTGTTTTGGGGGGACGTATAGGAATACACCAAATTAGGAGCAACATAAGCATACAAATCGTCAACTCCAAAGTAAAGCCAGTTGTATTATTTCATTCAGAAACATGGAGAGCAACAAAATAAACAGCAAAAAGGTATCGGTTATCAGAAATTGGTCGCCTACGCAGAATAGAAGAAAGAAATTGAATAGAGGCACTAATGTTGAACTATTGGAAAGATCCAGGCAAAACACCATGGGGCATGCGATGAGCCACGGCCGCTGGTGTTAGATAGGACAATGTTAAGGACACGAGCTGATATCAAGTATAGAAATATCCAAAGTATGAGACAAAGAGGACGATCACAACATATGGGTACAAGAGTCAGAGATAAACATAAAGGAAACAGGGCAGCCGGAAACAGATGTGGAGCGGTTAGCTCAGGACAAGATCAGTTGGAGTGTATTTGTTGAATATTTGTGCTCTCAATGGGCTATAAAAACTATTGTTGACCCTTAGATATTATCCGTTTCTTTACAAATGCAATTCAACATTTGGAGTCGGACACCCGGACGTTTCTGTTGCATCCAGTACAACAGTGAGACATTTAATCCCCACGTAAAATTAAACGTGTATATGACGTACATTTTAAAACATTCGATTTTATGTTAGAAATGACAGAAATATATATATATATATATATATATATATATATATATATATATATATATATATATAGAGAGAGAGAGAGAGAGAGAGAGAGAGTAGAGAGATACACACAGAGACGAGAGAGAGAGACAGACAGAAAGAGAGAGAGAGAGAATATGTCAATGTTCAAACCTGCTTCTCAGGTCATCATTGTAACTTATAAAAGGTCAAGGAATTATTGTCACATACATTGATGTCAAGGATGAAGTGTAAAGCCTCTTTGTACAGGACGATATTATTTTATCAGGTGAGATAGTCTGTTCCCCAGCTCTATGGCTTTTCTTGCTTAATAGTAAGCCAAATACCCAATTACAGCTTGGCCATCTGTGACATGTTTTAATGGGAATGGTACCCGTTATCTTTATTCTGAAACGCGTATGCTCTATCACTCTGATACACAGGCGCTCGGTATGTTCTTCTCTGTGGCGTTCGTCCTAATAAGGACGTTCTGACGTAGTGTCGCAGTTTGAACCGGGGCTGCGATATCTTCGCCTTTCGGCCCAACACATCCAGTTTTGCTGGCTTTTTTTTTTGGGGGGGGGAGGTTGGTGGTGGTGAAGGGGAGAGGGGTGTACCAGATTTGTCTTTTCATTGCGATCCCTCTTCTCTTAGCCAGACACGCTAGCGCTGATCCAGTGCATCGACAGATTCCGGCCTGCAAATCTCTGCGAATGTAACTGAGTATGTAGCCGTTAAACGCGAGATGTAACCAGGTTCAAAAGAATTAACAAATCGTATCTTTCCAAATAAATCGTAAGATACGACAGAAGAAAAGTATGCAGGAGATTAGCAGCCTCATCTTGCCAAATCAAGGATATGGACCTCACCCTGCAGGTACTCGTGTTTAAGAACACAATTCTGATAACTCTCGTTTAAAATGTGTGAGTGACTTTCTTGGATGCATGATTGGTGTAGTGCTAGAGCACTCACTTTTCAAGGCAAAGGTACAGATTCAACTTCCACTACGAGCACGCTTCAGTCCAGTCAACTAAAAAGTGAATTTATTTGTCAAAGAGTACATGTCCTACGTTTAAGGAAAGAAAGGCATCAACTGTAGATTATAACAATGAAGTTTCTAACACTTAATCCCCGACGACAGTTTCTGCTATGGACATGTATTATTATTACTATACATTTGCTTGTTGAGTCGAGTGTATATTTTCACCATCATTATAATAATTGAAATCATTGTAATCCGTTTTCAAAAGTTTGAAAGCGATAAAATTTCAGAGACATAAAGATCATGCTATCAATCTTTAGCATCTTGAGTAAACTCGTTCTGGCTATTCAGATTGAGCTCAGTTTTTGGTGAATCCCGAGTGCGGCGACAGACATAAACTAGTCCGCATTGATGTTTGGTGGGGTTAATCAAAACACGAGAGGGTGTGATAACGAGAGACAATCAGAGAGAAAGAAAGTCAAGAAGATGATAGTGGGATTCTAGAATTACAGTTATGAGGAAAGACTCAGAAAAACCGGCCTACAGTGTCTAGAAGAGAGAAGAATTCGTGGTGACTTAATACAGGTTTATAAGATGATCAGAGCAATGGATAAATTAGACTATAATACCGTTTTTTAAAATACAGCCACCCACAATAACACGAGGGCATAGCTACAAGCTGACTAAAGAGAGGTCCAGATTTGATATTAGGAAATATTGTTTTAGTCAGAGAGTGGTGATTGCTTGGAATGCATTGCCAGGGGAGGTAGTGGAGGCAGGAACAGTTAATGCATTTAAGAATAAATTGGGTGCGCATAGCTTTTAGAGCAACGTGATTTAAATGTGACTGGTTGTATACAGACTCTGCAAGGTCTTCTAAACCAGTATAAAGACGTTAAGTTAAGTTAAGTTAAGAAAAGAATCATATGTGAGAGAACAGATGAGACGTCCAACTTAGATGGTATATAGAACATGACGTCAGTTTTTGAGTATTTCCAGTTCAGCTTCACTCTACTTACCGCGTCTCAAACTCAAACCAGTCCTAGACTACATCTAGATGGACTGAAGAGTAAAAACACTTTACTACGTCATGGCATACCACAGGGTGGTGTGCTTTCCCCCCACACTTTTCATAGTTTACATTAATGACCTGATTAACGAACTGCCAAGAGGAGTGAAAGTGGCAATGAATGCAGATGTCCTGGTGACATGGTGCACTGATGAAAGTGGCAATGTATTCAGATGTCCTGGTGATATGGTGCACTGATGAAAGTGGCAATGTATGCAGATGCCCTGGTGATATGGTGCACTGATGAAAGTGGCAATGTATGCAGATGTCCTGGTGATATGGTGCACTGATGAAAGTGGCAATGTATGCAGATGACCTGGTGATATGGTGCACTGATGAAAGTGGCAATGTATGCAGATGCCCTGGTGATATGGTGCACTGATGAAAGTGGCAATGTATGCAGATGTCCTGGTGATATGGTGAACTGATGAATAAGCAACAGTCGCCACCAAAATGCTACAAAAGCAATCGATGCTTTACTTTAATGAGCAAATAAATGGTGTGTTAGTATCAACGCAGATAAATGTAGCACTACGCTCTTCACCCTCTCTCCAAAACAAAAAGCGGGAGCCATCAAGATGGATGGAGAGCTTCTAAGAGAAGAAACACAACCTACCTAGCTCGGAGTTACATTTGAAGATAGGTTGACTTGGAGACACCACGTCAACAAGGCAGCAGGAAAAGTCAGAAGGAAGTCAGCCTTACTGAGAAAACTAAGTGGAACCACATGGGGAGCCGGAGAGAAAATATTTAGCAGTATTTACTAACAAGGCATATGACCACATCTGAAAGATGGATCAGCTGCATGGTGTCCAGGATGACACACTACATTGAACAAGTTATATAAGGTACAAAATCAGGTGCTAAGGGTTATTGCAGGAGCAATGTAATCAACGCCTATAGTGGACATGGAGCAATACGAAGGATGCAACCACTGGGAGAACGTAGAGACACAAAGGTGCTAACACGGGCATACAAGTTTATCTGAATGCCGAGTCCTCCAATGAAGGATATATTCCAGAACCTATCAATATGACGATTGAAAAGAAGTAGCTTTGAACACCAGGCCAAAAGACTTCGTAGACGCACCACAGAACTACATGTAATTGATATTTTATTGATAATTAACGACTGTGTTAGAATAGACACCATGGAGAGAGCAGCATAGACAATCAGTATGGGATCCAACAACCATTCAAGTTATTCTAGGCAAGGAAGAACAGAACAGTTTGCAAAGGAAAACAATTGCCCTCAGTTTATTGTATGAAGAATATCCACAAGATCTATGGGTCAGAGTATACACAGATGGGTCAGAGTATACACAGATGGGTCAGCACAGAATACAGTAAAGAATGGAGGAGTATAAAGAATACCCAAATAACACTATGGAAACAGTTGCAGTACCAACATGCACATTCTGCCATAATCACGATGCAGAGATACACGCGATGAAATTGGCGACGGATTATTGAACACCAACCTTGACCCGTATCCTGTGGTATTTCTGGCATTTGTAGAGTCAGTATTTCAAGCATTATCATCCGGAAGCCAATTACATACCATCAAAAGAAAAAGAAGAGTAAATCAATGAGAGAGCTCAAATACAAATACAAGATGACTATCACAATATAAACATGCAAGAGCAGATTGTCATACTGCGCATTAGAACAGGACACAGCCGACTCCGCAGCCATATGTTTACAAAATGTAGTATTTGCAACTCAAGTATGTGTACATGTAGACAGGCATCCCAGACTGTGGAGCATATACTTCAGGACTATCCAGAGTATGAGATACTGAGGCGGACATACTGACCAAAAGAAACAACACTGAAAGGGAAACTATATAGACCTATGTCTGAACTGCAGAAGACAGTAAGGTCATACAAGAGACAACTTTGCAGATGTAGACGTACTCAAGAAAACGAAAGAAGGAGAGGAAGAAAAATTAGTCAGTTGAATTCCCCAGATCCGTACTAGTTCTGTGTTGGCTGTTGAATACCAGATGACACCGACGACATCAGGGAAGGCACCGTCGCACAGCTGGGGCAGACCACCTAAGTGTTTAAGTCACGTTCGGCGTTTGGTCGGTGAGCCGACTGGCTATAGTGGCCTCGCCTAGCCCAAACCCACAGCTTAGCACCGAGTTCTGATTGCGGCAACCGTCAGATCAGATCCTTAACCGTATCCAAATTTTGCCGACAACCGAAGTAACAAAAAATACATAAAATCAAAAAAGACTATATAACAGGTGTTGCTTACCTCCTTTCTATATGTGTTCTAGGACACGGCGTCAGACATCATGTTTCTAAATTCGCCATCATGTATTGTCTTGTCGCTTCCATTCAACATTTCATCCATATTACGTTTTCTTAAGTTTTGAGCAGATCATCAGGCGGTCTGGGTCTTCCCACGGTCACTAAGTCTCATAAACCTTTATCTCCATCTATTTTACCTTCTTTCTGCATCATGATACAAAAGTTTGAAGCCTATTTGGAGACTACCATGTTGCTGTAGGCAAGTAGTGTCCAGGCCCAGATTCCTACTGAAGCTCAGAGCATGGCACCTGCGTCAGTTTAATTAATATTTCGATTCGTCCTTTTTTAGTGCTAGTCTGTAGGACTTTGCAAGATACTTCGTCTAGATTTCAGTCTTGTGCACGCCACCTGGTGTCCGTTGGTTTTTTTCCATGGTTCTCCCATTTGATTGTTTGTGCTTCACTTCTTCGTGTCTCAGATGGTGCTATCCCGTATATTTGTCAGTTGGAGTAGGTCGTAGGCACTCTGTAACTATCCGGCCAGTTTAATTGATTCCTGTACCAATCAGTTTGACATGCTTACATGTATTCCAAACTTGTGCGGCGTGTTCAAGTACAGAGAAACAAAAGACGAGTGCTGATGTTCGAGGGATGTCTGGATGTGCTTCCCAAGTCGTGCCAGTCAATTTTCGGATGATATTATTGATCAGATGTATCTTCCGTTTTGTTTCGTGTCCTTCTTCTTCTTCTTCGTACGCTGTCAGACGTCAACTTGAATTTGTTCGAAGAATGCAGCTGTTATCCTGAGGCTGTCGACACTGCCATATCGCTTGTCTAGTGTTGCCACTGGTGATGGTCACATGTGCTTTCTCTGGTCCTCGTATGTTGTTCAATTTTGCAGCAGCTGTTTAGCGGTCATTTTACCTGTGCCACACGAGCATTCGTCAGTGCCACCTATCTTCAATTTATTGAATAGATGGTACTTCAGTCTGTTGTGGCCTGTGCGGAATCTGAAGACCACGACCTGCTCTCTTCTGTTCAGCTGGTAGTAGGCATCATTTTTTGTGTAGCCAGTATGGTCTGTGTCCCATTTTACCATGTATCTGGCGCTCATAAGCCTTTTGGACTCTTCGTAGGTCAGATTAGAATCTGGTAGTGGTAGTCTTGCACCTTCTTTTACCAGTCCGTCTACCTCCTCGTAGCCTTGGATGTTACAGTGGGATGGAACCCACTGGAAAACCGAACATACTGGCTACACAAAAAACGATGCCTATTACCAGTTGAACAGAAGAGAGCAGGTATTGGTTTTCAGACTTCGCACTAGCCACAATAGACTGAGGTACCACCTATACAACAAATTGAAGATAGGTGGCACTGACGAATGCCAGTGTGGTACCGGGAAAATGACCACTGAGCATTTGCTGCAAAACTGCCCGACATACGTGGATAAGAGAGAGCAGATGTGGCCATCACCAGTGGCAACACTAGACAAGCTCTATGGCAGTGTCGACAGCCTCAGAATGACCGCTGCTTTTTTCGAAAAAATAATGGTTGATGTCTGACTGCGTACGATGAAGAAGAAGAAGAAGAAGAAGGACCAAATATAAAAGTATGTCAAGTAGAGCAAGGACAGCAACTGTACACGCAGCAAGCAGAATTAATGGTACTCCTAGATTTGAAGGAAAGTGAACTAATGCTTTATTCAAAATCTACCGACAATTGGGACTATCAGAGAAATGACCACATGTTTAGAAAGAGAATTGAGACAACTGAGCTACAATCATTAATTAGAACCACCTTTCTGGTAGAGGACAAGCTTACTGCACGGGCACTGGAAGAAAAGGTCCGGATATATGCAACTTTGGCTAACAAAGTTGCACATTTAATTTACGGAAATGCATCGCAAACCTGAATCATTGTTACCCACTGTACCACTACTCTTTTTGGTGCGGACTGCTGACATAGTTGACAGACTACTGCTCTTAAATCATTAAGTTCAGTGTTTTTCTGGCTTTTTAGTGCTGTGACCACGGCCAGGGCATCTGTAAACATGACTATCTGGCTTATATTGCTTTCGCCTGTGAGCATTGCTTCTACTGCAGCCTTTAGTGCCTGTGGCTCCGCTCTGAAATTGCTTGAGCATTTGCCACTGACTGTTATTTTTCTACCATTTGGTAGGCTCAGGAATACCTCTGCCCCTCCATTCTGTGTTGTGTTTGTTACAGATCCGTTGGTGTATGCATGTGTCCAGTCCATGCTTGGGTAGTTTCCCGCTATGTACCTCAGGGTTATGTCTCTTCTTTCTTTTTCAGTCTGGCTGTTCTTGTTTCCAATGCCTGGTATGTTTTCTACCACCTCCGGAATGATATGCTGCTTCCATGTGGATTTGCGTACAGTAGGGATGGGCTTTGGTGTTGTTACGGTGTTCATAGGGTCTTCGCTCATTATTGCTTTGGCTATTTCTGCAAAGTTTCTCCGATTTAGTTTCCCATTTTCAAATATATTTAGTCGCTGATGCATTGGATGGTCTGTCAGTCTTCTGGGTTTCTCTGATTGCTGCTGGGCTCTGCAGTCTCTTCTGTCGATCACGGATTGCAGATTTGTAATCTTTTCAAGTTCTACAATTGGCGTTGACTTCATGCCTCCTGTTATAACTCTCATGTCTTGGTTTTGAAGTTTGCTAATTTTATCAAATTTCGCCTTAACTGCTGTTGTCCATGCCGCAATGCCATACTCGAGAACTGGTCTCACTCTTCCAGTGAACAGTTTCTTTAGTATTCTTTCGTCTGCCCCCCAGCTTGTGCCAGCAATTTTCCTCATGATTGCCATTCTTTGTCTGGCTCTCATTCGGTTTCTCTCGATCTGACTTTTCCATGTCATGCGCCGATCAAATGTGACTCCCAGGTAGTTTGGGTTGTCGTTTGGCCGCAGATATTTGCCGTTAAGACTAATTTTGATGTTCTGTGGTTTATTTGAAAGTTCTCTGTTTCTGATGTCGAAAGCAATTGTTCAGATAACCTATGGCAAACCCATTAAGGGCGCTTGTCAGTTTGTGTTGAACCTCTTCAAAACGATTTCCTGGATTAACGACTACTGTGTAGATGGTGTACATGAATCCCGCCGCCATCTATATGTTTAAAGGTTAGTCGTTGACATATATGTGATACAGCAGTGTTACAAGGACGCGTTCCTGTGCCAGACCGTGTTTTATGGTCTCTCTCTTTCTCTCTCTCACTCTCCCTTTTCTCATTATGGATATAGACCGACTAATTTCGCAAGAGACATTTGATGGGGTCGGTGAGATGCCAATTTTTTGTCATACAAAACAGCTTTGTCAGCAGCTTCTTGCTGTTAGTGGTGTCGTAGGCTGCCCTTAGATCGGTAAAGGTAACTCCCGTGATCAGCTTGCGATCATTCCCGTCCTCGCTTAGTTGACAGGTTTAGGATTTACCTACAAGATGACTTGTAAGTCTGGAACCTGCTTGATCTTTCATAATCGTCTTATCTGTCGAGGGTGCCAACTGATCTCAGGATTATTCTTTCAGAAATTTAAAAAACAAATGACATAGCAGTTACATAGGTCGAATACGTGTGGGTTCTGTTGGAGTTTTTCTTGGTTCTATAAACCTTGTGTTTCTCCAGATGGTATGAGTTTGCATAATATTCCATGTATGTGTTAAAAAGCGTTAGCAGCCATTTGATGGCTTCTGGTTCAAGGTTGTCAGTTTTACATGTCCTCAGATTATTGGAAACAGCTGCTTGCTTTGTTGTTATCTATTTGGTGTATTTCATAATTTAATTCTTCTACGGAGAAAAGTCTTATCAGTAAGTCATTTTCATTGTATCAATCCCGATGGATCTTGGTTTGTTACATTTTTTATTCTTCAATTGGAATTTTCGTTCAAGCAGTAATTGATAGTCTGCCTGGTTGGGATTAATTTGTATTGCATCTGCTAGAGCGCTCGCTGTGTCATTATTTAAATTCTTGATTTGTTTCCAGTAGCATCGACTGTTTTGTTTCATATCCAGGTCTTCCACAATGTGGCTCTATTTTCATGTCTGAAATGGCATCTAAGGGTTCTTCGCCACGCTGAACGCTCTACTTTTAAAAAAATAATTGATACATCTGCTATAGTGTTTTTGCGTTGTCACTCAGGCCATAAATATACTGGGTTCTGCTGCATCTAGGTTTGTGGTGTCTGGAGATCCCTTTCGTTAGTTCAACAGAGGCCTCGAATTTAGCAGGTCTTGGTGCTGCTTTTTACATCACATAGGTAAACATAGCCTATGACTCGTTTAAAGTTAATTCATCCTTTGAACGGTATATTCTATGATTTGACAAATACTGTAAAGCTGTACGAGATATACCTTCGTTGTGTCCGAGTCATAGGCTCCTCTACAGATTTCGTCACTTGATGTATTAACTTGTCCCTCACAATTATGGTGTCAAGATTGTATCCTTTTTACCATCTGCGGCAATTTAAAGATGATGGTAATTGTGAGTTATGCAAGAGTTGTAATCTGTTCTGTTCTGTCCATTTAGCTAGCTCCTCGTAATTAGCCTCTGATCCATTGTACCGACATTTGGTACTGGAACAGTTATAATCTCTGATTAGTGTTGTATTGGTTGAAGATCTGAAGTTATCATGCTATGCGAAAACAAAGTGTTTTTCGATGGTTTATATACCGATATTATTGTGCATGATTGAGTTTGAATTGTGAGGATCTCTGTATTCCTCTACAGGTTTGGTTCAGTGAGCTTATGTTTAGGATCAGATGTGAACATAAACGATTGCATTTCTTAATATATCAAAATCACTAAAGATGATTCCTGAAAAGTAAGGCGAAGTACTAACATCAATATGTAAGGATCGCCCTCTCCATTTTTACAAAAGTATCAAAGTAGTGCAATTAACATATGGGAAGTTAGTTAGTGGTTACCTATCGCAACCGATGATGGCGACATCGTCAGACCATTTTGTATTGATTTTTAAATAACTTGCGCTGCATTTGTATTATAGTGAGGGAGAAACTGCGCTGGTTATAAACCTCACTCTCTGGCCAGAAGCTACCTAGGATCAGTGAGAGGACATGTAAAAAAGACTGTAAGTATCTCAGGAAGCGGGCACTCTGGTCACATCTCCCTTGAGACCATGAATCGCTTGGAACTTGCACGATTCGATCGTCCATTGTTTCCGTTCATCGAGAGACGAGTCCCTTACATCTCGACAATATCACTCATCATGTGAGCGATGTGTCATGAACATGTTGCTAGCCGGTCAGGGCCCAATCTCTCCAAGGTGATGTGTTAGTCCACCATTATTTGCCCGTGTGTACATTTTCCAGGCACATCAATACCGGAACTGTAAGGAAACGGGGCGATGGATGTCAATCTTGTGAAGTTCATTCTTGTGCACTGGACCGTGGAAATACCACACATGGTAACAGAAATACTAATATAAATAGCCAAAAACCACGTCAGGATAAATGAAGGGAAAAATACCACACAATTAACGAACTAACTAATCCAAATGGAAAACCACAACACGTTTCCGGGGACACGAGTGTAAGTCGTCAACTCTGAAATAAATTCCAGTCAAATCCGTGGCCTGGCCGCATCCATTATGAACTAAAATACGAGAACAAGACTAGACCGCGGTCGGTTAGACGCCATTTTTGTGCAATTGATTGTTATACCAATCATGAATACCAAACATGGATCACCAATATTTAACGAGCAAGTGCGACGATAGCTTTGGAAAGAGAAATTCAGACAACTTTTCAACCAAACAGATATGCAGGGGTATTCAGCAGTTTTGCGAAGAATTACGATTATCTGGTATTTGATTTATAACTTTAAAACATGGAAAGTGCTTTAGAGATCATTCACATGAATGTCTCCCGATATTCACAACAAATCAGGTGAGTCATTTTAAACAAGTAGGGACACGTAACTGGTGTGGCTAACGAGAAGTCTATTCACAAGCATGAAATGAAAGAAGTCCAGTGGATCCCGCAGCTGGCTACCATAGTCACAATATGGAAGAGAGAAAAAGCAATAAAGGATGATGTGTTACTTACGGGGTCATATCGCTGCTAAGTCATTCTGGAAAACTGAACACAAAAATACTTGAATAAAGAATAAGGCCTATTGTAAAACTTCAGATGAGCACAGCTCAATTTGGATTTCGCAAGAGTATAACATGTACTGACGCCTTATTAACATTTAGATAATTAAACGAGATGCCAATCAAACATGCCATTTATTGATCGAAACGAAGCTTTTGATTAAGTACATAGAAATAAACTGGAACAATATTACAGGACTGCGGAATACAGTGTCAAATATTTAAATAAAGTGAAAGCATTGTACCATATTAATAAAACACGCAATAACATGATATGGTTGCTAATGCTTTTGCAATAAACACAGGCGCGCGACAGGGAGGCGTACTTTCAACATTGCTGTTCAACATCTGGATGGAAAAAACAGCAAACATCCTTGGCCATTTCTGTCATGACAGATGACAGTTTGTTGGACTTTGAGAAAAAAAAGGAAGTAACTTCAGCCCAGGACGATAACGGCTGTGACTTGAATGACCAATCCGAACACAGAAACATCTTCCACAGTATGGGCAAGAAAAGTCAGGAGTGCTTGTATCAGCACATGATATTGCGTGTCCTTAGCTTATCTGAAATCAGCAACTCCTTTGTCTGTATGCCATTCCTAATCCTGCCTCTTCATACAACACGATGCACGGAGACCGGTTCCCGTGATTCCAAATAGAGTGATTCCATCACTCATATTTCGCTTGCACACATCCTTACACCGAAGTAATTTCCGGCCCCGAAATCTGTTCCCCAACTGTAATGTCCTATAGAGCAGATCATTTTATATTTTGCCAACCAAAGAGATAAGCCATATTGCAACTTTAGTAATGGAACCTAACTCAGTTCTTCTTCTTCTTTTTCTTCTTCTGCGTACGCAGTCAGACAGTAACCATTATTTTTTCGAAAAAAGCGGCGGTCATCCTGAGGCTGTCGCCACTGCCATAGAGCTTGTCTTGCAGTTCCACTGGTGATGGCCACATCTGCTCTCTCTGATCCTCGTATGTCGGGCAGTTCTGCAGCAGATGTTCAGCGGTCATTTTACCAGTACCGCACGGGCATTCGTCGGTACACCCTATCTTCAATTTGTTGAATAGGTGGTACCTCAGTCTATTGTGGCCAGTGCGAAGTCTGAAGACAACAACCTGCTCTCTTCGGTTCAACTGGCAATAGGCATCGTTTTTGGTGTAACCAGTATGTTCGGTTTCCCATTTGGTCATGTATCTGGCTTTGATAAGCCGTTTTAACTCTTCGTACGTCATACTAGTATCTGTTTGTGGTAGTCTTGCACCTTCTTTTGCCAGTCTGTCTGCCTCCTCGTTGCCTTGGATGTTGCAGTGTGATGGGACCCACTGTACCACTACCCTTTTTGGTGCGGACTGCTGGCATAGTTGACAAAGAACTGCTCTTAAGTCATTAAGCTCAGTGTTTTTCTGGCTTTTTAGCGCTGTGACTACGGCTAGAGCATCTGTAAGCAGGACTATATGGCTTTCATTTTCACTGTGTGTCACCATTTCTTCCACTGCCGCCCTCAGTGCCTCTGCCTCCGCTCTGAAATTGCTTGTGTACTTACCAGTAGCGAATGACAGTGTTATTTTTCTGCCATTTGGTAGGTTCAGGAATGCTCCTGCCCCTCCGTTCTGTGTAGTATTTGTTACAGAACCGTCGGTGTATGCATGGATCCAGTCCATGCTTGGGTAGCTTTTCGTTATGAAGCTTAGGGTAGTATCTCTCCTTTCTTTTTCAGTCTGGCAGTTTTTGTTTGCAATTCCTGGTATATTTTCTACCACCTGTGGAAATATATCCTGCCTCCAGGTAGGTTTTCGTACAGTAGTGATGGGTTTTGGTGTTGTTAGTGCGTTTATGGGATATTCGTGCATCTCTGCTTTGGCTATTTCTGCAAAGTTTCTCCGCTTTAGTTTCCCATTTCCCAAATTGTTTAGTCTCTGGTGCATTGGATGGTCAGTCAGTCTTTGGAGTTTCTCTGATTGCAGCTGGGCTCTGCAGTCTCTTCTATCGGTCATGGATTGCAGTTTTGTAATCTTTTCAAGTTCTACAATTGGCGTTGACTTCATGCCACCTGTTATAATTCTCATGGCTTGGTTTTGAAGTTTGCTAACTTTATCGAAGTTCGCCTTCGCTGCTGTTGTCCATGCCGCAATGCCAAACTCGAGAACTGGTCTCACTCTTCCAGTGTACAGTTTCTTTAGTATGCCTTCGTCTGCTCCCCAGCTTGTGCCAGCAAGTTTCCTCATGATTGCCATTCTTTCTCTGGCTTTCATTCGGTTTCTCTCAATCTGACTTTTCCATGTCATGCGCCGATCAAATGTGACTCCCAGATAGGTTGGGTTGTCGTTTGGCTGCAGGAATTTGCCATTTAGACTTAATTTGGTATTTTGGGGTTTTAATGAAAGCGAGAATATTGTGCATGTGGTTTTCTCCTCGTTTATTTTGACCAGCCATGAGTTCGCCCACTCTTCCAGCGATGTTAGGGCCGTCTGCATCCGATTTCTTGCTATGGTGAGATTCTTTTCAGAGGTCCACATAGCCAGATCGTCTGCAAACATTGAGCTATGTACTCTTCTTGGTATATTCTCTGTAATATCGTTTATATATACCAGGAAGAGTGTGGGTGACAGTACTCCCCCTTGGGGTACTCCCTGCTCGAGTGTCACATTTTTGCTCATCTGCCCTTGTACTTGGACTCTGGCCGTTCTTTGTTTGAGGTAGTGGTTGATCCATTTGTACATTTTCCCACAAACATCACCTCTTCTTAGCTTGACTTCAAGTCCGTCTTTCCAGACTTTGTCAAATGCCTTTTCCAGATCCACCCAAACAGCTACTGTGTGTTTCTGTGCCTGGTAGGCATCTTCTATCTCCTGGGCTATGAGGATGACCTGGTCCTCAGTGGATCTGTGCTGTCTAAAGCCGGCTTGCTGTGGAATTAGTATTCGTTTTTCTTCCAGATGCCACATCAGTCTGGTGTTTATCATCCGTTCCATCAGCTTGCCGACACAGCTCAGTAGGCTGAAGGGCCTGTATCCATTTGGATCTGTTTTATTCTTTCCTGTTTTTGGTACTGGTACCAGTATTGCGTCTTTCTATGCCTGGGGTACAATTCCCCTTTTCCAGCTTTGGTTCAGGACCGATAGCAGTTTCCTCTTCGCTGTTTGGCCCAGCCCCATCAGCATTTCGTTTGTTATCCCGTATTTTCCGGGAGATTTCCTTTTCTTTAATGTTTTCATAGCCTCTTCCATTTCGCGCATTGTTAATTTGGCCATCATGTGCTCTTCAGGTGCCGTATTCATGTTATCGTGCCCCTTTAGCTCTTCGCTAATGTCTGTATGCTTATCTGCAGGGACCTCGATGTGGTTTGCTCTGGCATAGTGATCGACAAAGGCGTTTGCGGCTTTCTTACCTGTGATCAAGTTCTCGCCCTGCTTGATGGTAATTTGTTTATTTGACGGGGTTTCGTCGTTCATGGCTCTGACTAGCTTCCATAGCTTGTTCCCGTCTTTGTCCAGGTTTAGGCTTTCCGTTTTATTTTTCCAGCTTTCTCTTGCTGTTTGCTTAAGAGTGTGTTTGTATTTCGCCGTGGCGGCTTTGAGGGCGATGTTTGCCTCCATGGATTTTTCTCGCTCTGCCATGTTCCTAGCATTTGTTACTGCATCTTCCACTTTCTGCAACTCATCATTCCAGTAGGGCTTAAAGTTTTTCCTAGCTCCTCTTGGGATGGTTTCAGTGGCGGCTTGCATTATTGCCTTGCTTAGGCTTTCCACCATGGGCTTCCTTTTGGTGTTTCGTGTGTTGATGGTTTCACACAGCCCATCTGTCAGGATTGCAAATCTGTCCCAGTCGGCTCGTTTGAAATTCCAACGTGGGAGCGGTTTTGTTTCCTGTGGGTCTACTTCCATGTCAATGGTTAGCTAACTCAGTTCATAAACTACTCTTTGCTAAAGATCTAAGTCTTATGAATGAGGATAAAGCTAGATTAAGAATCGTATGAAAACGCTGTAAACGGTCTATGAAAGATGTAATATGAAGATTAGCACATCAGAGACAGAGGCTTTGAGGATTAGCAAATCATGGGTCGGGCCGACTTAGTAACGGTCTTTTACAGCTAATGCAAGACTTGATAAAAAGATCCAAACAAGGTGTTGAAAACCATCTGCTGTGACCTGTCACCAGCCGTCTACTAAACAGAAACTGAAAGACAACATGTTTATACCAACTGTGTCCCAAAATGTCAAACTATAGTTCGTTTTTTAATTTCATAAAAAAAAGTCCGAAGCAATTTTCTACTTAACTGCATGTCAAATCTAAATGATTTTTCGCATGCAGCCTTAGAATATCCATGACGTTAAAGTAAATGTTTTTTTTCTCTAAGAAAGATTATGTATTTAGAAAAATGTATTCATTAGACTATATTAAAAACAAACTCACTGAATTAGACATAATTTTAACATGTATACGGTACATGTATATGTGTACGGTGATGTTTTAAAAATAGATGTTTTGACATTCAAATACATTGAGTTAAAAACAAATTCCTAATTATCCAGTGCCACATATAGACATTTTGTTGAATACGGAAAACAACCAAGGTCATTCATGCGAAACTCGTTCAGTTATAGGTGTATCCCGATATCATAGATTGTGGGGTCGTTATTGTGACATGTAGTTGCTTTTTCAAAAGTTACATTGAAACAATTTCAAAATGATTTGTACATTTATAAGTTATTAAGTGTACATTTATAACAATTCAGAAGGTTACTGTTTTACTATAAAAGTTTTTTTCCGTAAGGAATCTAAGATGGGTAATTTATATTGCTATATTCATGACCCAGAGAAACGAACGCAATTGGTGTTTGGTCTGGAAATATCATTATTTAACCATTGGTTTGGAGTGCACTTATATCAAGCAAGGAAAGAAAATGACATTTGATGATATCGACAGAGAATTCATACAACCAGAGATATTGAAACTGTTGACGAAAAATAACTTGTTACTCTGCTGAAACTAAAAATAATATTTCAATCCGACTGCAGTTTTGAAGTTTCCAAAAAATTCTCTTTGAAAAATTGTTAAATCCATCGACTTTACATTCATGAAAACTTCAGGCAGCAGGAATATTATATGTGAAGAGCCACATTTGATTGCTGCCCGAAGCAAATTCCTCAGACAGATACGGGAAGGGCGTAGGCAAGGCTATGATATTGTATACTTTGATGAATTCTGGGTCAATGCTCACCACACCTATGGCAAAGAATGGCAATCAGTTGACAGTGAACAGAAAAGACAAATTCCAAGCAGCAAAGGGTAGCGCATTATACTAACGTATGCGGAATCAGTGAAAACGGATTTGTCCATGACACTGAACGTATTTTCCAAACAGAAAGTAATGACGGTAGAGACTACTACACTGAAATGAATGAACACATTGTCAAGCACTAAATGACGAGTGAACTGCTTCCAATTCTGGATAGACCGTCATGCCTAATAATGGATACTGCATCATATCACAATACAGTATCAGGGGAAGACTTAGTACCAACTGCATCAAATATCAAAGCTCAAATTAGGACATGGATAGATAACGAAAAAGTTAATTTCGAAGACACAGATTAGAAGCTAGAGTTGTTACAGCTTGTAAGGAAGACAAATAAAACAGAGGTGCATCATATTGACACAATCATTGAAGAGTATGGTCACGCTTTTCTGCGACTACATGCACATCATGCGCATATCATTAGCAACAATGTGCAAATGTCTTAACATCTATGGACTAAATAATATCAATGTTTTAGAGTCATGGATATTCTAAGGCTGCATGCGAAAAATTATTTGGATCTGACATACAATTTAGTAGAAAATTGTTTCGAACCTTGTTAATGAATAAAAGGACGGACTATAGCTGCGTATTCTCGACACAAGAGAAGACAGTTACAGGGTGAATAATAAAATGCCTTCGAATGGTCGTAAATGTCGCTAGGAGAGGAAACGTGAGAAATGAGAACATTGTTGTGAAGGCATGATCTGGTGGGGATTATATTTATGGACATAAAATAAAATAGTTCAGTCATCTGATGAGAATGTGGCCTGATCAACTCTCTCTCTTCTCTTTCTCTCTCTCTCTCTCTCTCTCTCTCTCTCTCTCTCTCTCTCTCTCTCTGCAGAAGGAAGTCATTGTCATTTTAACTATCATGCTGGAACTTGGTATGCTCTGTTTTTTTTTTCCCGTTCAACAATAATTTTTTTAAACTATTTGATTGAAGGTGACTTGAAAATATGTCTGCGGTAATGCGCTGGCTCTTTACTTAGATTCATGATCTAAACAGGGCAGAAGGAAAGCCACGAGCCATATAGACGTATCTGGCATACCATTAATCATGCAGCAAAACAGGGTTTGCAACAACAGACGCAACACACTTGGCCTAAAGAAGCAATTGAAGATTTCAGCGACGCATACCGGCACATGTTGAACATAGCAGCAAGGTCCGCAATAAACGGAAGCGGAGGGAATACGTTTGGGACCGAGGCCCGACCTAGATGTGTGTGTGGGGGGGAGGGGGGGTGTGGATCGCATGCAGGGCAACTGCCAAGAATAATAAATTGAAAGGGGGAGGGCGGGTGTTAAAATTGGTAGAGAGAAAATCAAAAGCAGTAAAAACCAATTTACAATAATATTTCTACAATGGAAAAACGTTTATAATGAGTTCGAAATTAAATCGAAAATTACATTATTTTTAATTAATTTTTGAATATTTTTTTTACATTTTTATAAAGTGGTCTTATTTTTACTTAGCTCCCTATTTTATATTTGGATAAACTGGTCTTATTTTTACTTAGCTCGCAATTTGATATTTGTGAACTAATTGAGTACTTGAATCATGATATTTAATCACACAAGGTTGCCTGATGCCATGTAACCAAAAGCTATTTGAATCTGTCTGTGTTTAACTATGGAGTACCATCATGGTCCAAAGTCTGGGGGAAGATCATCTCTTCATCTCGTTGGCGGTCGGCCAAGCGGGCGGTTGTAGTTGTTTGGCCACAGGAAAGACACTCTCATCGTCCATCTACGTTCAGTCATGCGGACCACATGGACGATCCATCTATTCATTCGCATTCACGCAGCGTCGGGACATCGCGGGACTCTGGTCGCGGATGCAGGTATTTCGGATATGGTCTCTTAGATATTTATGACTCTTTGTTCCATTGCTCTTTCAGTAATTTGGAGCGTAATCTTTGCGTTTAATTTTCCATTGCTGATATAACCATACTATTGAATGTGTGAGCCCTGGCCTTGAAGCCCGTCATCGGTTTAATGCGATTGAGACTCAGCCAACCTGTCGCTATCCTGCCTGAGATCTCCTTATCAATGTTGTGGTTGTTGTTGATTTCATGGCCTAAGTAGACAGACGAGTTAACAATCTTGACGAGTTTACCTTCCAATCGCAGTTCCTCGTGGGGCAGATAGAGTTCGGTAAAAACTGAGTCTTTGTTCTATGAATGTTCAGGTCAACTGCCCTGCATGCTTCATTCCGCTCGTTTAGACTTTGTTCAGTTTCTGGAATGCTGTGGCTGAAGTTCACAATGTCGTCCGCAAAGAGCAGGTGTACGATCATCTCGTCATCTACGTTGAGGCTTCAATTCCGCAGGTTTGTATACCTAAAAACTTCTTCAGGAGCAGCTTTGAACAGTTTTGGGGAGATGGTGTCTCCTTGTCGTACTCCTCGGAGTATAGGAATGGAAAGTTCTTGCTGAAAAGGTAATCTCAGTTGAGTATCCTACATTCATCTTCTTTATAAGCTGGGCAGACTTTTAGGCAATTGTAACAGTTCTCGCCGGAGCAAGGGGAGTTTAGGATGCCTGAACATGTTAAAGCTTAAAGCTACCTGAATACATGTCAAGGTCACTCACCGTCTCAGCAAAGGAGAACAGAGTTGGATTAAGGAATGTGGACAGGTAGAAACTGACCACTGGCCTTCCGATTTTGGTAGGGGGAGATTGATTGACAGACGAAATTGGCAGAGGGGCTTGCTGCGAGAAAATGGAGGGACAGGTGTGCAAAGTGTTTCGGTCCAATTGGATTGAAGATGACCATCACCTGAGATCGATTGGTCAAGCTCTGGCCTTGCTTGAGGATATATAACTCGAGACAAAGTTTAGCTCGAGAGGCTAGAGAGAGGGAGGCTAGAGAGAGAGGCTGTATGGAGGAGAGTGAGAGAGAGAGAGAGACTGAATGTGGATAGTATGTTTAACTCACCGACTTAGGTAGAGGAGCGATTGATAGACTGTTGGACGAATGTTTAGTGATAGAACAGGATCGCTCAAATAGGTGTGTGAGTTTTGCATTAATAGATAATCTGAACGTGTGTTTGTAAGCAAGGACACATTGTAAACGAGTTATGTCGAGATCGCCCGCCTGAGGGGATTTCAGTGAGGAAGAGTATTTGATAAGGTGTGTTGAAGACGCAGTTAAGGCGATGTGTGTGTGATGTAATTGCAAGGCAATAGAACTGGGGTTTTAGATAGTTGGGAATTCCATCAATAGCTAATGCTTACAATTCCCGTTATAGTAGAATGTTTAGTTAAGATATGTATTATATTGTGTTTGTAATTTCTCTACTCATTCTATGATATGAGTATGATATAATAAATATGCCATCTGCTGTTTGATATGTCATTTACTGAGTATGGTCATGATGATGTGGATGAGTGTGAGAATGTTCTAAGTTAGATCACGGCCAACAGATGACTTGCTACACGTTATTATTATTTTGGTGCCTGTTGACCACGGATAGTCGTGGTAGATTTATAAATATAGAGTGTGTGTAGCTACAGATCTTTATTTGCCTGTTTAACACAAGTGTCGCAGTTATATATAACTTGTGTGTGTAGTTAGGAATAGAGGAGTAGCTAGTGGTTAGAGTTTTAGTACCATAGACAGCTTTTCCAATCATCTGACTGGTAAGTGTGACATTTTTCTTCCACCTATTGTTGTATTATTGACAAGACTTTGTGCGTACATGACAGTCTTGTAAAAAAATTTTTTTTGGGGGGGGGGGGGGGGTAGACTGGTTTATTCAGTATGTCGAGGTTGGACAATGTTAAACAATGTTATCATTGTCTAGCTTTTGGACATTTGTCTATAGATTGCCCAAATATATTTCGGAATACGAACGTTGTCTGGAGAAGAGGGCTGTTTGTCAAAAACAAGCCTTTCATGGCACGAGCTACAGTCAGCGATAAGTTGAAGGACAAAAATCAACTACAAAACCAGCTAAGAGAACTAACAAGCAGAGTTATTCGGCTGGAAAGACATGAAAAAGACCTCCAATGGAAGCCGCGACAGCTGTTGCAACAGTTGGAAAACGGAGCTTTCAAACCAGCTAGGAAGGAGAGAAGAAATCAAGAAATCACAGGAGTAAACACGGCCCAGTATTTTGGAAGTGGACAGAGTGGTAGGAAAGGGAGTAGAAAGCCCGTCCAACTTCGACATTCCGATCCGTGGAGGGACAGAGGTGCAAATCTCAGGACGGACGTGTGTGAACGACTGGAAAGAGGTGGCGAAAAGCGTAGTAGTTTGACCCAGGTGGAGAGGCAAAGTCAAGTGAGAGGAGGAGGAATGGTTGGGCAGAAGTTTGAATCGGGCAGATTTTTAGCCCACAAGAGGCCTTTTGCACGGTTACAGATGGAGAGGCAGGACAGGAGCTATCAAAGAGACTTTGAGCACGAGGCGGATGGACAGAAAGAAAGAGATACAGGTTTTGTGTATCCAGAAAAGTTAGGAACGGAGGGCAGGTTACGCAATGCAAACGAGACAAACGTTCGCTCAGAGGGCCAGATGAAATGTTACATCATTGGACAGCGTAGGTCGAGAATTCAGGAAGAGGGTATTACGTCGATTAGCATGGTCGGGCGTGCTGAAAGGGGCCAAGTTTACCAGGAACTTGTGGTCAAGCCTGGTAGAACATTAGTTAAAGTCGACGAAGAATCGAACAAGGAAATAATCGGAGATTCGTCAGATAAAGAGGAAAGGAGAGGAAGAGGAATGGTGGCAGGGCCTAGCCATGCGGGAGAAGTTGTTGAACAGACCGAAAGAAGGGACAACCCTTCGGCCACCGAAGAAGGAAGTGGAAATGACGCACAGTTGGAATGCGAAACGGACGCACCAACAGCAGCCAACAAAGGAGGAATAGAGTTTCTAAGAAAAACGAAGAAAAGGGAAAGACAGGTTAACCACAGCCAGTACAGCGAACCAGTCATCGAAGCAAAGATGAAAAGATCTCAGTTCGAGATAAGCTAACAGTCAAACGAACAGTGTGAAAATTCTTTCCCACAAATAGTGAATACAGATGGACGGAAGGCTGAAGTAGCGGACGATGTAAGTGTACGCACCACCACAAGGGAACCGGTGGGTACGAACCAAACAACCGTGAAACAAACAGACCAGACGATGGGAGTTTTACAGGAGGAAATCGCGCAGCAATCAGAGACAGCTGATGGGGCAGCGCATAGTCTGGTTGAAATAAGCAGTACTGACAAGGAACGGTTGATACAATGTTTACTGACACTAGCCAAAAACATAGGATTCAGAAATGGAATTAGGTAAAGTCGTGTGGAGTACTTACACACATGGTAGTACAGATGTAGGGCTATCATGTGAAACTCCAGTTAATGTTTGCATTTGCATAAAATTTGTTTCATCTACCGTTATCCTTGGGAAACGGTAAGGTAGAGGTTTTGGAAGAATGACCAGATGTTAAAAATTCCTTTGAATTCGTTGTCTGAAGTACACGCCAGACAATGAGCGGACGGTCAGTCTGAAGCGACGACTGACCGAGATCAAAGGGACATTTCCGACCAGAGAAACGGACAGAACGAACAAGAGACGCGGGATAGCTGGATGCGCCAGGTAATGATTACGCGACGCAGGGTAACACGTGGACGCGATGTTTCCGTCAAAATCTGAGCTTTGATGCGGGGAAATTTGGGGAAACAGCGGTGAATTAGTTAGATCCCAACACTCGGTTTTGATTCCTCGTGACAAAGACGGTCAGAAGTTAAAGGGGCTATCCAACTTTTTAACAAAGACTGCACCTGGACTAGTAGGGTTACAGCATGACATAATTCGACAGGTGGACGATTCGGTTCTTGACTTTTGACTCAGACATAGTTTAGTATCTGATTAAGTTAGAACTTAGTCATAGTTTAGTGACATAGTTTAGTATCTGATTAAGTTACAACTTAGTCATAGTTTAGTGACATAGCTTAGTACCTGATTAAGTTGGAACTTAGTCATAGTTTAGTATCTTTTGAAGGGGGCATTAACAGGTGCTCATCTGTGGGGCACGAGCAAGAGTGAAGGTTGATGGCACTTGATCATGTTTTTGTGTGCAAATATTTTGACATTTGTATTTTGACAATCATATTACTTGCACTTTAATTGATTGTTGTTGTTTGTTTAAACATGATTATGTGTCCTGACATAAGTATCAAGGTGTGATACTTACGGACTGAAATACTGATATCATGAGTATGCGTGAAAATATTTTGACATTTGTATTTGGTGTTTGGGTTTTGACTAATGGTATTACTTGCATTTATAGTGGGTTATATGGTCAACATAGTATGCATTGAATTTTTCTTTATTTTGTTGTTTAAACATGATTACATATCCTGACAGTATCAAAGTGTGATACTTGCTGACTGAAATATTGATATCATGAGTATGCGTGCAAATATTTTGGTTTTGGGTTTCGACATTGTATGCAATGCATTTGTCTTGTGTTTTGTTGTTTTTTTGTTGTTGTTGTTGAATCATCATGTTTACAGGTATTTGATACAGGTTATAAAGGCGATCTACAGAGCAGTATATCTCATACAGACTGTAGGCCTCCGCAAACAGGGGTCACCACGAGTTCCAGAACAAGAAATAGCATGTTGGAACACTGAGCTGGCTGACTTAATGGGACTTAGTGTTGTAACACTAGATGTTACTGACTTGTTATGGTGTATATTTTATCACATGTATGTGGAGTCTTTGCAGAGAAGACTATATTGATCAGAAGTTGTAATATTGACTATGACACATGTTGTCAAATATCGTTTTTGTGGGAAACATAAAGAATTTTGCTATTTTCTTTGAGAGGGGATAGCTGTCAAGAGAGACAATGATAACTAGCCCGAGGATAACCCACGTAAATTCGTGGCCTCACAGGAGTTAGTATGAAGTGAATCGTCGGCCAGGCGTGTAATGAGACCGCCTGAGAAAATTGACCTGAACTGGTCGTGTGTAACAATGAAGGTTCGTGTCCTTAGAGGAAGGCACGAGAACAGGGTGAGGTATGTTGACCTCAATGAGTAAGGAGAATTCCGGTGTTTCTGTTTTGACGAGTTAAAGGTCCCGCGGGGACAGATTTGGGTGTATTTGACTGTAAAACGATGTAAAAGTGGTGGCTTGTGTTGTAAAAACGATCAGCCACAGTGTTTTTCTTCTGCTTGTATTGATTGTGTATGTATTACAAAAAGTTTATATGTATCAAATGACTTTTTATGCATGTACGATGTGAGTGAAGTTGTAAACAGGAGTGGTGTTTACATTATGGATAGTGGAGACGAAAATTGTGTGACAGTGTTGTCTTTTCAAGGCAGGTACAATTTGAGTGGAGTTGTAAACAGGAGTAGGGTTTACATTTTGGATAGTGGAGACGAAAATGGTGGTCATTTGCCAGATGAAAAAAATGACCATCCATGTTTCGGTCTGTAGTTTAGGGAGGTAATGTAACAGTTCTCGTCGGAGCAAGGGGAGTTTAGGATGCCTGAACATGTTAAAGCTTAAAGCTACCTGAATGCATGTCAATGTCACTCACCGTCTCAGCAAAGGAGAACAGAGTTGGGTTAAGGAATGTGGACAGGTAGAAACTGACCACTGGCCTTCCGATTTTGGTAGGGGGAGATTGATTGACAGACGAAATTGGCAGCGGGGCTTGCTGCGAGAAAATGCAGTGACAGGTGTGCAAAGTGTTTCGGTCCAATTGGATTGAAGATGACCATCACCTGAGATCGATTGGTCAAGCTCTGGCTTTGCTTGAGGATATATAACTCGAGACAAAGTTTAACTCGAGAGGCTGGAGAGAGAGAGGCTGGAGAGAGGGAGGCTAGAGAGAGAGGCTGTATGGTTGAGAGTGAGAGAGAGAGAGAGATTGAATGTGCATAGTATGTTTAACTCACCGACTTAGGTAGAGAATGTGAGAATGTTCTAAGTTAGATCACGGCTAGCAGAGGGTCTGCTACTCAATACCTGAGTTGCTCATCACATTTATTAATGCTATTATTTCCGCCCTATCGAAGGCCTCCTCGAAGTCTTCAAATACAAGGCATAGAAGCATGCGGACTTCCCGCGCACGCTCCGTCAATTGGTTGATTGTGTGGAGATGGTCATTGGTTGAGTAGCCCTTCCTGGAGCTTGCCTGCTCCAGCTGTTGATTCTTTTTGGTGATGTCTTTCTACCCTGCAGGTGATGATTTTTGTGAACAGTTTATAAATAGATGATAGCAAGCAAATTGGGCGGTAATTCACTAATGTAAACTGGATTTATCTTTACTTAGCATCCAAATTTACCTTTGTATAAACTGGACGTTTTTATTTAGCACTGAAAGATGATTTCTTCACAGAATGGCAGACGACTACATTGCATGGCTAAAGAGGAGAGACTGCTTAAGCACATTCGAGAAAGGAGAGACTGAGAAAATGCATTCGAGAGAAGGAGAAACTAAATCAGTAATTATAGAAGAGAAGAGAATAGGTCTGAACATTCTGGAAGAGAAGAGCCTAAATCAGTACATTCGAGAAAAGCAGATACTAAGTCAGTACATTATATAAGAGGAGAAACTAAGTCAGTATATGTGAGAAAAGGAGAGACTAAGTCAGTGCAATTCACAAGAGGAGACACTAAGTCAGTACATTCGAGAAAAGCAGAGACTAAGTACATTCCAGAAAAGGAAAGACTAAGTCAGTATTTTCTATAAGAGGAGATACTAAATCAACACATTAAAGAAGAGTATTCTTCTTTGCTTGACAGACTTAAACAGATTCTCTTACGTTCAGCTAAGAATACAGGCCTTGTAGATGATATATTTCCGAAGACTTTTAAACGTCACAGACAAAGATCGAGTTACAAATGAGGAAATACGAGATAGAATTACAACAGCAATAGGACCTTTTGAACACCTCTAGGCAACTGTCAAAAGAAGGAAACTCGCGAGGTACATATCGAGATCAAATGGTATGGCAAATACTATCTTGCAGCGAAAGGTTCAAGGCACCTCAAAAAGAGGTGGAAGGACAACGTAAAATATTGGACCAATCTCCGACCAGAAGAGGCACAGGCAGCGGCCGCTGACAGAGAAGGGTGGCGTGGGTTTGTGAGGATGTCTTTATGTGTGCCCCAACGACCTCACCGGTTACAGGATGATCTGACGACCTGAGACTAAATAAGTACATTCGAGAAAAGAAGTGACTACATTAGTGCATTCGAGAAGAGGAGAGTATACATTAGTACATTCTAAAATATGAGAGTATAAATCAGTGCATACGATGTCGATCTAAAATAATATTTCCCGTATTCATAAATCACATTCTGTTAAACTGAATTTCACCATTTAAAGAACTTAACGCACCTGAAAGCAAGTGTTTGTCCAAGATAAACCTTTCGTGATTTTATTTAGACAGTTCTTAAGAAACATGTCAACACAAATATTTACGTGACTGATTATGTTTTAATTTGTAAATTCATCTCTGCTTGATATCTTCGTCATGCTGTGCTGAAAATAAATAATGCTTTTACTTCCAGACGTACACTTTCTTGATAGACTTGCAATGTAAGCGCTTTTATCGAGGCATGTTGATATGTTTTATCATTCATTCAGTCATTCCTCCTTGTCTTCGCTCCATCACCTTGCCTGCAATCTCATCAATCGTGTTTTCATTCGAGCAGCAGAACGAGTCTGGAACTCATTCAGGTGAAAAGATATTGAGGGCTCACAACAATTATCAATATGCAAAGAAAATAGAAAACGTTCCAAAGTATCTTGTAATTAGAAAGATAGTCCTAGAACTTGGCAGTAGGAATAACGATGGTCCAAGAATATTAGTTAGTATATTAGTCAACAATTTTATTAAAGAGAATGTACTTGATAGTAAGCAAAATGGTATAAGTGTTTGATAATAAGAAGTTTGATGTCAGTATTTGATAATAAGAAGTTTGATGTCAGTATTTGATAATAAGAAGTTTGATGTCAGTATTTGATAATGAGAAGTTTGATGTCAGTATTTGATAATGAGAAGTTTGATGTCAGTATTTGATAATGAGAAGTTTGATGTCAGTATTTGATAATGAGAAGTTTGATGTCAGTATTTGATAATAAGAAGTTTGATGTCAGTATTTGATAATGAGAAGTTTGATGTCAGTATTTGATAATGAGAAGAATTGTAAAACTATATGATAATAAGGAGAATGGTACAGTCATTTCAAAACCGGAAGAATAGCACAATTGTTTGATAATAAGAAGAATTGTTCAACTATTTGATAATAAGGAGAACCCTTCAGGTGTTCGATACTAACGAAAATGGCACAACGATTTGAAAATATGAAGAATGGTACAATTGTTTGATAACAAAGAGAATGGTACAAGTAAATGAAGATGAAAAGAATGTTTTATGTTCCTTAAGATATCAAGAAAATTGTCAATGCGCGAACATACAAATGATGCTCCCAATGTGAATATAGGAAGCATATTCCACATATACGAATATTTCGGGATTCCCGTGTCATGAATTGCAATGTGTAAAATATCTAACCACACAGACAATTTACTAAAATCTAACTTTAAAGACGATATACCGATAGCTGACCATTGAGAGAACATGAACACAATAACTGAAGATAGAATATAAGGAATTTACACAATATGTTGCTAGAAAGGCTAAACCTTATGTGACTTAACGAATAGATCACATTCCTAATGTCTGACAATATAAAATGTGTTTTCATTACATGTAGTTGGAGAATTATCTCTTGTATCTGTAAACAAATATATTGCCAGAATAGAAAATGTTCTCGAAATCAAACGATAACGGCTCGGAAGAAAAATAAGACTAGATAAGCACGTTGCTTCTGAACGATGCTGCTCCCAGAGTCTCATAAAGGAATAGGCAATAAGGAAAACATGATGAAAACGATGTTGCAAAGATGTAAGATCACAAACGGAGAGTGTGGGCAATTTTCTTTCATTGTACAATATCATTTCCGTGGCTGTCAAAGACCAATCCGTACTATTTTTGTTATGGGTTATACACACAGGAGTAGCAGGAAAAAACAAATGTGAACAATTGAGCAGCTCAGACAAATGTCGTCCACTAGGATTTTGGCACATCGTTAAAACTGTCATAACTCAAATTGGGATATTTCACTCTTTTTTAATGAGTCTATGTCTCCAATAAGGCAGGTCTTTCTTCTTCTTCTTCTGCGTACACAGTCAGACAGTAACCATTATTTTTTCGAAAAAAGCGGCGGTCATCCTGAGACTCTCGCCACTACCATAGAGCTTGTCTTGCAGTTCCACTGGCAATGGCCACATCTGCTCTCTCTGATCCTCGTATGTCGGGCAGTTCTGCAGCAGATGTTCAGTGGTCATTTTACCAGTACCGCACGGGCATTCGTCGGTACACCCTACCTTCAATTTGTTGAATAGGTGGTACCTAAGTCTGTTGTGGCCAGTGCGGAGTCTGAAGACAACGACCTGCTCTCTTCGGTTCAACTGGTAATAGGCATCGTTTTTGGTGTAACCAGTATGTTCGGTTTCCCATTTGGTCATGTATCTGGCTTTGATAAGCCGTTTTGACTCTTCGTACGTCATACTGGTATCTGTTTGTGGTAGTCTTGCACCTTCTTTTGCCAGTCTGTCTGCCTCCTCGTTGCCTTGGATGTTGCAGTGTGACGGAACCCACTGTACCACCACCCTTTTTGGTGCGGACTGCTGGCACAGTTTGCAGAGTGCTGCTCTTAAGTCATTAAGCTCAGTGTTTTTCTGGCTTTTTAGCGCTGTGACTACGGCGAGAGCATCTGTCAGCAGGACTATATGGCTCTCATTCTCACTGTGTGTTACCATTTCTTCCACTGCCGCCCTCAGTGCCTCTGCCTCCGCTCTGAAATTGCTTGTGTACTTACCAGTAGCGAATGACAGTGTTATTTTTCTGCCATTTGGTAGGTTCAGGAATGCTCCTGCCCCTCCGTTCTGTGTTGTGTTTGTTACAGAACCGTCGGTGTATGCATGGGTCCAGTCCATGCTTGGGTAGCTTTTCGTTATGAAGCTTAGGGTAGTGTCTCTCCTTTCTTTTTCAGTCTGGCAGTTTTTGTTTGCAATACCTGGTATATTTTCTACCACCTCTGGAAATATATCCTGCCTCCAAGTAGGTTTTCGTACAGTAGTGATGGGTTTTGGTGTTGTTAGTGCGTTTATGGGATCTTCGTGCATCTTTGCTTTGGCTATTTCTGCAAAGTTTCTCCGCTTTAGTTTCCCATTTCCCAAATTGTTTAGTCTCTGGTACATTGGGTGGTCCGTCAGTCTTCGGAGTTTCTCTGACTGCAGTTTTGTAATCTTTTCAAGTTCTACAATTGGCGTTGACTTCATGCCACCTGTTATAATTCTCATGGCTTGGTTTTGAAGTTTGTTAACTTTATCGAAGTTCGCCTTCGCTGCTGTTGTCCATGCCGCAATGCCATACTCGAGAACTGGTCTCACTCTTCCAGTGTACAGTTTCTTTAGTATGCCTTCGTCTGCTCCCCAGCTTGTGCCAGCAAGTTTCCTCATGATCACCATTCTTTCTCTGGCTTTCATTCGGTTTCTCTCAATCTGACTTTTCCATGTCATGCGCCGATCAAATGTGACTCCCAGATAGGTTGGGTTGTCGTTTGGCTGCATGATTTTGCCATTTAGACTTAATTTGGTACTTTGGGGTTTTAATGAGAGCGAGAATATTGTGCACGTGGTTTTCTCCTCGTTTATTTTGACCAGCCATGAGTTCGCCCACTCTTCCAGCGATGTTAGGGCCGTCTGCATCCGATTTCTTGCTATGGTGAGATTCTTTTCAGAGGTCCACATAGCCAGATCGTCTGCAAACATTGAACTATATATATATATATTGAGCCACATATACGAATATTTCGGGATTCCCGTGTCATGAATTGCAATGTGTAAAATATCTAACCACACAGACAATTTACTAAAATCTAACTTTAAAGACGATATACCGATAGCTGACCATTGAGAGAACATAAACACAATAACTGAAGATAGAATATAAGGAATTGACACAATATGTTTTATAATGAGTCTATGTCTCCAATAAGGCAGGTCTTTCAATCCTTGATGTTGAGTGTCAGTCCAAGAAGTCAAGTATTTCACTCCTTGATGTTGAGTATCAGTTCAAGAAATCAGTTCTCTCCACACCCAACCCCATCCTCGTAGGTGAATCTCTCAAACTCAAAATACTCACATTAAGAAGTTCCACCTCTCAGATTCTAAAGTTGAATTCCTCAACCCAAGAAGTCGAGTCATTCTCCCCAGAAATCTAGTCTTACACTTTCCGTAGGGCGAGCTTTCATCGCAATTAAGATGGTCTCTCACACTTAGACGTCGGTAAGGTCTCTTATCCCTTCAAGTAAAGTCTCTTAACCCTAAAGTTACGTCTCTTACCCCCTGAAGTCACGTCTCTTAACCCCTGAAGTCAGGTCTCTTACCCTCTGAAGTTAGGTTTCTTACTCCCTGAAGTCAGATCTCTTACTCCCTGAAGTAAGGTCTCTTACTCCTTGAAGTCAGATATCTTAACCCCTGAAGTCAGGTCTTGTACCCCCTGAAGTCAGGTCTCTTATCCCCTAAAGTCTCTTACCCCCTGAAGTCAGGTCTCTTATCCCCTGAAGTCAAGTCTCTGAAGTCAGGTTTCCTACCTCAAGAAGCCAGGTCAATCACCCTCTCAAAGGTCAGGCCGAGAAGACATATATCTTAGAAGTAAGATCACTTGCCTTTACAGGCCATGTCGCTTACTCCCATAAATCATGTCATTCACCCTCCCAGGAGTCAGGTCACTTACCCCAGATATCAGATCATTCAACCTCTCGGATGTCAGGGCTCACCCCCTTTCCCCACTCTCCCCTCAACTTAAAGTTAGGGCAGTCATCCTCTCCAGATGCCACGTCACTCTCTGCCAGACGTCAGGGCAATTGTCCCTCATTGTCAGGTCACTATCCCAGACGTTGGGGCAGTCACTCCCTCCAACCGGATGTTAGATCTCTCATTCACAAAGTCCGGGTCACACACGCTCCAGAACTTGAGTATCTAAATCCTAAAAGTCGTTTCTCCACACCAGAAGCTGGATCCCGTATCACCCCCCCCCCCTCCCGCCCGTCTCGTCTCGTCTCGTTCCCTGCAAGACGTTTGAACTCTCAACTCCAAAAATGAATTCTCTCAACCCAAGAAGTTGGGCCTTTCAAACCCAAACGTCAAAGTAGGCCCAGATAAAAGGAAAAAAATCAGCTAGAGTTACTAGCTTGACCTCGAAAATAATGTGGGCCAAGCAAGTCCTGGCTATGAGCCTACACACACATAATCGACCAATGTTTATACGTACAATAGAAAAGGAGAAGGGAAGTGTTAATCATCCTTCCTGTGCAATTTAGTTCAACACCGAATTTCGGTCCGTTTTTTGCGTATATTGATCTTAATTCTAGCCAGTTAACCAAACCACCTCGTCCAATGATTAAACTGTACAACACACAAATCGGTTTTGAAATGAAGAAAGACCATCTTTCCAAATGCATTAATCCTGAACACGAAAATTGCATTAAAATTGGTCGGTTGGCTCGTTTTCTTTTAGAAAATATACTTTTTGATGTAAATACGACTGATAAGTAACTTTTTTTTGCAGTGCTGTGTTTCGATCTCCACAATGCGTTGCAACAAATAAGTATCGATAAACCAATCATTAGGTTAACACGAGGCAAACGGCTTGACCACTTCGCCACAGAGACCCCTGCTTAAATAGGTTAATCCAGAAAATAGGTTAATCCAGAAAATAGGTTAATCCAGAAAATGTATTAAAATCAAGAAGCAATCATTTAATTCAAAGAAGAACTGACAGAACAGTTTCATACTACACGAAGCACGACAAAGATGAATGCTTCCACCGATGCTCTTTAACATACATTCTGAGAAGATGATGGTAAAAGATGTTCGGAGTTGTAATATGGAAGTCAAAAGCAATAGGATGAAAGTGGTTGACATAAACTGGATGCGCATAGCTTTTAGAGCAAGGTGATGTAAATGTAACTGGTTGTATACAGACTCTGCAGGGTCATCTAAACCAGTATAATGACGTTAAGTTAAGTATATGACTAAGCCATAGTGGGAGGATCATTAGCAGCGTTGGAAAGGATGCTTGAAACAATTAGCAATACAAAGAAAGAGTTTAGCATACAAATAAACACATTGATGACAAAGAATGTAGTAATAGCCAATCAACATAGGTAAATGCATATAATCAGTAATAGAGAAATAATCAAACAAGTACAGAAGTTGACATATTTAGAGCAAGGCATCACAAAAAAGCGCGAAATGAGAAATTAGAACGAGGATTGTGATAGTAGAAAAGGGTCTTAAGAGAAAAACATAAATTACTTACCGCAAATGATATCAGGATGTGGCCAAAGGAAAGGGATAATCACTACTCATGTGTGGCCAATCGCACTATATGGGACTGAAACATGGACTCCAGAAAAGGAAGAAGAAAGTTTGAAAGCGTTTTAAATGTGATGGAACCGTAGAATGGAACGAGTGAGTTGATCAGAAATAAGATCTAATGATAATGTACTGACTGAGGAAGGCGACCAAAAATACAACATTGAAAATAATACAAACAGGAAGACTTAGTGGCTAGGACAGAATATTTGCTATGACAGTTTACTAAATTGGATACTGAATAGCAAAATGCAGAAAAAAGAGAAATGACGTGACTAAGAGCCAGTTCCACGTCTCAGGCTATTCTGACAAGAGGAGAACTGCAAAGGATAGGGTCAAACTGAGAGACATCCTCAGACAATATTACAGTCTTAAGACTGACCAACCAGATGATAATGATGGTGGTTGTATTGTAATGCATAGACACAATACACCAGAGGATATTGCATCATTGTCTGATGAAATGTAGTTACATCATGGCGTTCAGTTCACTGACTACAATGATGCTGTCGTTAGTTGTAAGCGAAGTCTCGTAGAGTCAGCAAATAATTTGCGCAAACACCAATTACCAATTACTCACTTGTAAAATACAATTGGTTCCTTAAGTTTGAAAGTTATTCCAGCGAACAATATTAATGTCTCATAACTTAAGTGCAGATAACTGTTGTTAAAATTGAAGAGTAGTTGCGTTTGCAAGCCACTAAAGGGTCATCACTTATTGATTTGGAACACGTCGTGTGACTTTTATTTCGGTTTCTAGATTGGGGATCAGAACAAGGCCTTGGCTAATTCGTAAGCCACAGAACGTGTTCGGGATGTCTTCTTTAGAGACTAAAAGGCGAAAAAGTGGCGA
>JAVGWX010000006.1:88936592-88944092 GCA_036924085.1 Ariolimax columbianus | reverse complement strand
TTTCTTGGAGAATGGTTTAACCGATGTGCGAGTCCATCTAATTAGACTCAAACACTAGAGCTAAGTAAACCCACAGTCAGTAAGGCGCCATCTTTAGCTGCTCTGAATAGACTACACGCGGAAAGGTACAAATAACTTGGGCCGATTTTTAACTCAAATTTTGTCCAGGCAGCTGCCGTTAAGCGTACTCTTTTCGATTTTCAGTTGCTAAAGAATTGTTACCATACTCGACACTGAACACGGCAGTCCGATGTCACAACCCAGAGATCAGGGGAATTTTTACCAAGAGATCCACGTGAAAAAATCTGGTCTTCACCGTGATTCGAACCGCGACCTCCGGCACCGAGAGGGACACTTACCTCGAGACTACTGAATTCAGCTTTGTGGAACACACACATCGCACAATAAAGAGAAATCATTTCCTTATGAATATCCTATATATAAATTGCTTTAATACACCCCCACCCCAATTCCTCCCCTTAAAAAACCGAACACAACAGCAAGGTGTCCCTTGATTGCACACTCTGTGAGCACGGACGGTATTCTGTATCTAATCTACGCACGTGCTAGCGAAACTAGCGCCAGCCACCTACAGTAATTATCAAGCTGGATGTTGGTTCCACCTAATATCACCTGTTGAAGCCACCGATTACAATTTCCAGCTATCATAGAACAGTTTGTGATCTACTTACTGACTTATCTTTCAAATTTACTAGGGGACACTGGATGCCTGTAACTGGAGGTCAGTTTAGTGGGTTCTTAATAGAGAAACAGAACACATATATTTAAAAAATTAAATTCAAGTTAAAGATCAGAACTTAATTTAAATTATTTTTTTTTGGTGCACTGATAAATGTCATTGATGTGTGAATTGATATTATGATTCCCACTAGGGTTGAATCAGCTACCAATCCTTACATTGCACTACAGCGAGGATAACTCAAGTATACCTTCTTTAGTAAATCACTGGATGTAAGAAAAGCCAAATCTAACCTGTCTTCTGAGAACATGCCCCATTAACTGAAAACATACGTCCATAAGTGAGAACATACGTTCTTAACTGAGAATGAACGTCCTTAAATGAGAAAATACGTCCTTAACTGAGAAGATACATCTTTAACCGCGAAAAAACGTCCTAAACTCAGAACACACATCCTTAAATGAGAACACACGTCCTTTACTGAGAACACACGTCCATACTGAAGAACATACTCTTTTAACTGAGAACATACGTCATGAACTGAAAACATACGTACATAATGAATAACTTAACACCAGTAGTAACAAAACAACACCTCGATAGCAACTAACAAGTCTATTCAAGATTAAATACAACAGCGACACCAACTTATTTCAAGTTAAAAACAGACACATAACAATTAAACAAATGATTTATTCTTCTTTGTCTTCGCCTACTTCTTCCATTTCCAAGAAATAATAACAGAATAGTCATTTTTCTATTTAGGGTATCTCCTAACCAGAATAATGTTTCTCGATCTTTCTGCCCAAACCAAACAACAAAGCTACACTAAGACTGCTGTTATCCTTCGTGAATGTTGATGTCTAGAATGTTTAGATATTCTAACTAAATGCAACACACTCTCCAACTCTTGACTGTGTACACTTTCGTCACTACAAAATGTACTTAACAAAAACAAATAACTTATCAGGTTATGTTTTTCATCACATCATTTTTTGTATCATCCAAAAACAACGAAGTTTGTGGAACAGATACTTGATTCCATAGTTCGAAACTGAAACAACTAAAAAGACATTCGTGTCACGTGTGATAGTGTCCGCAGTGTCTGCGAGCAAGAGGGTCATTAAAAAAAAATTACAACGCTTAATGCGCGCGTGTCCACCACGCTCGTTAATCACGGCCTGACATCTTCGCCTCATGGATCGACGGCAGTGCTTCAGTAGATCCTGTGGGATGTTTTTCCACTCATGCACGACTTCTTGACGAATTTACCTTATAGTCTGCGATGGATGCTGTCATTGTCGAAGACGATGTTTCAGCTTGTGCAACACGAGCTCAGTTTATGACAGGTCAAGGGAAATGGCTGGTCAGGGCATTATTTAAATGTTTCTGGCTTGGAGCTCATCCTGTATGACCCTGGCAACATGAAAACGGGAATTGTCCTGATGAAGCACAATGCCTGGTATATAGTTCAGCTAACAAGTCGAGATGTTGTTCCTGACGATCTCGTGACGGTATAGCAAACCGGCACTGAGCGTTGTCATTTAAAAACAAAACATAACTCCATTCTTGCAGACGCCAATCGCACGAGACACAAAGATGTGTTTTCAGTTGTTTCAGTTTGGAAATGTGGAATAAACCTTGTTCTCAACAAATTTCGTTGTTTTTCGATGATACAATAAAATTAAATTTAGAAAAACATTACCTGGCAAGCTACTTTTACTAGTGAGTACGTAAAACAAGTAAGCAGCTCGAGTAATGGTGGCCCGAAAAAGAAGACATGTATCATCTTTATTCTGTTTTCTTTGGTATTCCAATTTGATCTGTGAATTGACTAGCATGAAAAAATTATCCTACCAGCTGTGAATCAGTCCTTCTAGAAGTCGTGCTAGAAACGTAATCTAAGCATTTATTTTCATTGATTTTAAATACACATCGTACACTTTTCCACGATGTTCCACTGAATGTGCGCATTAAGCAGTCCAGAAAACACGGATTGGACTACTTTGTGCGTCGCTGGGTGAAAGATCGATTTGGCTAAAGATTCTTCGATTCTAACTTCTAGTTTAATATTCTGTTATCGAATATTCAAGAGCTTCTCCGCCTTGTCTTACCACTTCACTAACCACGTTGTCTCTGGCAACCAAGCAAACAAACATTATCAAATGCTCTACAATTGAGTTTAATCTATTTCCGGCACACAATAACATTTCGTAAGATTTGTTCAGGAAGGACAAGTCGCTTGTGTTACATTAGTCTTGAGTCCAGTGAGTATGAACTCTACTTTCAGCAACACTTCTTTCATTAAGCAACAATAATACAAGTTGTAACAAGCTACATTTTGAAGATGTTAAAAGGAAAACATTAGCAATAGAATAGTATAAAGGGACAAGAAGCAGTAATTTGAAGAATTGAATAAGAAATGATGTCAACATGGAAGAATATCAGAGGCGAACTGAGGGTAGAGTAGGCATTGCTGCGGACTTCCCCGGATACCAGTTACTTTAGGACGGGGGTACAATATGTAACGGTTTATAACAATGGGACTCTTAATTGTTACTCTTAATTTTATATATCTATATACAAACTATATATACAAAATATACAAACACACACACACAAACGCGCACACACACACACACACACACACACACACACACACACACGTACACAAGCACGCATACACATACGCAGACATACACGTATATACAGACATATATACACATATACAGACATTACACATACATTACACATACACATACACACACATATATAAATATATACATACATATTTACACACATGCATACGCATATAAAGTAAAGTAAAGTATCCCATAGCATTACTGCCGTAGGGGTGTTAGCGATCTCACATTTCAAAGGCTCGGCTATATGAGGGCGATAGCCATCTCCTCTTCCTCGCCGCTTTTACTTCCCGGACTGAACCGTATATACATACATACATTTAAGGCTGGGTCGACCCGGGAGCCATTGCGGTCTGAAAAAAACATTACCGCCTCAACTGGGGAATGAACCCAGGACCACTCAGATGCGAAGCCAGCGCGCTAACCACTGCGCTACGCCTCTCCACATACATATATACATATATATATATATATATATATATATATATATATATATATAATAATTATATATATATATATATATATATATATACATACATACATACATACATACACACATACACACACACCCACGCACACACGCACGCACGCACACACACATACACACACACACACACACACACTCACACGCATACATACATACATTGTAGTAGTTTGTCCATCACAAGTGATGAAGACCACTCTCTTTGTTCAGCCGTGTGGACAGTCGTATCTCTTGCTGTGTCCGCTGAAATGGGTGACTTGCGCGGAGATTTGGATTAAAGTGAGGAAGAAACTGCGCCTTTTGTCAACCTCATTCACAGAGCCTAAGCTACCTTTTGCCAGTGGCAAGACATTCATCGAGACGACTGGAGATAGCATAGGATGCAGATTTTGCCTCAGGGTTACCATCGAAGCGTTTCCGTAAACATGTAACCCGCAGGGTAGAAAGGTGGGAAGGCATCTAACGCATTATGTCGTGCCTTTTCGATAACCAAAAGAGGTCGTATGGACAACACTTAGCGTGTGAGTGAGTCTGGCATCTCTTCCCAGCTGTATTCAGTTCATCATAGTAGCATCTAAAATTCCCACACGCCATATTCGTGAAGGTGAACCGGCAGAACTAACCCGTAAGATACGACACAGGTATAACTAGTTTAAGCGTAGCGCCATTCAGCCGGCGTCCAGACCAGGATAAACGGATGGAAGAAATCACAAATAAAGAACGAAATAACAAGACCAGACGGAAAACAACTCCACGTATCCGTGAACACAAGTGTAAGTCGTCGACTAGTGTGAATTCCAGGCAAATCCGTGGTCTGGCGGCATCCATAATGATCCAAAACAGTAGAGAAATATAGACTGGCAGCTAGTTACAGCGCCATCTTTGAGGGGGTTGAGGGAAAGTGTGTCTAGTACAGGTAGGGGTTAGGAGCTGACCACCCTGACGTTTTGATTTGGGGATGGGGGGAGTGGTTAGTGACAGACAGAGGCCATCAGATCTTGCTGCAACATTTTGAATGACAGGAATTCGGAGTGATCCGATCCATAAGTGGAGGTAGATCCAAATTAGAGTGATGGCTGAGTCAGAAAACCCACAGACAACCATTGGACAGCTCTGATATTGCTTGGGACTATATAATACCAGGCAAAGTTTAACTCAAGCATACTGGCCACAGAGAGAGAGAAAGGCAGAGTTTAGCAGGCTGTTTTACGAATGTGTAAGAGATGGAATGAATTTCAGGGTGACTGAACCAGCATAAGCCTTTGAGTCTTGGCCAGTCATTCTAAAAGGTGTGTGTTGGACACCTATGACTAGACGAGAGCTGAATGTGTGTTGTGCCTGCCGGACACCTTGTGAACTATGTATGTTCTGAATGATTTCCCGAGTGTACAGATCGCCTAAAAACGAAAGTTGAATGTGTGTTGTATGTGCAGGACACCTTATGGACGATGTATGTTCTGTATTGTTACACGAGTGTACAGATGCCTGAATACGTGATCTGATTATATGTGAGCATACAGATTCGTCTGAGTACGTAATCAGATCGTGAGGACGAGTTTGTGACATGAGTGTTGAGTGTGCTAGGGGAGTGCAGAACCAAGAATACTGCGTACCACATATATTGGAGGAACCATCAAAAGCTTATACTTGCAACCTCCGAGTTTATTCTTAATATAATGTTAATACTTATTGTTGTTATGATTGTTCTGTTTTGTTGGTTTTAGTGATGTTAATAAATACGGGCTATTAACTCTCGTTTGATATGTTATTTGCTGTTTGTGGTCTTGAATGATGTGGATGAATGGGATAACATTCTAGATAGCTAAACCACTGTGGAAACGCCTTACGTTGCCACACTTCTCAATGTAGCCACCACCTTATTTTATACAATGTAGCCACCACTTTATTTTATACAATGTAGCCACCACTTTATTTTATACAATGTAGCCACCACCTTATTTTATACAATGTAGCCACCACCTTATTTTATACAATGTAGCCACCACCTTATTTTATACAATGTAGCCACCACTTTATTTTATACAATGTAGCCACCACTTTATTTTATACAATGTAGCCACCACTTTATTTTATACAATGTAGCCACCACCTTATTTTATACAATGTAGCCACCACCTTATTTTATACAATGTAGCCACCACCTTATTTTATACATTTCTGCCATCTCTGTGTGACTTTGAAAGGACCTTGAGAATAAAGTAACCTATTTTTCGAACTAAACAAGTTATCAGAAGAGAGTGTGACATCTTTGCCACTGGCAAAATGATTTCCTTTCAGCTGTTTTTTTAAGTTTAAGGACAAGAAAAAAGTATGATAGAAAAGAATTTCAATATTAAAATCGTTGGCCGTTTGCATCACAACCTTTCCTTTATGGGAGGGAACATTGTCTTGAAGCAAAGGCAGAATATCCCTCGTTTTCTGGTCAGTCTTTTTTAGTTCGGTAAGGAGATCTGCATAATATTGCTCCTTAACCGTGTTGCCATGAGGCAGGTAATCTTTCAATTTGACACTTTTGACGACTAGAAAACAGCCAGCATCACTTTTCTTGCAGATTTATGTGCTCTTGGCTTGACATGTGTTGATGAGCCCGGGGTTTCCCCCTGCATTCCGGAAATTTTGGATTCTGGGTAATAATGGTGAACCCAAGTCTCATCTACTGTCATCATTGTCGGCAACATGTTTTTTGAGCTACACATTTTGAACATCTGGCCACAGCAATCAACCCTGGTTTGCTTCTGTGCACAGGTCAGCAGACGCGGGACCCAACGGGCACACACTTTTTTCATGTTCACTCTGTTGTGTAAAATTCTAAAAACTGTACTTTCATTCAGTATTGCTGACCTAGATATCTCTGCAATTGTCATTTTTCTATCCTGGTCAATGATTTTCTTGACTCTTACAGCATTTTCATCACCGTACTCTGAGGAGGGTTTTCATGGTCTTGGAAGATCAGTAACATGGGAACGGCCACACTTAAACTGCCTACACCAGTTTTTTACAGAAGCATACGAAGGACAGCATTCTTCAAACACTGGTTCCATCTCCCTGTGTATTTCTGTAGGTGTTTTTCTCTGCAACATCAATAATTCTTTCACAGTTCTGGCCTCTGATTTCTCTATTGTACTGACAAACCGTAAGAGTAGCAGATCTGATCAATAAGGTGTGTTGCGCCATGCACCATACCGTGTAAACCCGTTGAGGAGGGAAATTCATACTTCTCAAGTCAAGTACAAATTGAATGCGCTACATCTGTGCCATATTTAAACTTTTTTCTTCTACTCCTTCATAGTCAGGGTAAAGAATAATGACCAGCCCTTCGTACATATATACATTAACACATAAATATTTGGAGTTGTATAATTCTTCCCTCTAATGATTGTGTATTATCCATTGCTCTAGCTTGAAGTAGTGATAAATCTAACATTTTAGTTGTGTATATAAACTAATTTTTCTACATTACTTTGTTCATTGCGTGTGTTTCAGCGTCAGACTGCTTCAGCTATTCCCTCAAGATCTTCAATTGGCCACCCCACCTCACAGAGGATGTGGCTTAGTACATGAAGAGTTACCTTCAACCCAACGGTAATAAAAGCTACCGGACTGACCGTTATCATTTAGTATATAAAAGGAAACACAGAGAAACATCACAACTT